>CAMXCT020006610.1:44545-276060 GCA_947184155.2 Cladocopium goreaui | reverse complement strand
CTATCTTTACCTTTCTTTTGTTATTTGTTTATTAGAGGAAATTAATATATAAAATTATTTAATTCTTTAATTATATTTTAATTTTTAAAAATATTATTTTTTTTTATTAATTATATTATTATATTTTTTATAAGAATATTTTATTTTTTAATTTAATATTATTATTTTAAATTTATATTATTTTTTTATTTATATTATATTTATAATAATTTAATATATTTTAAATAATAATTATTAAAAAATAATTAATAATAAATAATAATTAATATATATATTATATATAATTAGAAATTATATATATATATATATAATTATATATAAAATATATAAATATATATATTTATTAAAAATATTATTAATTATATATATTTTTTTTTTAAATTAATCCTAATTAAAATTTTATAAATTAAAAAATATATATATTTCCTGCAAAATTAAGACCACCCATAGAAATATCGTTAATTTTAGTTCCAATTATAGGTGTCTGAGCGCAGGTTTTTCTAATAGTGGAGGTCTATGAGTGATTTTCTCATGGTCCTATCTTCTCATCTTCGTATCTTCCCATCTTCTCATCTTCATATCTTCTCATCTTCACATATCTTCCCATCTTCTCATCTTCATTTCACATCCTCACATCTTCACATCTGTGCATGTTCACATCTTCTCATCTTCTGATCTTCACATTCTCTCTTGCTCTCTTGTTCTCTTGCTCTCTTGCCCTCTTGCTCCCTCCTTCTTTTCTATTTCTCTCTTGAAGGCGCGGGGCACCACACTACATCCAATAGTTGTGGTGAGGTGACCGCTGCAACCATTGCAACCACTCCAAAAAACACAACTCCAACCACCTGTCGGTCCATCAGTGGATTCGCTCTGCCATCCGTGATTCACATCAACCAACCTCTCCTATAGGTTTCCTATTTTTGAAAGTTCCGCCACCGCCTTGTGCGGTACTACTGGTATATTTAAATTATTTGCCTTCCTATATGTATTTCTATTATTTTTTATTATCTAGTTTGCATCTGAAAGTACTTGATGTCGGTAAGGAATTCGTACTCGCCTCCAATTTCAGCTCTCACAGGGCATGTGCGTCAAGTTACACTGGGGTATTGGCTTGTGGCCCTCCATGCCATGGGAATTCGTGTGTGGGTTTGTTTGAAAATGGGGTAATGTGGAATGTTTTGACTAGTGGAGTGGTCGTGTTTTGTGTCAAACCTTCCCCAGCTTATTCAATACCCATGCAAGGATGTCGTGGTTGTGGATCCACTGCTCTTGTATCTTTACCTTCCTTTTGCTCAGAATCCCCGATCAAAAGCAGCCCGCAAAGAACTTTGCACGGGGTTAGTCCATGAACCACTCAGCTTGTCAATAGTGGATTTGTTGCCTTGGTCTTGAATAGTGGCAAAGTTTGGTGGATATTGATATTGCAAATCGAAGATTGCGTTGCTAGACGTCTGTATAGCTCTTGCATCTTTGCCAGTGCCACTCCTGAAGAATCCTTACACTGCCCAAGGTTTCCGAAGGAAAGAAAGCCAAACGAACAGAAGAACAAAGGAAAGTCAGAAAGGAAAGAAAGCAGGAAGATCAGGAAGCAGAAGGAAACAAAGGAAGAACGAAGAAGAGAAGAGGAGAACAAAAGAGGAAGACCTGAAAGCAGATTCACATGACTTAAAACTGGAGTTTCCGTTTGAAAATGAACTTGCAAGTAAGGTGCTAGTGCGACTTCTCAAATACATCACAAGTTAGACCCTCCCCCAATTGTTGATAGGCCATAGTTTTATATAGTTTTAGTATAGCATGATTTTCCAACTGAAATCCATAGTTTATCTTAATTTTTTCCCACTTCAATTTGCCAAAACATTTGAGCAGTCAAAATCCCTCTGGCATTCCATTGAAGCCTGGTTTGTTGCTAGGGATTCCCCTATTGGATTATCATAATCCCAAATAATATCAAATTGGGTAGCATGATCCCCGAACTAATCATCAAGCCTGCCAGGGGTGGATCGCAGCCACTGCTCATTTCTTCAAAAAAAGACCAATGGATTGATGTCCCCCGCCACCACTTGACCTTGAAAAGGGCGCGTCTTTCACATTGCGCGCCCGCGACCTACGCTTCGGGGCAGCCGCGTTTCATGGGGCGAATATGCACAAAATCTACACCCTTGAGATCCACTGCAGCTGAAAAACATGCTGATTTGAGTTTGAAAAGGAATTGAAATGAAGAACAATTCCTGTTTCAATGAAATTGAATGATTTTTTTCAACAATGCAGATGATCAAATGTACACCCAAACATCAAAAACAAATCTTTTTAAGGGTTAGACCGGTGGTTCTTCAAGTTGCGGATCCCCAAATCCTCCAGTTTCTTCGTTGCAGCCACACTGAGCTCAGGGCCACAGGTACTTGAAGGTATACCTGATCTTCTGACGTGCTTGGGCTGACATGGCTGATTGCTGTTTTTCCAAGAAATATATGGAGGAACTATGGACAAAGCGTACTGAAATTCTCAAAGATTCGATTTTACATGATTTTACCATGCTTTATCATCCTCCAATATCCTCTATACCATCCTTTTCCCCTGATGACACCCTCTGTGTATTTGCCTCGTAAAAACCTGCTGCAGATAGGTTGCCACAACAAGACGGGAATGCTGATGAAAAGTAGAGCTTCCAGAAGCAGCCAGAGCAGCGTAGCCAGAATCACTGAGAGATCAATGTGGCAGACCTAGGAGATGAAAAAAACTGTGGTTTTTCCCTCCACAGCCTAGCAGAATGTCATCATAGCCACGGGTCGCCGGCTCAAAGTGTCATCTTGGATATCTTGGCATGCTGCGTCACTAAAACAACTTAAACGCATGCATTCATGACATTCCATGACAGTCTTTCATCAACACCATTGGAATCCTATGGAATCCTTAGCCTCAAAGAGCCCGAAAGGTTTTCAGCAACCCTCATGAGAGGCCTGTGAAAACCATATCTCATTAGTCTAAGTGAGTGGTCTCAATTCCATCCCAAGATGTATGAACCTGGCATCATCCAAGAAAGGACCCGTTGGGACCTGACGATCCACAGGTTTCAAGCCAGACACTGCTTGCAGACTGTACTGCTTGCATCTCACGAAGGCTCTCAGCAAGAGAATGGCCTTACAAGAATCGAAGAACTGGCCCAGGTCTCACCAGGTCTCACGTCCCAATATGGATACCCCAAACCATTGGGTTTCCCATCATTTTTAATTGCTCATTTTGGGATTATTTGGGGTCCCCCATTTTAGGATCTTTAGGGCGGATCCTAACCCATGATGTGAAACACCATGTTCTGACCTGGCGACCAGGCTATCCGTTCCTGATCCTTGGTCTGTCTAAGCAATTACGTATATATCTACTTATACACGGTTTACCTATGCAAAGGATTTGTTTTAAGGATTTGTTTCCAAACAAATCAACTACATTGAACTATACTATATCACACTATACTATATCAATTATATATATACATATACATATATTATATATATATTATGTGATATATTATGTATATATATATGTAGACATATGCCTATAGTCACTATCACAGATCTCCAGGTCGCCTCATAGTGCTGCGGTCGAAGTCCTTGGTTCACCGGATTTCACTGGAACCCATGGGATAAATGGGATTTATATTGCAAATATATTACCATATGGCAATTGGTAAATATAAATGGTAATATATTGGTAATATAAATGGTAATTATAATTGGTAATATATTGATTTACCATTACTGTTGGAGTATATGTATATATATAATTATATATATATATTACCATTAATGGTATTTACCATTATATTATTTTATTTCACTGGAACCATTTGGTAAATATGTTACCATATATTACTTATTACTGGTTGGTGGTTGACCTACCCCTCCGATAAATATGAAAGTCAATTGGGATTATGACATTCCCAATATATGGAAAAATAAAAGCCATGTTCCAAACCACCAACCAGATTACTTATTACCAACTATACACACTGTAATTATAATGGTAATTACAAACAAATATACACTGTACATGTTATCCACGACATGGCGGGTCATTTCATCCACAAACATGGCGGTGATGTCACCAAGAAGATGGAGGCCCAACAACCTGCGGGATCTAAGCAATTCAAATACTTACTGGTGCTAAAAGTAGGGAATTGGGGAATCGGATGATTCTTACCCTCCTGGTAAACTAACAAGGAAAATCACCATCTTTAGCAGGGAAATCAACCATACATGTGCCATTTTCAATAGCTATGTTAAGTTACCAGATGGTACTAGGTGTCAATCGTTTTATGGATTCCCCCATTCTCTCCAAGACGGTGGACACCAGATATCTACCAAAGGCAATCCCCCAACAAAAATCTTGAAAAATTGATTCCTACTATATAAAACAACTCCGATACTTGTGGGCTATAACCCAACTTATCTGGTTTGTGGATTTAACCCCCTTGAAAAATATTAGTCAGTTGGGATGACTATTCCCATATATTGTGGAAAATAAAACATGTTTGAAACCACCAACCAGCAACTTATAGCTGGATTTACCGTACTTACCCTACTTATAGCTGAGCTTATAACCCACTGGGATGAACCAGCAAGAAATCCCACCTTTTTGAAGCGTTCAAAACCCGCGGCCCGTCATTCCATTTAATCCTGGTTGGTGAATCGGAGTTCCCACAACTCATGGATTGTGATTCCCAATGCATAAAGGGTAGTATATGGAAAATCCCGAACCAATCAACCAACAACACTTATTAGTTAATCAAGGTATATCCACTTACCCTCTGCTAAACTAACATAGCTATGGAAAATCAACATCTTTAATAGGTAAATCAACTATAAATGATCCATTTTCGATAGCTAACCGTTAAATTACCGGAGGGTATATTATATATATATGTGTGTGTGTGTTTATAGATATATCCGTCATCTTTGCTAGCTAAGAAACAATATGATATTCCCTATTATATTAGCGGGTATCATCCCCATTAATCCCCTAGTCGTCAAATAATCATCAACCACCATTTATTAGGTTATAATTATAAATGTTATATGAGTTATATATCCACTTACATGCCCATATGAGAATCTGCAACATGTCCAGCTCCTGACCTGCCAGGTACCTTCCTTTGCCAATCAGCATTGCCAATCTGAAACTTGGATGACTCCGTGATGCTTGGCTCATATGACCATACGGGTCTGTAGGGGCCCCTTTGAGCACTTGATGGTGCGATTGTACGCACACCCGCTGTGCATGGAAAACATTTGCTGAGCCTTGCGCTCGCTTCATTTGCTGTGCTGTTTGATTGGTGGGGCTGTGGAAACCCCATTTGGTTGAGAGCTCAATCTGCTACCAGTGTGCACCCGCTACACTGGTAGCGGAGCAAGTGTTGCTCCAGCTGCTGCGCTACTACATCCTCAAGGGATTGGCTTGCGCTGGACTTGCGGCTGTGCCAGGGCCTTTGAATCTCTTGCTGCTGCTGCAATCATTGCTTGAGGCATTGACGTTGCGGCGACAGTCGGGCTTTTGCATTTTTGGCTGCAGCTGACTTCTTTGTACTTCCAGGTGACGCGACCTGGGCCTTTGCTTTTTCCTTGCAGTCTCCTTTGGCAAGATGGAGAAGGAGCACCATGTGCCTGGTTGGGATGGTCAAGCCAAGGGCTGGCGCCGATACACCCGAGAAGTGTGTTGGTATGTCCGCGCCACGCCTCAGAACAAGAGGCGACATTGCGCTTCGAAGCTGATGAGTAGGCTGACTGGGCCTGCTAGGCTTCTGGCGATGTCTTGGCCAGATGTGGACTTCGACAAGGTTGGGGGCACCAAGGAGTATCTGCGTCGACTTGCAGTTTCTCCTTTGGTGAGGCAATCGCTTCCAAATGCTGCTGCTATTTGTCAGCAGTATTTTTCCTTCAAGCGAGCTCCAGGAGAACCAATTCATGCCTTTTTGGTTCGAGAAGCTTTGGGCTATAGCGAGTTTGTGGAAGCCATCATACGTCTTTACGAAGACAAGCATGGGATCAAACAGGATGACAAAGATTTTGGTCTGCCTTCTGATGAACTGGAGGACGAATGGACTCAAGGTGAGTGGGATGACTGGTGGCGAACGTCTTCTTCCCCTCCATCAGAAGTTCCCGAAGTTCCTGCTGAAGATCCACCACAAGCTCCACCTGCGGCAGCCACTGCTGCGCCTCAAGTTGCTGCTGCAGAGCCGGCTACACCTCCTGGTGACATGGGCTCTCCTACTGGCCGAACACCTTCGCGCCAGTCTGGAAGAGTGCCTCCACTGGTTCCTGAGAAACGATCTGTCGGAATTCCATCAACTTCTCCTGACGTTGTGAATGAACTGACGCTGGCCGATAGCTTTGTGCTCGGCGTCCTGCGTGGTTTTCGAGTTCTTCAAGCTGCTGGGCTTTCACCTGAAGATAAGCGTGACATTCTGGGCACGACCCGTGGCAGTTTAGAGTTTGAAGTTGTCACCCATGCTCTTCAAACCCTGTGGGATGAGCAATTTCTTGGTCGTCAGCATGGACGTGGCCAACAACATGACAACTATCAAGCTGAACACTATGATGAGTGGTGGCTAGATGGAATGGCTGCTTATGGTGATGACTGGGAATGGAATGGTGACGACTGGGACTGGTGGGACTATGATGGTTACTATGCCAGTCTTCCTGAAGAAGCTGCCGCAGAAGAAGAGACTTCACCGTCTCCTGAGGATGAAGCTGCTCTCAAAGAAGCTCAGCAAGCTGAGCGCGTGGCTGAGTCCTTAGCAGCCGAAGCTCAGAGAACGTGGAGTGAAGCTCAAAGGGCAACACAAGCCTTGAGGAAGGATAGGGGCTTTGGTCAGATTCCTGTTCAAGGCAAACCTGCTGGCCGAGGACCTTGCTTTATTTGTCATGGCCCACACCTTTCCAGTGAATGTCCTGATCGGCGACACCCCTACTACAGTAAGGGTTTCAACAAGGGCAAGTTCAAGCCTCACTACATGACTGAATACGAAGAGGTTGACAACTATTTCACTGGCAAGGGCAAGGGCAAGAAGGGATCGAAAGGTCTCAAATGGCTCGAGGCTCAAGCGTGGGTCAAGGGCAAGAAAGGCAAGGGCAAGGGTCAGTCTCGACCCGCGGTGAACGCATACAGTGCTGGCATGTATGGGCTAGAGCTCATGGATGTGAAGGAGATGAACACGGCTGCTAGCTCCACTTCTTTGTCTCCCAGCCAAGGTTTGATTGACTGCGGAGCGACTGCATCAGCCGGTCCTCTCTTGGCAGTTCAGTCGCTGATTTCTAGTGTCTTGGAACGTGACCACCAAGCGGTGATTGACATTCAGAAGTCCGAGCGACCGTATTTTCGCTTTGGCAATGGGCAGTGGGGCAGGGCTTTGTTTCGAGCATCTATCACATCACATGCTAGTGGTTCCCCAAAGACCTTCAAGCTGTTTGCGTTGCCCAATCCTCCTCAACTACATGATCCCAACTTTGATCGTTCAAGCATGGTTCCTATTTTGGTTGGTATGGATTATTTGGGGGATGCACATTTTGGACTTTGCATTGACTTTCCCACGGGCATGGCTATTCAAACCAACGATGGTGAAGCTTTTCAACTTCCAGTTAACCAAAAAGGGCACTATGTTTTGGATGTTGTTCAGCTTCTAACTGAAGGACATGAATGTCATGAGGGTCATGCCACCATCCGGGTCAAGGGTGCCGAAGCTGTGCGTTCACTTCAATCTCTAGAATTTCATCCAGTTGAATACTATGATCTCACGGTCTCTGAACGCATGCTTGATGAGAAGGTGAAAATTGAGGCAGTGCAAAGACTGAGAACTTTGAGATCACTTGCTCAGCCTTCGAATGCTTCAGCATCTGGCTCAGCTCTCATGATCTCCAAGAGCAACAGCGCAAATTCGAGTTCTTCCAAGTGTGCTCGCCATGTCGACCTCCAAGGAGATGATCACTGCGGAGCAGTCCAAGCAGTTGACCAGCATGGCGAAGCAAAGCACACCGAAGAAGGCACCAGCTCAGCCTTTCGATCCTTCCAGAGAGGTCAGTATGGACCTGAGGGATCCAAGGGCCAAGGCCAATCAATGGCCGTGCTATGCGGCGCACACACCGACGGGAGCGCGATCCAACCAGCACGGTCGATGGATCGAATGTGCAGTGTGCGGCCTACGTCTGTCCTATGTGCCGAGAGTGGGTGCAGCCGGTCAGACGACCAAGTGCGAGAATCCGGGGATGGTGGAAAGGATGCTTCGAGAGACCTTTGTGATGACCGAGGGTCGACGCCCAACCTTGGAGCTATGCCGTGCCATGCAGGCCAAGATCGATGCGGACGAGGTTGTGAATGCCCTGGTCATAAAGATCAACGAAGCTCCAAAGCCTTCCAACGTGCTGTTCCACGACGGCTACAAGACGAAGCCGAAGACACCTCCTGGGAGCCCAACTCCATCCTGGGAGGCAATCAGCGAAGCGCCGACTCCTGCCGAAATGGAAGCTCTTCTGTCCGAAGAGGAGAAGAGCAAGCTGAAGCAGGTGATTCAAGAGCGCAAGGGCCAAGCTCAGTCATCGATGGCTGCTCCATGTCAAAACGCCAACAACGAGGAGAGCGAGATGAACTGAGATTGCCGAGCACGAGACCTTTGACTTCAAGGGTGGCATCCAAGTTGATGAACATGGCTGCTTCTATGCTAATGGTGATGGCTGCCAGCACCATTCAACTTTGTCTTGATGGACGTGATGGTGTCTGGGAAGTGGCATGCTCGCCACACAGCTGGCTCTCCGAAGCTTGCAACTCCCAAGGTCTTCAGTCGAGGAGAATCAATCTCCACTCTGGCTTTGATTTGTACCAGCCAGCTACTTGGGAGCGTTTGAAGCAGCTCCGTGCTCAACGAAAACCCAAAAAGATCTGGCTCAGCTTGCCGTGCACCAAGTTTTGCCAGTGGACTTACATCAACTATGCCTCTCCTGAACGTCAGGAACTCTTGAAACAATATCAACGGAGAGAACGCAAGATGTTGTGGTGCATGAACTCTTTTGTCCGTGATGCTCTTCTTCAAGACCCAGATTGTCAAATCTACTATGAATGGGTGTTTCCTTGTCGAGGCTGGCAAGAAGCTCCCATGTTGGACTTGGAGAAGTACATCAACTCTATTGGACTTCCATGGCTTGACTGCCGAGTTGATGGGTGTCGCTACGGCCTCATGGACAGCAAGAATGAAGGCTTCATTCGAAAACGGTGGCTTATCAAAACCACCGATGAGCAGTTCCACCTCAACTACAAGACCAAGACCTGTTTGGGGTCTCACAACCATGTTTGGATCCAAGGGCCTGAAACGGCTCGATCGGCATATTATCCTTGGCGTTTTTGTCAGTCAGTGGCTCGTTTTTGGAAACAGCAGTTTCTGTCTGACAAGCATTTGAAACTTTTGTACGCCAAGGAAGACTACGCGGATCCTCTGTGTCAGTCCTTGGACGTTGAAGATCCTGAACAAGTTTTACTACCAGTTTTGGCCGCTCTCCCAGCACAACAAGAAGATCTACCAGATGATGAATCACCAGAAGGTCTTCCACATGAGAGGTCTGCCCAGCCACCTGCAGATCCTGCTTCTGATGAACCAAGCTCTGACGAGCTCAAGAAGTGGCAGGCCAAGATCGCGGCCTACCACAAAGCTGCTGGTCATCCGACCAATCGCAACTTGGCCCGCTTGGTCAAGAATGCTGGCCAACCTCAGTGGAAAATTGATGAGGTGATGAACTACAAGTGTCCTGCCTGTGAATCCATCAAGCCTGGTGGTACGAGCTCTGGCTCCATTCCACCTGCCTCTACAGCTCCCATGTTCAAAGCATGGCAAGCTGTTGGAATGGACACTTCGGAATGGAAGATTCCTGGATCAAGGCTGAAGCTCAAGTTCCTTCTGATCATGGACTTGGCTACGAAGCTGCGTGTCCTTTGCCACATCAAGACCTATGAGAACTTCAAGCAAGAAGGTGAAACTCATCAAGACATCATCAGATGTTTCTCTGAAGGATGGCTAGGTCACTACCCCAAACCGAACTTGGTGGTGATGGACAGCGCCAACACCTTTTCCACGCCTGAGTTCTCCCAGTTTCTTTCTGAGCTGAACATCCAACAGCACTTCATCCCTGAGAAGGAGCCCTGGGCGAACGGTGCTGTTGAAGCTGCAATCCAAGATGTGAAAACAACAGCTACGGCAATCCACCTCGAAGACACGGGTCAAGACCCAAAGGTGACGCTAGCTTTGACTGCTTCCTCTCTCAATGCCACGGAATTTACTGCTGGGTTTAGCTCTTTTCAATGGGCATTTGGCAGTCAATATTCTCTTGCTGATGAGGACTATCGGACTTTCAGCCAGCTTGATACCACCATGGACTTTCAACGGTTGGTTCAAGCTCGACAAAAAGCTGAAGAAGTAGCAGTCCGCACTCGAGCTCGAAGAGTCCTCTCCAAGCTCTGCAGCAACACTACAGTGCGCCAGCCTCTTAGAACCTTTGAACCTATGGACTTGGTCAAGGTTTGGCGACGATACCAACCAGCTGATCAACATCTTGGCAAGCGTGGAGGGTTGAAAAAGTCTGGGCGACCACACTGGATTGGGCCAGGCCGTATCATTTTCCAAGAGGTCCTGCCCCATCAATCTCCTGATGATGCTCGACGCCATATCTGCTGGGTGCTCATTGGCAAGCGGGTCATGCGGTGTTCGGTCCATTCCATCCGACCTTGCACACCAACTGAGCGTATGGAGTATGACCTGACCAGCGGAGAAGATCCATCGAAATGGAAGACATTGGCCGACATCATCCCCAAGCGTGAGTTTGAGGATTTGGCTGATGATGAACCAGGTCCTGATGAAGTTGAATGTCCAGATCTTCCTCTACGGCCAGATCAAACCACACTGGTTCCTGTGACGCGAGCATGGCGGAAATCAACTTACGGACCAATGGATTGGCGCCGAATTCCACGAAGCTCTCCACTGGGTGTCGGCGATGGACTTCGAGACACCAGAGCTTTCTCTTATGTGCCTGCTCCGCAACAATCAAAAGCTGCTGCCTCTTCTCCTGTTCTTCCACCTGCAGATGCTGAGCAATCAGCCCCAGCATCACCTGGCTATGACCCTGGCACACCGATTGGTGCCACGGCCAACACTGATGATGAGGCAGTGAATGACTATGGTCCTATGTTGGATGATGGGCCTTCAGATCCACCTGACTCCAAGAAATCACGAGGCTCCTACGACCTCAAATGGGTGGAACAACTTGCTGCTGAAGCTGACATGGAATCCAAGGCCTTGGACTTTATGGCCGCGCTTCAGCAGAATGATGAATGCCTGGTCTTCAACATCGACTTGGACTTTCAGTCGCATAGGCAACAGAAAGTTTTTGAAAGGAATCCAGTGGCGTATCTGGTCCGCAAACTCAACAGCTCAGAAGTCAATCTTCAGCGTCTGGGCCCTGCAGACCTTGAACTCTTCAGAAGGGCAAAGCAGAAAGAAGTTCACAGTTTTATACAGAACCAAGCAGTACGTCGCTGCCTCAACAGCAGCGAGGTGAAGGAGGCCTACTCCACGGGCAGAATATTGAAAGCCCGATGGGTACTGACCTGGAAGGCTGTTGCTCCAGATGAAAAGACCGCCGCTGAGGAAGACAGGGACAAGAATCCTGACAGCGTCGTCAACGCCACAGCCACGAAGAAGGCGAAGGCGCGCATTGTCCTCCTGGGCTACCAGCACCCCTCTCTTCTTGACAAGGGGTTCAAAACATCAGCTCCGGTGCAGAGTTCCTTGGGCAGAAATATGCTCTATCTACTCGCTGCGACGCACCAGTGGCGACTACATGGCCTGGACTTAGCGACGGCATTCTTGCAGACAATGCCTACTGAGGCCGACAGCAAGATATGGACAACAGGTGTCCAGGAACTTCACGATGCACTCCAGATCCCACGAGACTCTGTCTTGCGTATTCTTCGCAACATCTACGGGTCAACAACGGCCCCAAGGGGTCTCTGGCTTGATCTGCATCGTACCTTAACCTCCTTGGATGGCCGTGCTGCACTTGGCGAACGTTGCCTATGGCTTTGGTTCAGCAAGCACGAGAAAGACATCACGGGCAAGTTTCCTCGGCTCATAGGAGCCATGGGTGGTCATGTGGACGACTTCCACAGGATCGGTGATGACACATCCTTGGAGTGGCAACAGATTTGCCAGAAGATAGATGCCTCCTACAAGTGGGGAACTATGAAACGCGACAGCTATCGTCATGCTGGAAGTGACATCAACACCATTGAGACCAAGAATGGCTTCAAGCTGCGCATCGATCAAGATGCCTATGTTGAATCACTGCCGGATGTCAACATTGATCCAGTTCGTCTTCGCAGCAATGGTCCTTTGACTCCTTCTGAGGTGGCTGCCTGTCGTACCTCTCTTGGTGGACTTCAATGGCTAGCCATCCAATCTCAACCTCAACTCTGCTCCAGGTGCAACATTCTTTTGACTGAGATTGTAACAGCAGGCACACTGGAACATGCGAGGGAGATCCAACAAATGATTGGCGAAGTGCGCCGTGAACCTCAACACCTTGAGTTTTTCAAGCTGCCAACTGTGGAGCGATGGAATCAAATGGTTTTCATCACTATGGGAGATCAAGCCCACAACAATCGCCCAAAAGGCGATAGCACTGGTGGACTTGTTACACTTGCTGCTGGACCTGAAGCTGTCTCAGGGTGTGTGTGTCCCATGATGCTCCTGACCTGGCGAAGCTGGAAACTGAAGCGAAAGGCCATTGCCTCCAACGACGCAGAGGTGCAAGCTGTTTTGGAAGGTGAGGACCAGAATTACCGGGTCCGACTTCTGTGGACTGAAATGCATGGCGCTTGTTATGGACGTCATGGACAGCGTGATGACTTGGTTGAAGCCACCGAAAACCAGGTGAGATGTATCAAGGGCATCATTTGCACGGATAGCCGTGGTGGATATGATGCGGTGGAGGTGAACGAATCCCCTCTCCTTGGTCTTTCAAATCTCCGAGCTGCCCTTCAAGCATTTCAGCTTCGAGACAACTTGCAGCGAGTTGGAAGTGAACTTCGCTGGCTGGCATCTGACTATGATTTAGCAGACTCAATGACCAAGAAGCGCAACGACAGCCGAGATGGCTTGATGAAGTTTTTGCGTCATTGGCATTGGAGTATTGCTTTTGATCCTTCTTTCACTGCTGCCAAAAAGAACAAGCGTGCCGGACTGACTGCTGTAAAGAAAGTTGATGACGCTTTGCATGGTCTCTTGCGCGAGCCTTGCAGAATGATGACACAGTCAATGCCGCTTTGATTGAGCAGCTGCTGATTTCAACTGAGAGCGTCAGTGAGAGTGATAGTTTTGAAACCTGGCAGGATGTGATCTATGAGCAATCGAAGTATTGCTCAACCTTCTTTTGTGCTGGTGCAACATGTCCAGCTCCTGACCTGCCAGGTACCTTCCTTTGCCAATCAGCATTGCCAATCTGAAACTTGGATGACTCCGTGATGCTTGGCTCATATGACCATACGGGTCTGTAGGGGCCCCTTTGAGCACTTGATGGTGCGATTGTACGCACACCCGCTGTGCATGGAAAACATTTGCTGAGCCTTGCGCTCGCTTCATTTGCTGTGCTGTTTGATTGGTGGGGCTGTGGAAACCCCATTTGGTTGAGAGCTCAATCTGCTACCAGTGTGCACCCGCTACAGAATCCCATATGTATCCATAATATGTTGATAGGTAAATTGCTGCTTAAAATCCATCAGTGACGAACGAATCATCAACCGAGTGGCTTAAGTGCACCAGCTGGGAACCGTGGTCCGTTCGGCACCTGAGACACGCTGAAAGCTAACATAGTTATGGCATAGCTATGGCAGCTATGGAATATGGCCCATCTATAGATGATAAAGATTGATAAAGGTTGTTTGTTTAATGTTTTTAAAGGATATATAATACAGTTTTTTTCTGGGATTTGGTGATGTTCCAGGTCGCAAACTGTCAGTTTACCAGAGGGGTTTGAAACCAATCATCACCTGGGATTTGCTCAAGATGACACCAACAACTAACCGTGAGCCGATGCCAGCTCTGTTGGACAAGGTTGGAAACATATTTGGAAACTGTTGCAAAGCGAAATGTTCGACGTGTGACTCAGCTACTTCATCAAAGGTCCTTTAACAAAAAGAATAGTATACTCAGTACTTGATGGTTCAGCCCAGTTCGTGGCTTCTAACTTCAGCTACATAAGTAGGGTATATAAGTAGTATTCGTCCATTGATAGCGGTGGTTGCAATCCACTTACTGCCAAGGGACAGCTGCTGTAGGCCTTCTCGCAGTTTGCCGGACTTGTCCAAAGTCCTAGAGCCGACTATGGCAATGGGATTTCATCGTGATTTTATGCGATTTTAGGGTGGTCAATGCTCAATAAGGATTTTACCAACAAAAAAGGGGATGCCAATGATCACTACCCTCCGGTATTCAAACATGGCAATGGAAATCCTTCATTCATGGATGATGTTCAAAGATATAAACCTCCATGTAGAGAGGAAATCACCTTTCCATGTTTCATTGCCCGATGTTAATTTGTGGGGTTGTATAGTTACAACCTGTGAAATGGTTGGTATATTTCCATGCAACATCCCTGTGAAAATAGTTGGTTGGGTTATCACCACAAATGGTGATTTAACTGGGGATATCGCCAATGGAATATTGATAGAATAGTAATCATTAAAGAGCCCTAGGCCATTCAAAAAAAGACTCAAAGATTCAAAAAACACTAAAACAAACCAATCCAACAATTACATAAACAACAAAATATATAATCCAAAAATTAAAGAAAAGAAAACAACAAAAGTCTTAGAAACAAAAAGTTCCAAACAAATCTGAAACAAAAAACAGTTTCAAAAAAAAAACAAAAATCGAAGTTTGGAATTAAAATGAAAAGAAAGGAATGTTCTAGGAGTATCCCTATAAGGAAGGAATGTCCCCCACCATAGACAAGAGGATCACCCCAGGAATCGTAAGTGGCTAGTCGGCTAGTGGGGTGAGTTCACCCACGGACATCACGAAGGGACGAAGGACTGATCGTTTGCACCAAAAAATCCAGACATCTTCAGGTCACTATCATTTGACAGCGAAATCCTGTGTTTCACCTAGAATTTGTTGCATCCTTAAAATGTGTGTGTGTATGTATATATATATATAATTATATGTATATACATGTATAATGTAATCACATACATATATATATAATATTTGGAAAAGATTGGGAGAGCGCAAGGTGTTCACTCTATCTTTTCCCCTCACTTTCCAAAAGCTCAAGTCTGGCTATGCCGCTGTAAGTGTTACTGTAACAGTCCACATTGTTATCAAATAACAATGGGTAGAAAAGAGGTTGGGTATCACAGATAACCCTTACACTCTTACAGGTTAGGGTCAAACCCGTCCCAAACAAAAAAAATAGAGGGGAGAATGCTGGAAACCCTACGAAGCCCTCCTTCCCATCACCCCGCAGAGGGGATCAGGGAGAGGAGGGAGGGAAAGAAAAAAACAAAGGTGGGGACGAGCTGGGTGGCTTGAGCCAAAATGGTTCAATGCCACCAGCTGTCCCCACATCCCTTTTCAAATCACATGAGGACCCTTCCCAACCAACCTACTCACATGTAAGATAAGAAACTTTAGGGCCTCATGAAGCACAAATTCAATGATATTCAATGGGTGTTTACCCCAAGGACATGTACTATGGCTACTTTGAAGGTCCAGGTCTGCAGGGTCCTCTGCAGGTACTCCCGGTGTTGACTGACAATGACCTCTTCCACGGCCATAGAGTTCTGGCAGAGCTCAGCGAAGAGTCTCCCGGATGAGGATTGAACAATGATGAAATCTGATGATCTGATGATCTGATGATATGATAAATGGGGGTACCCAAAAATGGCTGGTTTAGAAGGGAAACTCCTACTAAAGTGGATGATTTGGGTGTACCCCCATTTCAGGAAACCTTCAAATGATGATAAACGGAGAATATGACATGATGACTCACGATTAATTTTCATTAGAGCAAACTAGAATCAATTATATAAAGGAAAATGATGAACATGTATGACAAAATGGGAGATCCACGGCCAAATTAGGTCTTGTTCAGGTTGAAGTGATGTTCCAACGAGTCTTTGAAAGCTGGGATAGAAACATTTCCCAACAGCTGGGACAGAGGGACTAAGCAAGGCATGGCCCGAATCCACATCCAATGTCCTCCGTGTGGGTCTGCTTGAACATGGGGTAAAACAATTGCAGAAGCTAATCATTTTCAGGGGGACAATGATGATCAGGCATGAAATTCGAAAAATGCCGAAGTTTCAGACATGGCCCATGGGCTTTCAAGCCAGTTTTCACCTCCAGGTTGTAGTTTCGGATGTTCGGAAGCTTGTACATGTGCTCCGCATCTATGATGGCACAGCCCTGTTCCACCGAACCTCGAGCCCCCGGGCGATCCGGTCCCCAGCAAGTCACTGTCGACGTCTTAATTCGGGGGTACCCCCATTTTGGGAAACCTCCAAATTGCTTCTTCTGTTGGCGACCCACATTTTCCCCATTCGACATGAGATGAACTCTCTATGATTCTCCAAGAATCTGGCAGTCACATGACAAGCTAGAAAATCCACATGTTCCATCCACCATTTAAGATTTAGAAAGATGATTTGACCATTCAAACGTACATATTAGTTCAGGGATTTCCCATTCTAAACCCATGAAAATCACCATCTTTCATC
This sequence comes from Cladocopium goreaui, assembly GCA_947184155.2. NCBI lineage: Eukaryota > Dinophyceae > Suessiales > Symbiodiniaceae > Cladocopium > Cladocopium goreaui. The sequence goes on along the minus strand of CAMXCT020006610.1, from coordinate 259,257 downwards.
TGTTAACCCATTTTCAATCACCATTCTTCGAAGGTACCCTCTGGTAAACTAACATAACTATATGGAAAATCACCATGTTTAATGGGAAAACTCACTATAAATGAGCCATTTTCCAGTTCGCAAACTGTTAGTTTACCAGAGGGTAAACCCCATTAAACCACCATTTTGTTGGTTAAACCCCATTCAACCACCATTTTTTACCACCATTTTTTACCACCATTAAACCATGATAAAACCCATGATCTACCCATTAAAAACCCATGCCATCCTCCCAGCCCTGCTGCCCCGAAACGCTGGAGTTTCGACGCCACAAAGCGGCACCACACCAAGTCCATGCCATCGCCGCTGCCCAGGCCTGGCCAAATCCAGGGGAAATCCATGGAGAATGCTACGTTTATGGTATGTTTATAGACATCTATAGATGGTTTACCCCATGAAACATGGTGATTTATAACTATATTTATAGATTTATAGATGATTTACCCATATTTACTGTAGGATTTACATGGATTTACCGATGAAACATGGTGATCTAATGGGTTTAAACATCTCAATGGGAAATCTCCGGACTGAATGGAGGTGTATAGCATGGATATAGCTGGGAAAATCAACGAACTCAATGGGATACAGCTGGAACCATCTCCGATTCTACGCTTAAGCTTTTCACACGAATTCGGGTCTGGCGGTTTTTTGTTTTTTTCTCTTGCTCTTCTCCTTTCATCCATTCATCCCCTACCCCATAGGATCCATGTATGGTATACATGGTAACATTTACCATCATTTACCATAGGATCCTGCTCTCCAGACCATCGTTTCACGCCAAACATCGTTTCCACGACCATCATAAATCACGGTGATTCCATTCTGAAAAAACCCACCTGGCAGGTACAGTTTCCAGGCAGTGCGCAGGGACTCAGCTGTGAACATCGGACTCTGAGCCTCCCGAAACGAAAACTGCGAGGAAACCCATTGTGAACTGACCATAGCTACCTAGCTATGGAGAATCTCCATGTTTGAAGGCGTAAATCAAGTAATTACACATGGCAAATGACCATGTCAATAGCCTTCAATAGATATGTTTGAATTACTGGAGGGTATAGGGTAAACCATCTAAATCTTCACTAAAACCACTTGGGGGCGGGGTTCATGACTGTCACATGGTATGGCTTGAGATGGACCAAACGTGGGGATACTGGTCATGTTCGGCGTTCAACACCCAAGTCTTGAACGCAAGTTTTTCGAAAGAGGTTTTCCTGGTTGGTGTAATGTTCCCAACATGAAAATTATTTCGAGATCATCGTCCCAAATAGGTTGAAAATCACATTGTACATGTACTGTATATCTATAATTAAATGTATATATACATAAATACAGTACATATAGATATACATATGTGATCATACGTGTATGTATATATATATATAGTTATACAGTATATATATATAACATATATAGACACATTTTTTTCATATACACATGATCACATAGATATATAGTTTTAATTATAATATGAACATATATATATATATATATGATCTTAATTTGAATGTTCTCAGGAACCCTGAATTGCCGGTGTACTGTTTCATCTGAAGAACTTTCTTGATTTGAACCGATGCACGGATCGAGTCTGCCTCCGGGAGGCCCAGAGGATCGTAAGTTGTCCCCTGAATTATCTCATCCCAGACATGCTAACTGTGGTTACTATAGTTAAAACAATGCCATAAACCGCCCATGACTGGGAATGGTTTAAGTTTATACCACCTATAAAAATGGTGATTTTTCTGGGGGATGGTGCAAATGGCATTGATGGCATTGCTTTACCCACATTACTGTGGTTACTACCCTCAGATGGATGATCCCCCAAAGGATTTCCAAAACTCGAGTCCCTCCTCCACCAGCTCGCTATAGCGATAGAGGCTGCGGCCTGTGTCAAACAACATGGCTGGAGAATGGCACATTTCTGAACGATTTACCATGATTTACCTATAAAGAGCTGATTTCATTGGTTTTTTACTGGGAAATCTCCAAACATAATGGATGTAGCTGGGGATATCGCACTTAAATGGGGGATTCTCCAGCAAACCATGTGATTCACTACCGAAGCGTAAGCGGTGCTAACCAGTTTCATGAAAACAAACACCTGCAGGAAATCTAGAAAAACACATCATGAACAAGGAGGCCAGCGGTTTTATGTGTTTTGCATGTTCCGGGAGAAGAACAAGAATCCAATATCAGTGTGATTTTACCGGAGGGTAGATATATGATCATCATTCCAGAGATGATGAATGATTCCAGAGATGGGTACCCCGGGTACCCCAAATCCCATGCGCTATCGACTGTTATCAAAGTTGGGATCTATAATGATACAGTGCATACAGGTATATATAGATTGAATTATATTATCTATATGTGTATATATATATATATTAGACAAAAACAAAATTATATATATAAACAGTATACAGTATTGCATGATATTGTATGAGACAAAAGGACACAAACACACACGCAGTAAACATGTTTGGAAAATTGAATCATCGTAAATCATCGTCTAAATCGTAATTTTGATCACTTTTGCATCTGTTTCAGGACCCTTTTTCCAATTCTATCAGCAATGGCTGAACAACTCTCATGTTCATCGGGGTCAAAGTTTATGGCCGCCTATGGCGGGTCGGACTCGCACAGCGGTCCATCTCTAGTATCAAGGAACATAAAGATATGAAAGCGCCAATAGACACCCTGATTAGGATCCATCCGTGACTTTCAAGTTCCCAAACTGTTTTTTTCCAGTATAAAAGGGTTTTTAAAGGGTTTTAGTAAACCATAAACCTCACAAACCGTTCATTATCACATGAGTTGTTTTTTCAATCAACCATATCGCAACCCGCATTATGGCCATATGCCAAAAAGTCTAGTCAAATCATCAAAAAAATCCACTCTAGAAGAGCTAGAATAAGTCTGCGTAAATTATAGTATTTCACTAACCTGAATTAAGGCCATTTGGGGATGATTTCCAATACTAACCATTATTATTCCAGTGAGGTCGCAATGAGGTCGTTATAATTTACCCAGATAAGTAATAAATTGACCCTCTATCTTTGTTGGCTGAGTTGGGGCGCTCCTCTTTCAATCCAAAGTTTTTCCCTCCGTTTTTTCGGAGCGAGGCACCATAGGATCCATCGGGCAGCTTCACGCGGTCGTAGGCCATCACAACCTGAGTCCCCGAGAGCTGGATGGTGTCATGGTACGCCTCAAGTTTTTGGCCTGGATAGAACTCATGAAAAAACCAAATGTTTTCTGGAAGATGTTGTTTAACTCATGTTACATTAATATATATATATAAATAACTGTCAGGGAAATGGAATGTTACTGGAATATTTAATGGAATGTTTGTGAAAATGATCATTAACTAGTTTTAACTACCGTGGATCTGGAATAGTTATTCTGACATATTCGTGGAGTCGTGGATTTTCTTTGAATTTCTAGAATATCAATGGCATATTCCAGAGACAAACAATGTGCTCTTGTGTGTATGTATGGGGTATTAACAACAACCACATCTATGAGTTTACTATTATTGGGCGAATCTGAAGCATTGTTTTGGGGTTACCCACCTGGGCGGAAGCTGGCCGAATTCACAAGTTGAACCTCTCGTAATCTAATGATTGCCAATGGACATAGCCATTTCAATAGCTAGAAACTTGTAATATTTTGTAATTATCCAGGGCTATGTTAAATATTAGTTAAATTACTAGAGGCTACATCATGCGTCACCAACAAATGTTGCCGTTTTCTTCTCAGTTGGTGAAACACCCTTCATGGGGATAGTGCTGCCAGGCACGTCATTCTGCGGGATGCCCTGGGTGTCAAACGCCACCTCGGCAGGAGGCGTTTGACAACGTAGGGAATGAGGGAATGGGATGACTGTTGATAGTCATTATGGATCTCCTATTCCCTACGTTTAGCACCAGTCATAGCTTCACCATAAAGGATGAATGTTTGCCAATTTAGCCACTGATGTAGATCCACATACCCTCTGGTAAACCAACAGTTTGCTATTGAAAATGGCCCAGTCAAAACCAATTAGTGGATTTACCCATTGAAAATGGTGGATCTTTCCCATCAGTTTTTTGTATGTTTACCATAGGGTGGATCCACATAGATCCACCAATCCACCCAAAATTCACCAGCCATAGGTTTAAGGGAAATTTTACAGGAAAGCCCCATGATCTTCATGGGAAAATCTATGGTTTCCTTCTATGGTTTTCCCAAAAAAAACAATCCATTGAAAAAGAAACCCCAGCCATAATCAGCCTATGATCTGATCCTAATAGATTGGGTTAATATTCCCATTACCCTCTGGTATACTAACATAGCTCTTGAAAATGGCCATTTATAGTGGATTTACCCATTAAAAATGGTGATTTTCCATAGTTAGGTTAGTTTACCAGAGGGTATAACCACCATTTTCCTATGGTTTTCCTATGATTTTCCCATAAAACCACCATTTTCCTATGGTTTTCCTATGATTTTCCCATAAAATCATTAACTAACCATATCCCAATGGTTAGATCATAGATCCACCCTTAAAATTCTACCAAGGAACGGCTGGCTGAACAATGCTGGCACCCGACTCCATGGCCAAAGCCAAGTATCCTGGCGTCCGCTGATGGCGTCACATCCCCATGGCCAACTTTAAAAACCCTAGGGGGCGCCCATGTAATACATTATTTAAGTATATATTTGTAATATATATGTATGTATGTATGTATGTATGTATGTATGTATGTATGTATGTATGTATGTATGTATGTGTGTATGTGTGTATGTGTGTATGTGTGTATGTGTGTATGTGTGTATGTGTGTATGTATGTATGTATGTATGTATGTATGTGTATGTATGTAATGTAATGTATGTAATGTATGTATGTAATGTATGTATGTATGTATGTATGTATGTATGTATGTATGTATGTATGTATGTATGTATGTATGTATGTATGTATGTATGTATGTATGTATGTATGTATGTATGTATGTATGTATGTATGTATGTATGTATGTATGTATGTATGTATGTATGTATGTATGTATGTATGTATGTATGTATGTATGTATGTATGTATGTATGTATGTATGTATGTATGTATGTATGTATGTATGTATGTATGTATGTATGTATGTATGTATGTATGTATGTATGTATGTATGTATGTATGATGTATGTATGTATGTATGTGTGTATGTGTGTATGTATGTGTGTATGTGTGTATGTGTGTATGTGTGTATGTATGTATGTATGTTGTATGTATGTATGTGTGTATGGTGTATGTGTGTATGTGTGTATGTGTGTATGTATGTATGTATGTATGTATGTATGTATGTATGTATGTATGTATGTATGTATGTATGTATGTATGTATGTATGTATGTATGTATGTATGTATGTATGTATGATATTGTATACATTCATTGTATTGTATCTACTTACCCTACTTACAACTGGTACCTATAGGGCAATGATTCAATATATGTATATATAATATATCTAATGAAGAAAGTAAGTGGGTGTCACCCACTTTCATGAAACTGGGAGGGAACACCAGGTGGGCGTTTTACCTTGCTTAAAAGATGTTAAAGTTTGTACTGTAAACGGTGAGTTAACATTTTTCATCTTGGTACCCAATATCTTTCACCAAGTAGATACTTGCAAGATCGTCTCCATTGTCCTAACTGGTTAGTAAGTATACCTACAAGCTGAACCCCCGAGGATTGTCAAATTGTGCTTGTCGGTTTATCACCCCATTTAGCATATTAGATATATCATGAATTATCATGATATATCTACCACAAGTCCCTAGTTATTATTGAAGCTATAATAGCACCAGCTTAGCTATCCTTTCTTTTGGGTGCACCTTGTAGGGTCGTCCCAGATGTCAGTCACAGAGTTTTCCCTGGGATTTTTGCTGTCCAAATCACTCACAGGAGGCTACTATGGTACTGTCATAGATGTCATAGTATAGCTTTGGTATGCTTGGTCACTCTATAGTTCCAGGGTGTAACACGATCCAATTTGATTGCCAATGGAAAATCACAAATATACAGAAATCAAACATGTCGGCCATTTCTGGGATAATTGCGTATAAAAATCATTATTTACGGTGGCCAAAATGCAGAGCCAGAATCCATACAAAAGGGTTGTGCACATCGCTTATCTTAGATACTCCTGTTAGTTGAAAAGGTATGTTCATACATAAACAATCAAATCATAAATAGAAGATAATCCTATACATTCTTTCAGTTATGCAGCAACCCCCCCGTTTTTAACGGGGTTGTAACTCACTCTATGGCATGTCACCGGCCGAGTTTCTTCTGAGATTCAAATGAGTCAGATCAACATCTTCGTCTGAAATCCAGTACCAGGAGTATCCATTGAGTCCTCGGCCACAGATCTGGTAGATCTGGTGCCATCGTCGGCATCGATGGGATAAAAAAAATTGGGCAATCCCAGCTTCATTCGAGATTCCTGATAAAGATGGATATCACTTATAACTGGCATATTAAGATATATTAAGGCCCATGTCTTGACAGTCTTGACCCTGGCACAAAGGATTTACTTTCCATCAGTATGACCTTTTCGACCGGGAGCCGATCTACTGTCCATATCTTGGTTTGACCACAACTGGGATCCAAAATTCTAGGGATGGACAGAAGAACATCTTTGAAACTATCACACCGGCAAGCCACCAACAACCGATGTAAGCAACCACTACTGTAACCATCACCAATCATTCAACATATCTTATATACATATATGGAGGCTTCCTAAAATAGAAGAACCCCAAATCATCCAAGTCATGCGACCACACTTTCGTATTGAAACCCATGGTTTTTGGGATCCTCCGTATTTCAGCAACCGCCAACAAAACGCGGTGAATAGGGTCGATACCACCTATCTCCATCTCAGAATGGATTTTGTTTAAATGGGTATATTAAGATCCCTATGAAAATGGACTGATGACCATCCCTCAATACGGTGGATGGAAGAAATCCTGCACAATCTTTCATAGTTACCTAGCGCTTGCCAACTGGTGCAGGATTTCTTCCATCCACAGTATTTTCATATCCATGTTTTGAGTTTTGACCATGGCATCTGGATATATCTGGGTAAATTATAATATTTCACTAACCTGAATCTTGCGGCCATTTGGGGATGATTTCCCTTATTAACCATGATTCCCAGTGAGGTCGCGGTGAGGTCGTTATAATTTACCCAGATATATGTAATATATGAATATGAGTAACATATGAGTGCGTCTCAAAAAAGGGAAACCTTAAAATCAACTCATTGATCATCATTGCCCACAAAAAAAACGCACTATTGGAGCACCTGCATCCAATAGTTGGTCTTAGATGGATATACCATATATATATATATATACGTATACGCATATATATCATATATATCATATATATATATATTATATATATATATCATATATCATCAAATTCCTATGAATCTCCGAATCTCCCATAGAATCCAATTTCGAATGCCAATTTACTCAACATTTTTTCTTGACCATGCCACATCTACAAAACCCCCATGGGTTGAAACCAGGTGCCCCCGCTGAACCCCCGCAGAAAACATTCATTTCACCCTCTCCGAGCGTCGAAACGTCTGTTGCTTGACGAGTTCGTTCAGGACGAAGCCCCACTTCGTCTCCTTGTACCTGCTAGCTGGGAAGTCACATGGGAAAACACCATCTGAACATATCTGAACATAGTTAGCTAAGTTGGTGCGTTTGTAACTCCAATTTCACTATGGTTTATGGTAGATATATCTATACTATTCCTATGGTTTATAAACCAACAAACATAACCGCGGGGGCACCGCCTTGAACCATTTGATGGTGATGAATGTGATGAATGGAGCCATAAAACACACCCAGATCCCATCCCAGCCCATTCTACCGGTTGCTGAATGAATGTTAATCAATTCACAATCATCCCCGACAAAAATGATAAACGCAATACGCATCAATATCATCAATAAACCAGATACTATAACTATATCTATAACTCCTGTACTTAACGAACAACCCTTAAGGATATATTTCTCATGGCCGCTGAGTGCCGTGCGAAACACTGTACTTCACCGTCTGCTTGTACCAGAACTCCTTGGATCCGATGACTGGCAGCCATCAACAGCCTATAGAAATGAGGATCACCAACTCTAAGCTTGGTGGTTCATCCCAGTTGGTAAGCAAGTGGATATAAGTGGATAACAAAAACAGGTAGAAGGAGAGTAGGGTTGGTCCAGTTGCAAGTGGGGTTCTAAGCCATGTACTAAGTGGTATCAACATGGAGAAACCATGAGAAACCACATCTGGAAAATCTTCGTTACCACGGGACCATGGTGGTACAACCCACGCAGTTTTCAAATGTCAGGAGTCTCTCTGCCAATCTTCCACGTCCTGTCCTTGGGACACAGGGAGTCTCTCTGCGAGATGCTGGGGTGACACTTGACATCACCACGGCAGCCCATGTACTTCATGGCGTGCAGTGACAGGTCTAGAGCTTCTAAAGTACGGTCAACCTCTGATGGTTGGGGTTCCATGGATTCTCCCAATCTTCATTCAATTTTGTGTCAAACTGATCGTCTTCAACCGCCCGGGAATAAAGACGTCGAATCGCACGAATCCCTGACATTGTCCTTCTCCGTCAGTGGCTTTGTTTCAAACATACATATTATATATATAATTACTGGTTAATTGTATAATATGTGTATAATTGTGTATATACTGTTTAATACTTGTTACAGGAAGGCACAAACAAATAAATCTATTAGAGGAACGCACATATTATTATGTATTATAAAAAGTAAGTCTTTATTCGGCACTAAGTGTCAACAACATCGTCCATGTCTTTTTCATAACATTTTTCCATGATTTTCCTGGTTCAACGTGACGAACGGATCATTTTGGGACCCCCCAGTCGTGGTAGTCCAGTCCAGCCCCAAAGCCGTCAGCTTTCGGTCATCGTTCGGTCAAGCTACGTGGATGCGCTAGGAATACGTCCACCAAGCCTGATAAGAGCTGAAACTCACCGGATTGTTCACCGGTAAATAAAACCACAAACATCCAGGAAACCATGATTTTCTAACCAGAATTAGTTGTCTTTTTGAAATATCTTGAGATATAATTCATTTGTTTTTTTGCAGCAAAGCATGTATGCTATAAACATCTATAAACTACCAGAGGAAAGTAGGCTGCATGGGACTGGACACGGGCAAGCCTGCAAAGATCCTGGTTTAAGACATCGTCATTTGGGAAATCCTGGATTTTCTTTGTTGAAAACTAAAGGAAAAAACATGACCATGGACCATGACGTTGGTCTAAATCTGTCTCTCCCCATGTCGACACAGCCCAATGACGTTGTAGTAACCCCCCCAAAGATGCCGAGAAGAACCGAACTTCATGGAATTTCATGGAATTGGATAGACTTAAGAATTCAATACATATATATATATATACTATATATACTATATAGATATACATAGATATAGATCTACTGTATTACTTTTCGGCATCCCAAATGGGGGGTTTACACGATATCTTCCTCTGTTGTCTCCCATGGTCCCACCAGCTCCGCCTGAGGCCTGAAGGTGCAAAGCATTCTGCTTCACTATGTCCCTGGTGTTTTTTTTTCGCTGGCTGTGTGTCCCACGTTGTTTTTTTTCCACACATTGGATCGAAATGAAGGTACCAACAATCCAAAAGATTTTTATTGTCATTCTTAGGGATTGCCCTGGCACATCTCGGCACTTTCTTCTGTTTGAAACCACGGTTTTTTTCAAACCACCAGTTCTCAAAACCCTGCAAACTTTGACAGTTTTTGACTGTAGCTGTCCCAACTCACCCTTTGGTTGCAGATTGTGGTCGGATGGTGGGTATAATGACAATGAGATAAAACTAATGCTAAAAAGAATCGCACCTCATTTTCTCAGACATGGATCGTCTAATTTTAAGTTTCAGTGTTTTGTTTACCACATTGTTGGGCAAATTGTCATTGTTTTTCAAATCAAACATAAACCTAGTTTGAGGTGTCTCCCCATTACTATTCTTATTGATATTGTGTTGTGAAATTTCTCCAAACATTACACAGGATCCCTGAACATCCCTGAACATCCCTCAACATTATGGGTTTGTGTGAAAATGGGGCGTCCCTAATTCCAAGGCTGTATCATCATGTTGAGATTTCCTAAAATGGGGTTACCCCAAAATGGTTGCTTTATAAGTAGACAAGCCATTACAATGGATGATTTGGGGGTAGCCCTATTTCAGGAAACCCCCATGTTCCCTATCAATAAAAACTCTTTCGGGGTATGTGCCATGACACACCCATATGGTGCTCTGAGTTGCAGGGGATTGGCTATAGCGGCTTTGGTTATCCCCACCATCATTTTTATTTGGGTATGGATCAATACCTATTAATACCATTTTTAGGGGGATGAACATCCATTTACCAGCTATTTTGATGTTCACCAGGGGTACAAGGTTTTGACCCACTGCCATTTGAATCAACTTTAATTCATGGATGCATGGTAATTTTAAGCTATACCTCTATCAAAATTTGGACTGATGAACATGTATAATAATTAATGGGTATATCGCTAGTATATCATCCAAGTCTTGACCAACACACGTAGATCTGTTATATCACCGAAGCTAACAACATCTTCATAACATCAATAGAAATATCCAAAAATCGGTTTGGACTGATCCTCGAGGGCTTGGCTCTCTCTGAAAAAAGGCTACTCCAAATTCCACCTTGACATTCATTGACATTCATTGACATTCATTGACATTCATTGACATTCATTGACATTCATTGACATTCATTCCTCATTTGTGGTGCAAAATCCCAATCATCCCATTAATATCCCATTAACATCCATTAATCAGCCCATTATCCCAATATATCCCAATCATAATCATGAATTATCCCAACAGTTACCCCACTCTGTCCATCTTTTCCTGGTGGCAGCCCGTAACCTCCCGGCCCAGCTCCGCTCCGCCGCTCCGCGTCTCGCCTGAACTGCGCATCGACGGCCGAGAAGAAGAGCGCGCCGGCAACGCCGGCGTCGGATGCAGCGCTCGGAGCTCCGGGCTTCAATGGGCCTCCGTCGAAAGGCCATGGTGACAGGGCCAGTTTTAGGAAGTTTATAGTAGCCAACATGTTGGTGATTGAACCAGATATGTATGTATATATATATATATATGTATATAAATATGTATATATATATATATATCTATATACATATGTATATATAAATATGTATATATATATATGTATATGTATATATACACATATATGTATATATATATATACATATGCTTGTCAATTGGGATCATCCTCCCATTCTAGGGTTGAAAATAAGAATCATCATACTGAAACCAGAAACCAGAAATCCGTGGATGCGATAAAGAGAAACTTGTGGGATATATATATATATATATTAATATATACCCTCTGGTAAACTAACATAGCTATTGAAAATGGCCATTTATAGTGGATTTACCCATTAAAAATGATAATTTTCCATAGCTATGTTAGTTTACCAGAGGGTACATATATATCTGTACGTATACTGACACTTCTCTAAGTTCCTTTTCCCGGATTCGGACGAAAATCAGCTTCACTGCGTATTTACAAGACTCCGCCTTGTCAGTACGACTTCTATTGAATGGGATATTGGAGTGGACCACTGATATCTGGGGTCCCTTAGAATGGGCGTATTTAAGATTAGTGGAACGATGTGGGGCTGGGATTACGATTGGCTTGACATATTATTTCTGGGCCAATTCACTGGAATAATTATGAGGAATTTAGAGGAAGCCTTTTACTTCTTGTAAAATGTCCACTCATCCAATTTTGGGAAAAGAAACATGTGCAACAATGATGAACAATGCATATACATATCCCATCTTATCCCAGTCCTCCACACTTCTCTATCTATTTTGGATCATGGATCGGAGATCATCTTGGATTTCTATGGGTAGCCCGGAACCTCTGCTCTAATATCGGATCTAATAATCTAATCGTTTTTTTGGGGCGTGTTCAAGGAGGAATCTAATGCTAGGGGCATCGAATTTTCATAGGATATGACGGAATTATATTACGTAGCTCATGATGTTCATCCAAGGTGCTGTCAGTTTGTGGCCGAATGGCCACAACCAAATGCAGCCATAACAAGAGGTAGCCACGGTGAACGCATGGCATTTTACAAACAACCGCCAGCCATGGCTTGAACCATGAACTTGCGAGGACAAGAATAAAGAAATGATGCCATGATTTTCAAGCTCCCATAGTTCGCTGGAGTAAAAGTATAGTTTCCTATGCATCTTCCCTCAAGCCAATCCATACTAATTTTGGATGGCTTTTGAGATATTTAAATATATGTATAAATATAATATATATTCAGATCTCCTTTGAAGTGGGTCAGCATTGATATTTTCATGGAGCTGGGAACGACCTGAAATCCGGGGAATTCTCAGATTCTCGGTCCCAAAACCAGCTGTTTAATAGGGATTCCCATACCCATTAAATTACATGGATAGTGAATAATATTGTCCCCAATCATATCCAATAATTATAGTAGACAACACCCTTAATATCCTTTAATCAACCAACAGGATTTGGGATTTGGGGCTGCAGCTGTCGAATCTTCCACGCTGGACGTCTCGATTTTTCCGCTGCGCCTGATCCATTCAATGACCGTCATCATTCGATGACGGGCCGAACGGATTCGACGACTTCGGTCGCCTGTTTTCCAAGGTTTGCCATTCAAGAGGTTCTTCAAGCTTGCACCTCCAATCACTGGACTGCACCTCCAATCACTGGACTGGTTGTACTCGAAACCTTAAAGAGAACCATGGTTATCATATATGTTGTCATGCCCTCACAGAACTTCCATGACAAGGGTGTGTTGTATACTCTTTCCCTTTAATTTTTTCTTGGATCCAAGATGATCCAAGTTCAATCTGCAAACCTGTTGGGTGAAACAGCTGCAGGATCAACCAAAAATTACGGTCCATCCTGCCCGTTGCCGCATCAGCACTTCATGGGCGGCCTTGCCCTCGGCGGTTTCACCGGGCCCAGCTCCCGCCCTTGCACCTCGCGGCTGGCCTTGCGTGGCCGCTCCCGTCCCACGGCCGAGTTCACCGAGCGCTTCTCCTTCCGCGGCGTGACCTGCTGCGGCCAGGACTGGTGGAAGGCCTCCGCCTCGCCGCGGCACGCCTTCCACGGCCCCGCGCGCACCGGGGGCAGCGAAGCCTTGGGCGTCCCCACGGCAGGTGCTGGGGCCATGGCGTCTGCCAATGGGAGCCTGAGGTCGTCCAGTTTGGGGAACTTGGAGCTCCAGGGAGAGGCGTTGGTGGATTTCTCCTTCTCTGGCTCTTTTCCTGGCATCATGAGATAAAGATGATAAAGTGCAACATGGGATCATGGGCTTTGGCTGGAGACAAATCTTGAACATCATTTTGTAGGACACCCCAGCTTGAATTTCAGGGATATTGGTGCATCACAGCTTTCGTGCGGTTCTTTCGAATATATCGTGCTGTCTGTGGGTTGCTCCACCGTGGCAGCTACCCTGTCCTGGGACGAAACACCAAGATCCATGGCAGCTCCAAATCACGGCAGCTTGCTCTGATGAAGACCAAAGTGCTTGGCACCGGCCCAGCTCCTGCAGGGCGGCCAGGATGAGATCGGCAGCATCTGCCGAAACACCCCAGAAGAACAAGCGGACCTATTTTCAAGCATATCAAGCATCCAATCAATACAGGCTATCTCATTCTTGCTCTTAACAGTGGGGATCCCCAATCCCCGAAACACCAAGCAGGTCTTCCATGAGCTTTGTGAGAAGCCAGAGCAGCCCGATTTTTTCCCAAGCAGACTGCACAAACAGGTCTGCCGTCGTCCGAAGATTTCAAATTAATAATGTTTGCATGTTGTCCCCGCTATACAATAGGGACAACGATGGCATTGGCAACCATCTCAAATTATCTGCGCTTTGTTCACCGCAACCATCTCAAAATATCTGCGCTTTGTTCACCGCGGAAATCCGTAAGGGTTAGGGAACCACCCTGTTGCGGCCATACCATTTTATAAGGGAACAACACCTCTTGCCTCGAAGAGGTTCGACCAGTCAGTCCTTATACTGGCTCGACGACGGAAGACTGCTCTTGAGCCTTCTTAACTTGCAGCCGTTTTTGGTGTGTCCAAAATGTTTCCCACCAAAAGGTATCGACTAGTGTGTCAAATTTAAAGGGCCACAGGCGCCACAAAAAAAAGTACACTTGGTTTCTTGGATGCTTAAGTCTGTTTTTAGTGTTTTTTCCCGGTAATTCTACAAGGTCTCATTTTAGACCCACCAGTAATTCAACTTATATCCTGCCGTTGTCTCACCTATGCACGGGAGGCCTCTGAAACATTGCCAACCGCGGTGGACGCATCCGCGGAGTCCTCCGAGATCTGTTGGGCGCCCTTGAGGCCCTCCTTGCTGGACGGATCGTGACCACAGACCTTCTTGCCATACCACGCCACCTGAGATGAAAACACCGGAGAAGGTCGGTTTCGAAAAAATGAGGGGATTGCGAAATGAGATATGTTGAATGATGATGTCTGTATGGGCGCATTAGATCCATTGGGAAAAAATGGGAGATGTTCTCAGGCCGGGATTTTTGGGGTAGCCCCAAAAAATCACAACCTTCGCAGCAAGAAAACGCGCCTTCAAGATGGCCCAATAGCTGACCATTGAATACATCACCAGGCTGGGCCACATCAAAATCCAGTCCTTGAGATTCTGGCAGAAGGTGCTATCCTCAGCGCCCTGTGGTTTCATCTTCAAGTGATAAATCAACTTGCAGCCCTCGCGGTCCAGGTAGAAGAAGATCAAAAAGACCAAGTAGGTCCAAGCCAGGCTGGAAAATCCTCTCACGAAACACCGAAACACCCAGAATCTGACAGAATTAGTAGGATATAGTCACTTGCAATGATCATCTCAAGATTCGGGTTCGGAAATTCCAAAAAAATAACAAACAGAAAACAGATAAATAAAAACAGTCCTGCAATCATCACCCCATAGTTGGCGGCATCATCCAAGGGGAGCTGACCTGTGGATTGTCCCATGCGATCGATGGTGTCACGCTTGGCACCGATCAAGGCGTAGTTGATGAAGCCGGCAAGGCCGGTCAGGGTCAAGGAGCACAAGATGAAACCATAGTAGATCACCTGGCTGCGTTTGTCGGGGATGTTTGTATATATATCCCAATGAATACATCATGATATATTAATATTTATATGTATATTATACATATATATTATATATATAATGTATATGATATATATATATATATTGTATATGATATATATATATATTGTATATGATATATATATATCATGACATATCCACCATAAACAGAAATCAAAGAAATCACCTAGTTCTAAACCAAACTGACCGCGAAGTTCTTCGAACAGCGAAGCGATGCTTGGGGCAGGGCCCTACAGATTTCCCAACGCTGGATTTCCCGAGGTAAAAGATCACAGATTCGCCATTTCACTGTGCTTGGTTTATTATGATCATCTATGGTAAATTATGGTAAATGAATGTAAATGATCATATTTCACTCAAAAGTTCGGCCACCAATCTTGCGGACTTCTGCCCAACCCTTGAAGAGTTCGGCCATTTGGGGGTGATTCCCCTTTCTAACCATGACTCCAGGGTTCGGTCACGACGTGAGGTCACTATAACTTGCCCAGATATAACAAAAAAAGGATTGGCAACCCCCAATGTCTCACCATGAATCTGGGTACCCTCTGGTAAACTAACGTAACTATGGAAAATCACCATTTTTAATGGGAAATTCCACTATAAATGGCCATTTTCAATAGCTATGTTAAATTACCAGAGGGTATAGTCTAGTATTCAACCCTCACTTAAAATCGGAGAAAGCCCTCTGGCTTTGTTTGAACATCGGCAAAATCATGCCGTCATCCACGGTGGGACTCCAGCCCGCGAAGTTGCTGAAGTCCAATAGCTATAGGCTGGAGGGGGTAGCATGTTATAGCATGTTATAGCTATAGTTCATGGGGATTGTAAAGCAACAAACATAACTGGGGGCACCATAGGAGTTGGAGGTTCTTACAGTAGGAGTTGGATCGCAAGCATCTCCCCTTCCAGCCAGGCCACAAACCAGGTGCCATATGACATGGCGGCGGAGCAGTTGTAACGCCTGCGCTTCACCACGAAGTAGTGAAAGACTTCGCAGGCGCCAATGGTCCAACGTTCGGATTGGCGGAACCACTCACTGAACTCCTCCCACCTAGGAGTTGGATGGATTTGGATGGTTGGGTCCGTAAAAATGGGGGGCCCAACGTTGCAATTTCAATGGGATCAGGGATTTTATGAGAATGTAATTGGGTATGTATATATATATGTATATAGTGGGATCGATAACCAACACACCACTATTTGGGTCCAAAAATGTGGTGAGTCAAAAAAGAACATGACATGTAGATAGGGAACATGAACGTCAGTGGATCTGGCTGAACTATGATCATTCACCGGAAATGAGGTGATGTTGGGTGCCTGGAGCCTAAAAGATATGGAAACTGCAACCAAAATCAGACATGGTGAGTTGTTCCAAACTTAGAATCCCAACATCCAATGGTAATCATTCAATAATCAAAAGCATTTCATGATTTTCCTCACAAAAATGCCATAGCTTAGGTTTTGCTGAATCATCTTCAGACAAACCCAAATCAAAGTGTTGGTTATAGATCTCATTATATCTCCATAGAATGTTTGGTGTAGACCCGCTACACCCATACGCCCAAGTCCTTGCAATGTTTGCGTTTGACAGCTATTCCCAATCAAAACGCTCGCCACGACCCCTGTCCCGGCACAGACCTTGCAAAACCCCTTTCCCCATTGGAAACGCTAGCTTTAACAAGCCTTGACCAAACTATCATGGTTCTATTATGTTCTATTCGTTTTTGATCGAATCCCATCGGAACGCCGGTTTCCAACGGGCCTTTTTTCGTGGGCACTGTTGACGCCCACAAACAAAAACGCGAAGCAGGCCCTTTTCCTAGTTTGTATACTGCAGGATGGGTTCTGATAAAGGAAAAAAACGAGGTCCAAAACGAGGTCAAAACGAGGTACGGAAAAAGCCCCGCATCTACACACATGGACTTTGGCCCGCAAGCCGCAAACCTGCCCTTCCTTGGATCACTGGTAGCGAAACAATGACAATTTGCAGAATCCCAGCACACCGCCATGGCAGTGTAGAGATGATAATCCCAGCGTTGGGTAGAAGTACCCGGAAACAGCAACAGCAGCAGCCGTCGAACCAGCAGCCGCAGCAACAGCAAGACGCCAGTAGCTGCAGAACCCAACAGCAACCATCCCAAACACAATGAGAACGCAACTAGCAAGATTAAAGCACTATGCTAATAGTGAAACAACGCCCTACCCCAAACACAACCTAAACGCCGCTTCGCCACTTTAGGTCAACATGAGATAGTAAAACAGCAACCTACCCTAAACACAAGCTAAACGCCGCATCGCCACGACTTCCACAAAAGCCTTCCCCCAAGCTAATTTCAAGATTTTTGGGATTTCGCCACGACTTGGGCAGTTGGGAGTATATTCCATGTTCCCGTCATATACATCCCGTATACATGTATGTACATATACCAGGATATTCCATGTTTTAGGGCTCTCCCCCCATTTCAAAACCATTGGACTATATCTGGGCAAATTGTGCTAGTTCGCTAACCTGAATTAAGTATTGGGATAATTCCCCGAATCCTAACCATGATTCCAGGGTTTGGTCACGACGTGAGGTCAGTATAATTTACCAAGATATAACAAAACTATACAAAACTGGTCTAATTTCGGATGATTTGGTGGTACCAGCATTTTCGATATTTTCGGAAACTTCCATACCAGGCCCATTTCAAAAACATTCAAAAACCATTGGACTCTCCGACCCAGCTACTGACTGGTACCTGACGTAGGACCAGAGATCACAGGCATAGGAATCATCAAAATCTCCACACGCTTCTGCAGGGCTTGCATGCCTTAGAGATGGATTCGAAAGATTCCAGCCGATTTTTTGGGGATTTTTTGGTGTGAACAAAATTGAACAAAAACAAAGATTAAATGGATTAAATGCTGGGATTTCTGAAAAAGCCGATTTTTGACATGCTGCAGTTTCACCGGATAAAAATTGTTTAAATGGATTAAAAACTAGAACCGACCAGGCAAGTACAAGATGCAAGTAAGGGTGTAGATGATATCATCCATCTGATAGTGCGCATGGAAGAACTCACCCTTGATGCACAGGTCCAAGGAAAAGCTGAAGATCGACATGGTGTTGATGTTGAAAGGGATTAGGAAACCCAGCATGTAGGCGGCACGCATGATACCAATGGCCCGTACATAGAAGGGTCGCTCATTCAAGAAATGGTTGTAGTAGAGTGGTGCCTGCCACACCACTTCCTTAGCCTTGGGGGAAGTCAGGAACTGATAGCCCAAGTTCTCAAAATAGCGCGGCGCGAATATGGAGTCCGTATCACAACTGGTGGCGGTGGTGCAGCTCAAATCCAAATCACCATATTCCTCCAGGGTCTGAAAAGATGTGGACTCCAGATGCCCAACCTGCCCATTCCAACTTTGATGGATAAGATTTCTTGGGGATCGGGCAAACTTGGCAAAATCCCGAAGCATATATGGTTTACCATCACTTTGACTTATTGATTCAAAAATATGTCAAAAGCAATGCAAGCAAAATGGTAAAATCACTTAAAATTTTTGATGCCAACCCAGATTGGTAAATCCTGTTGACTGATTGGGGAGTACCGCTAACGGGATATATTCAGTTGTACCCTCTGGTTATGTCAAAATAATAAAATAGCTATTGAAAATGGCCATGTAAATAGTGAGTTTTCCCAAAAAAAAACATGGTGCATCTTTCCATCGTTATGTAAACGTTTACTCTGGAAATTGGTCGCTGGTCGCAAAATCATTGTCCTGGATTTTTTTCGGCATCAAATTCCTGGGTCCCATTTTTTTGTTCGGACGCTTTTGAAATGTTTGGAACACTATTGGTGATATATATATATATACTATATGATATCCCCATGATTCTTAGTAAATCTTAGCAACAAAAAGACTGATATTATATAACTATGATATCCCCAGGGTCTTTACAAAATGTTATATCGTTTTTTCTGCAGAAAAATCCAGCTCCAGGGTCCACCCAGCTCCATCACCCGTATCTCCTCCAAACGTGTTACCGCGGCACGCATGGTGTAGTTGGCATTGGAACATTTGCCGCGGATCTCTCGGCCGCCGGCCCACTGCTTGGGGTGTTTGGTGACCTTGGTGCCCGTGGGATCCGGTAGAAATTGGGGCAATGGAAGCTCCGTTGGTGGTGCAATGTGCCCATCTTGAAAAATATGAGTTCGTCAATGGGAAGGATTATATATCCCATATATCATGGAAAATAAAAGCCATGTTCCAAACCACCAACCAGTCCATGTATTGACATACCATTTTCTAACCAGTAAATATGGGGATTTACACTCGATTTTACCAATGGATTTACCAGTCAAGGTGGGGATTTCCCATGGATTTTCCGGCCATTCGTTGGTTTTGTCTCCCATGATTTACACGTCGTGAATCACGTCAGTGTCCGAGGTCCGACGCCGCCACGTCACATGGAAGCGCTTGAAGGACCTTGCGTAGCGTTCCTTCAACCTGGCCGTGGATGACGGGCACCGGGGGAGGTCTCGTGAAAACTAAGCCATAACTTAAATGGAAACAAAAACAACTGCAGAATTTGGTGGTAAAACCATAAAGGCCATAAACCGATGACTTTTTCCCTTCACCACATTCTTTGTGTTTCTAGTCTATATCTGTGCTTTCCTTGGTTTTGTCTTGGTGTTCATGGTTTGATTCATGTTCATCTTTGTAAGTTTCATCCTCATTGTGTTGCTAGTTTCAAACAAACTGTGTCTGCACTTTTGGTTTTGCTGTATCCCCACTGTTGTAAACTCATCATCTCCCAGCTTTGTTGGCGAATCTGCAGTCAATCTAATTGGGGATCATCTGCCCAAATTGGAAATACAAAAAGATTATGTGAAACCACCAGCCGTACATATATACATAATACATGTATAATACAAAATATATGTTTTATCACATTAATTACATCTATATATACATATATACACATAATTCTACAATTATACATGTTATAGGATATGATTATATAATATATACATACATTATGTATATCAGCATTCCAATTTTTTCTTTTTTGGGCCCCCCTGTCATGGGGCTTCGAAAACTCCCGCCCCAGCATGTCTCACCTGGCAGCTTTCTCTGCCACATCGGGGGTCCCCTCTTCCAAGCCAATGACCACGATCAAGCGATGCGCCACAGACTGTGCGGCCAGGGAATCAATGGATTGGCAAATCACCTGCCAGATGTAGCGATGTAGCCGATTGATGTCGCCAAGGTGATGGGATAACATGGGATAACAATCAAAATTTGGAGATGTCATGAGATTTCACCCATCAAAATGTGTTTTTTGATTTGGAATTGATTTATAGCTAACTTGGTTGGAGTTCCACTATCCAAATCGCTGCATCGCGAAATACGCCGCTCAACTGAGGATTGTCCATTGGCACCTCAGTGTGTCTAGAGAAGGTAATCATTCTACAAAGGGGGATACACAAGTGGAGGTTTCCTGAAATGGGGGTACCCCCAAGTCATCCATTTGTTCATGGATTTGACATGATTTGACATAGAACAAAGCCAATTTCCAAGGAAAAAACTATAGTAACTATAACTTAACTTAGCGTGATACCTGATCATGAAGTTGAAAGCGGGATGAACCATTTCCCATCATTTACAAACATTCATTGGGGCACTGTCATTCCACTTGATTATCTTAAGATTTTAGCTATAAAACCAGCCCCACACCATATCAAACCCATACGCGGGACGTAATCTATAATGTTGCACACAGCGGATGCACAAAATGTATTCCTAATGTGACTTCGCTTCTGCAGGACACTGTTTTCAAGTTCGTCACCGTTGCAACCCCGAAAGCTTTCCATTGCGCCAACGGTTACGTGCCAATTGACTGGTACGATTCTATTGGCGCAATCGTAGCCAGCTTGTTCAGAGTTTCTTGCCCGATTGGTTGTTCTTCAATTTACAGTAGCGTTGTGCAGCATGTCAATTTTTAGTTTTTCAATGGTCCCTCGCAAGGGAACCCAAAAATTCCAGCGCAGGTCCTGCGCTGGAATTTTGAGGGTCCCCTGAGGATTTGCGGACTAGTCAGATGAGGTCTCCTCCTCTCTATTTCACCTCGTTTTGCACTGTCCCTAATTATTGCGTTCCTTCTCCACTCCTCACCTGCTGTGCTGTGCCTTGTTGATATCAATGTGTTTGCCATGACATTTATCAAAATATGTTCAGGTACAATGTCATAGGGCAAGAAGTGGGACCAACAATTTGCCTTATTACCCTCAAAGCTGAGGGTTTTACAGGTGTATGCCGAAGATATGTATGCATACAGTAATTGGCTTTGATTCCTATATGTAAAATGCTGATTCCATTATAAACCATCCATTTGGGGGTACCCCCATTTCAAGAAACCCCCAAATGAACATGTTTGGGTATGGATTAAAGATTCTCACAGTCAAATCAGCTGGTTGGATACCAACAGCATCGACAAGCCAACACATCTGTGGGTGTACTGTGCGAGCCCTCGATTTTTGGCCATGCTCAAATAAATTTCCAAGTAGGCCTCAAACCGAAACCATTCACAACCACAAATTAGCAGAAATGAGACTTCAATCAATTACCTATTTTTGGCCGACGGATTTCCTGTACATGGACTTTCAAACCGGCTTGGGTAAGTGGTCAAGAACCTGTATCACTTAGTCCAACAATGGAAGATTGGTAAGCCCCAATTTATGGCAATTTCATTGGGGGAGATATTGGGGATAAAACATGATGAAACCATAATGTCTTCCCAAAACAGGAATGGAAATCGAGCCAGCCTCCATAGGCTCCTTGTAGCCGCACATCATCACCAAGTGCTGTACGTTGTCCGCCAAACGCCTCTCCTCTTCGGTGTTTCGGGGGATCTTGTCCTCCCAAGTATCATCCACCTCGGATCCCGGATGGATGGTACCCTGTCATAGCTGGATGTTGATTATGTGATCTAATAGAACTTACATACACCGTATAATGTGGTAAACCCAATGCCATAAACATCCATAAACCATCCCCGAAATCACCATAAACGGGTTCTGTAAAACATTCCAAAATGGATCAAAATGGCATGTTTTGTATTGGGTTTCTCACATAATATATACATATTAATTACATAATTATATATATATATGGTAAACTCATTTTTAGAATATATATATATATATACGCATATGTATATATATATGGATTTGAGTTTAAGGTTGTGTAACCCTCCAAAACCAACCAAAAAACACGTAACAAAAAAAAAAACGTGGCGCACCAAAAATCTCCAGGCACCACCCTCTTCATCAGGAAATTCGCCTGAAGGGACCGAACTGCGCAAACGGTGAGCAGGAAAGCTCCCAACCATCCGACAAAGAGGCCGTAGATGGCGGCAAAAATTGGGCAAAAAATGTCGATCCACAGAGGGAGGGGAATGATGATGAAGTCGAAGATCAGGAACAACAAATTCCATCGCATGATGATGTACCTGGCAGTTGAGCAAAGCAGTTGGACCGGTTCAGGAAAACGAGTTGAAGTGAGGCTTAAAATGTGCCAGCGTCAAGAGGCTTCATCCTTCCAAAGGAGTGTAAAGACATACCGAATGTGAGATACCCTGTAAGGAACTTCACTTTGAACTCGTTACTTCTGGGAATAAAACTTGATTTTAGCTACTGCACCCAATCAAGGATTCCCAAACAAGTGCAAAAATATCAAAGGCAAACAGCTAAAGAGGTAAACCATCAACCGTCCGAAAATTAAGGTTTATGAACTTGGCTATACCCCAAATGAATACTTGGGATAATTTTAAAAAACTATTGGCTAGAACAATATCGTATATCATCATATCAATTCATATCACATCAATCTCAAGCAAGGGAACTCGTTCTCCTTCACAACCTGCTGCTTCTCATCCACTGCATACTGTCCCCTGGGTGCAGTGGTGAAGATTCGCTGCCACCAACTGGGTTGCTTCTGGGCCGCGGGCTGAGACATGCTGACGGGATCCCAACTTAAATGTGCCAAATGCGACGGGCGCGTCGAGTCGTCGAGCCAGGACTGGGCCAAAAACACTGTGCTGCGGAATGGATGTGATTCAGTGGTCTGTCACGCGCAAAACGAAAGATAAACAATTGATCTAATTATATCGTTATACCATATATTTGAGTAGGAATTCACTGTTCTATCTTTTTTGGGGGGTTACTTTTTTCAGCAGTGTTCCTCTTAAAATCATCGGTCCAGTGGTCCAATGGTCAACAAGTGGTCAATATCACAGGCCAGGAAATCTCTGGAAAGCCAATTTTACACAGCTAACATTTGGTGAACTAACATAGCAATGGAAAGATCCACCATGTTTAATGGGAAAATCCACTATTTCTATGGCCATTTTCAATTGCTATGTTAGTTCACCAGAGGGTAACATTTGGGGATGGTCTTTACCGCGAATTGGAGGTTTCCTGAGTCATAGGGCTACCCCCAGTCATCCATTTAGAGATGGATTTTCCATGAAATAAACCATCCATTTATAGATGGTGCCCCCATTCCAGGAAACCCAGGAAACCCCCAATTGATGGTAAAATAGTCATGGGCCAGGCGTGCTTGGGTGCGTCCTTGGGGATGGACGTCTCTAGTTGCTCCCATCGCATGGACTGCAGCTGCAACAGCCAGCCTTGGAGGAAGAGTTGGGTCTGTAGAAACGGGATATCTTGGGGATTTATAGGGATATCACGGGGATATGATGGGATATATCATGGGATATTATGGGATATAATAGGATTTGTCATCTGCAAATCTTACATAGCTATGGAATTTTGCGCCATGTCTGTAATTGGTATGCCACTTTCCATATCTATGCCGGAAGTCACGAGCCTTCATAGAAAATTCCCAAAATCTCTGGTTCCGTAGGGCTCAAAAAAATGGAGCCATCAGAAAGATGGATGAAATATCGCCACCACAAAAACAGCCTCACAGGTATCCTTGCGGTATCCAAGGTGCAATCTCCCAGCTGGCCAGTGGCATCCATGCCCCCGCAGATCAGCATGGCATCACCCACCTGGGGATCTCATGGGGTGAACAACCATTGGGATGACTCTAGTGGGATGTCATCGGGATGTCATGGGTAACCACCATCTCATAGCTGACATAGAAAAAACTGGATTTCTCCCCATTCTTATTTGGGAAATCAACCATGAATGGACATGACTCAATAGCTATTTAAATCATCAAAGTCATCAAAGGCTACACCAAAATGGCAATTTTCATAGGGACACTGACTTCCTAAGGTTAACAAAAAACCGTCCCCAAGGTGCTGAACATGGTTTCATCATCATTTCCCTATGAGTTTTATAGACACCCAAAATCTCATATCGCTGGTTATACCCCCCAGTATATCTCTCCAGTATCGTCCGTGTTTTTACCAAAGAGGCCATGTCACTTGTAGACTTTGCACGTCTACAAGGTTTTGACCCATCATGACTTTATCTGATCATCGATCCATTGAATATTATTATATCATATTATATCCCGTTTTCTCATATCCCACTAATATTCACGTCCATCCCATTCATAATGGAATATCATGGATGTAACACAATCCAAAAAAGTCCATCATTTCCAAACTCACTTCACCAATGGGTATTGGTCAAAAACTTGGGCCAATGATTGGATGCGAGTCAAAACCCTGTGACCCTAGGTAACCTAAGTCATAGCTAGTTAATGATCTTAATGGATGTTGATTAAGCTTATTCCCCCAGTCATATGGAGGTTTCCTAAAATGGGGGTACCCCTAAATCATCCATTTTCATAGGATTTTCCACTATACACCAGCCAGCTATTGGGGATATATATATATATTATATATAATACAATATATATATAACATATATATATATATATTATACATATTATACATATTACACAATACAGAAATTATCCATGAAAATCAAGCACTAGTTCACCATTAATTCACCATCAATGACTTCACTGGATCCCCGCACCATACAGGCGCCATGTCCCCAGCGTCGCGCTGGGGCGCCGCCTGCGCCGCATCACGACGTGTTGGACAACCGGGCGGGCATGGCTGGATCAAACAAAAGTTGGAGCTTGGAGACATTACCCTCTGGTAATTTAACATTTCCCACTATTAATGGTAATATTAAATAGCTACGTTAAATTACCAGAGGGTACCAATCTTACATACTCTTTTGTTTTTAGCTGGTGATACTTGGTGAGTATATATAGATATTTAAGTAGATATTCCTATTCTGAATTTAATCATCTTTTTTTTCGCAACAGATTAAAACAGATGCAGTTGACGACTACCCCATTCACGGTTGACCTAGGAGACTTAGAACCAACAAAAAACTAAGTGGATGAAAGTTCAAAGTTCCATCTGATCATCTGTATCAAAGCCAGACCATTCAAGTGGTGACCTTTCGAATTCTTTTGATATCCTTGGATGCCCCAGAAATTGAACTGCCAGGAGAAAAAACATCAGAACTGGTTAAGATCAATAGCAACCAAGAGGTAGCCTCAAGTTTCATTGAAAGCCCGGTGGATTCCTGCCTCTGACATTCCAATCTCTAAATTGTGAGCCATGACCCCAACACTCGGCATGTCGGCATGTTCATCTCTTTCTTGGGTGGTTCTATCCTCATATCGTTGCTTGGTGAACAACGTGTGCCACGGTCAAAACCATGTGGGTTTTTCTGGATGGTCATCCATCCCATCTGACTCCCATAGATGTTTGGACCAAAAAATATCAAAAAGCCACCGATGAAAATCCCGCGGAAAAAAAATAAGTTGACCAGCAACTGACAAAAACTATGACTAGGTATTCACGGCAGACGATGATCCCCACAAGTAGAGTATTACCGGGTTGATGACCATCCCCCAACATCGCCATTTTTTCGCGCCTGTCAGTGTTGGACGCTTCCAGCCACCAACTGCCTGGCATAGAAAAAGATGTGCGAAAGTCCCTGGAAAAGATGTGTCCCTAGGAAAATGAATTTTCAAATGATCTACTTTCATGGTGGTTTTTCCACATCCACGTAAAAGTTTCCAGATGTTTCCAGAAGGGTACCCTCTGGTAAACGTTTACATAACTATGGAAAATCGCCATGCTATTAATGGGAAAATCAACGAACTAAATGGCCATTTTCAATAGCAAACTGTTAGTCATTACCAGAGGGTAAGTCTTGCTACCTCTCAGGGAGTCCATATCGTTAACAAAAATCAGTTTCCGCAAAAACGTCTGCTGCTGCGACGTGTCCGAATACCGTTTCGAGGTTGCGGCAAAATCTCCCTCGTCCCAGGTAGGAAGTGACTTCTGCCATACGAAACACAGTTGGAAACACAGTAACTGACATCGACGCCACAACTGGGCTACCCAATTAGCAGTTTGAGAATCCAACTGACATCACCTGGAGCTGCCAATGAAGACCTGGGGGCCATGTTTCCATGGCCACCATATTCTTTTTGTGTTTCAGTGCGGCCAATGCTACGTGTAAATCTCAGAATAAATATCTTCTATTTTTTTTGACCAATGTTTTTTGGAGATAAATCCTTGGCCTTTATCTTTTAGACTCTGAAGTTTCAGATGGTGATGTAGCCAGCCCAAAAAGCCCTCAGGGCCTTTTTGGCCCATCCCAACTAAGGACCTGCGCACTTCGTTGACTCACCTCACGTCCAAAAACCATCAAACATGATACAAAACTCACAGCCATCCTCAGTCAGTGTCCCCGTTTTGCGTTGCTTGGCTCCCTTGCAAGGTACAGCCAGCAATCCCCTTGAGCTTTCGGTTCGCCCTCCAACCTGACTTTTTCTTGGACCATCAATGATCGTCCCAAGTACGCCAAATGTTCACAATCTTTACCCTCTGGTAAACTAACATAGCTATTGAAAATGGCCTTTTATAGTGAGTTTTCCCATAACAAATGGTGATTTTCCATAGTTATGTTAGTTTACCAGAGGGTACCCATCTTGGAAAATATGAGTTCGTCAATGGGAAGGATTATCCCATATATGAAATGGAAAAAAAACTAAACATGTTTGAAACCACCAGCCAGAATTGTATAAACCTGAACTAGATGAGCAAATTCACAAGTCGCAATGCATACTGATGACTGTAAGTATTGCAATTTTGCAAGGGTTGGGGGGTGTATAATGACAGTTTTGAAGAGTTCAATGGCCTCAAGCCAGGGATAGAAAGGATATCAAAAGGCCATGTTGAATGGCTTGATCTTGATACGTTCATACCTTGAACTTCCAACGTGTTTGCCTTATCGCCGTGTAAAAGTGCCTGCCATTGTGGCTCAAAAGTGTCGACATGGACATGGCCAGTAAGCAACGTCGGCGGTACCCCATGCCAAGACCACCAAACACCACCATGCTTCGCCTCAGGAAAATCAGCTCCCTTCGACTCATCCACAGCAAAGTTCACTTCTCGAATCTGGTGAAAACTTTGAGGAAACCCCTTCTAGCGCACTGGATGCGTGATGGGTTTTTGTTTTTTTTGGGGGGGTTGTACACTTGCCCTCTGGTTATTTAACAGTTCGCCATGGTATAGATGGCCCATAGAAATAGATAGTTTACCATTCTTAAAAAAGGTGGATCTTTCCAGTTCGCTATGTTAGTCATAACCAGATGGTATATGTTATAGTACACTTATCATTGGGGGGGTTGTACATCATATCATTACCTTGATGGATCCCATATCATAATTACATGGGCATCTCCTGGCCATCTTGGCAGCTGACCGTCACTGACCAACAGCGGCAACGGCAACTCAGCCCTGCACTGACTTCCAGACCAAAACACCGCAGAGTGACATGCCCTCGGCCTGCGAAGTTCTGTCGAAGCTGGAGACAAATTCCGCAAGTGAGATCCAGTCATAATGGGGATTTTAAGGGATCTCTGGGGTTAGTTGGGTTTTCTTGCTACAAAACATACTACCCAGTGAGATTTCATATAATCAATATATGGAAACTCATAGGAAGATCCATCATTTATAGATCATAATATCCGAACACCGATAGGGTTTTCCATGTCATCTTGTTAACCTCAAGTGGGTTTCAAACCCAGCTTGCTCATCTTGCGCAGCCCATTGAGTTCAATCTTCTTATCCATTGCCATCTGTCCCCAACAAGATGCCAAAGCCATGTCCCCCAACGGACGAACTCGCTGACGCGAATCACTTGGTGAACTCGGGTTGATTGGATAACTGGACAACACTATAGCATACTAATCAACTTTAGTATCTGATGATTACTAGTGGCTATAGCCATTGATCTTATAATCTTTGGTTATAGCCAATGGCTTTATAACTTACTTCTACCCCATGGTCTCACTGGCCTGGGCGCACTTTGGTGTTCCCAAGGGGCCTGAAGTGCCGGAATGTTCATGGGATAAGAATGGCATGGGGGGTCCCAGAAATGGTCATAGCCCAATAGCTGGATGGTTTATTCATGTTTATTCCATGGAAAACTAAAATGGATGATTTAGGGGTACCCCGATTTTATGCAACCCCCAGATCATGATGGTTGGTTATAAGGGGTTAGAACCGCCCTTATTAAAAAAGCGGATGACATCCGACATCACCTGACTTTTAGCCGCAATGGTGGTTTTCCCTTGGCACGTGATGTCACTAGTCCTTGCATTCCTACATCCCCATGCTGGACTCTTGTGGCGGCTCCGTACCCAGGCTGGACTCTGTTTTCTTGCTGTGACCGTGGTTGATGGCCACCTATTCAAAAACTGTAGGTTTTGAGGGGGAAGATTGACATGAAGAAATGATATTCAAGGCCCAACCTTTTCTTCAAATCAAATCCACTGGGGTCCAACACATGGGGTTGGGTTGCTTGGATTTCATTTCACGATTGATCTTGGATAATCCAGCCATCGCCAAAAATTCAAGGGCCTGACCTCATTCGAAAAACTGGTTGGTGGTTGACCTACCCCTCTGAAAAATATGCGAAAGTCAGTTGGGATGATTATTCCATTCCCAACTTTTCATGGAAAGTCATAAAAGTCCATGGTTCCAAATCACCAATCAGCCAACTGTCTGCCTTTCATGTTTAACGAACCGTTGCTGCGGGGGCGATAAGCTGCCTCGATCCCCACCCAAGTCTTCCCAAGTCGTCCCGCCCGTCGTCCCACCAAATCGTCAATGTCAAGTCGTCATTTTTTCAGAAACCCCAATGATCTGAAAAGGTGGTTTCAAACCGAACATGTGCAGTCCATTGGCATCATCCAAGGTTATGACAAAACCACCAATCAAATACCCTCTGGTAATTTAACATAGCTATGGCATAAAATCACAATTTTTAATGGGAAAATCCACTATAAATGGTCATTTTCAATAGCTATGTTAAATTACCAGAGGGTAATCATTCCCAAACTCAAAGCTTAAATGACCATAAAATCACCATGAAACGACCATTCAATCACCAATAAATCAATAATTCATCATTAAATCACCACGAAATCACTATAAACCGCCAGTAGTTCGCACCATTTTTGGTTCGCTTCGGCGAAAACTCTCCCCCCACCATGTTGTGCTCGTCCAAGTTGTTTTAGGCCCCCGAGCTGTCTCGCAGTGCTCCTTGCCTCCGGCGTCCAAGAGGCTCCAAACAAACTCCAGGGATTGATCCTAAAGCCACGCGGTGATGTCCAAGCTTCGGATTCTGTAAGTGATGTTGTTGTAAAACAATGTCATAAACTTACCACAAAATGACTGGGAATGGTAAACATACCTATAAAAAATGCTTATAAAAAATACGGTTATGACATTGTTTTACCAGCCCGATGAGCTGGGATAAACATGTCAAGGAAACAGTTGGGATGAAAAAAATGATGTGGTTGACCTGGGATTGCATAATGAGACCTGATTAGTCAATGATGGGAACATGTGACAAAAATGCAGATTTTCGCAAGAGAACAAGATATTGATGTATGTTGGGGATGTACGACTTGATGGGGAAAACAGGATAAACCATGGGGTGGAAGGAAGTTTCAAATTTGAAACAACACGGCCATCCACGGCTTGGATAACTGGTCGCAGTTTACATCACAAAAAGTGACCAGGTCTGAATGTAGGATAACCGGGAAAGCTCAAGGAAAGCTCAAAAGTCATGATTGATCATCATTTCCCTGTTCCCTGTTCACACCAGTTTTGGGATCCCTCAATTTAATGGTAAACCCAAATCAAAACGCCTTAGCTTATCTCATGATGTCATGGAAAATGTTGAACAATCCACGACGTCATCACCGTGGGTCCAACAATTATCCTAGTCTGCTTCAACCAACTTAGCTATCTTAAATTATCATCAGATAACTATAAATCTGCCGAGGTGTCTTGCCTAAATAACCTCTATTCATGCCAGTTAGTTAAATGCCAATTTTTGCCATGCTAATCCCAATTTTTGCTGCTCGAATCCCAAGTTCTTGCAAGTTTGGTGGCTCAATTATTTTCTGAAGTCCCTTTGGTGAAATACCATTCCCATGCGGCATCTCCTCTGTTTCAAGGATACGAAGCTCGTAGGTATCGCCCAAAGGAAGCCTTTGGCGAGAACTTGGAACTGGGACATAATACAAACATTATATATATAATGTATTATATATATATGTATATGTGTACGTATTATATATATATACATATATATATACAAACATTATGTGTATATATATATGTATATGGATATGTATAGATGTAATTATCTGTATACTTATTGGATATGGATGAAGAAGAAGGATAGAAATGCTTGATATGGGCATCCCAATAAAGGACTAACGGTACTTAGCTGTCCCAAAAAATCCAGATGATCCAGTCATCTACGAGCTGGGATCGAGGTCGCATGGGTAGCAGCCGATGTTGAACTCGAACAGAAAATGTATGTATATGTGTATGATATGTATATATATATATTTATAGATACATATTTAGATGGTTGTAGACCTACATGTGCACGTGTATGCAATGAAATTTATCATTCCATATGTCTCAAGACATGCTGACATTCCTTACAGCCATGGCATCTCAGGCATCTGACATCATCTGTTGGACCATTGCTTGATTGTGTACACAAAAAAGATCCAGTTCAACTCAACAAACGACCTCAAGTTTCTCCAGCATTTTCTCCAGTAAAAAAAAACTGATATCATCTGATATCATCTGATACAAACAACCGATGTTTCCTGATGATTTTCGATGAAAGAAGACAGCTTGGCTTCGCTTCGAAAAGGGCTCCGGACCCACCGTCTCCCAAGCCGCCGTACACCAGCACCTGGAGAATTCATCTATTTTGTGTATATTATAATATACTATATTATATACTGTATATATATATATATTATATACTGTATATATATTATATATATTATAGACTGTAGATAATAGTAGTGATAATCCACAACGAACCAGGAGCAAGATGACTTCTGGGGAATTTGATACATCATTCTACAAAATTATAAAGCTGATGGTACCAACAGCGCCGCATCTTATGAGTATACAGTATACCTTAGAAATAGGATCTGATGCAATGGATTCCAAAGACAGAGATGAATGATATAATAGAACTGAGATTTACTGCATATGCCATAATCAAATCCAAGAAAATGATGGACACAATTTCTGATGTCGGACCTCCGGAACGGTACGACGTTGATGTTTTCCGAAAATCATGTCCATGCTGCAACGTATTCGTAATATGAGCCCCTGACAACAGTACCTAGTCTCTGGTAATCAGTCATCAAACATGGCTGGGAAACCCCGGAACTAAGTGGAGGTTTAGTTCGCTGGAAAAATCCATCGAAATAAAATGAGGCTCCATGGCTTGTTCGATCGGGATCATCGGCCCCAGTGAAGTTCAACATGTGATACCAACAACCAAATCATTGGTGGCTTTTCCAATGAAATATTGAAAAGGATGTCATAGAGTTTATAAGGGTTACTTATAGTTACTTGGAGAATCATCTTACGAATCAGAAGTGGTGTACAACTCTGGTTATCAAGTTGCCTTTTTTTTAATCTATAGATTATAACCCCAATTCCAAAACACAAAAACTGTATATTAATGATACAGTACTTACCCTCTGCTAAACTAACATAGCTATAGCAGCTATGGAAAATGGCCCATAGATTTATAGATGGTTTACCTGGTTTACCTATTAAAAAAATGGCGGATCTTTCCACTTCGCTATGTTAGTCATAACCAGAGGGTCAGGGGCATCTTCGTTTCAATCCCCATTGGTTGAATCCTGGAAAAAATCCCCATCACGTGACGTGCTCGTTTCGGGAAACGTAGGGTTTTTGCTTGTGAGAAAAAGCCCCATCTCCATAGATTGATATATTCCCCTTATTAATTCCCATTTCTATTCCCATTATATTCAAATCCTACCCCCATTACTGTATATTTGTAGCTTATATCCCACATCCCCATCACACCTTGCCGGTGACTTTTCTACGCCGTATTTGGTGAAATTCTACACCTACCATCCCCAAATAGTAGGTTCATTACATTGGGTATACCACGTTCGTTGGTTCTGTGGCTAGACTTGGTATATGGAAACCAAAACGATACCGAAAAGTGGGAAAGCTGGACATATGACGTATGTATTAAATCTGATCTATAATCTACTGCTGGCACACTTTTCGGCATCTTTTTGGGGGCTCGTGTATTTCAAACTCCCTAACTCACGTCCATTGGTTTGAACGAAAATCATAAAATGTCTGAGGCCATTCACCGCAGGGGTCTCGCCGCAAAGCACAGGCACCTGGCCAGGAATGGCCCCCATGCTACTTTAACAGTTTGCGAACTGGAAAATGGTCCATGTATAGATGAATTACCTGTGAACAAATGGTGATGTTCCAGAGCAAATTGTTCAATTGCCAGAGGCTTAAATTGCTTTATAACATTTTATAACTACCCCATCTAACTATGACTTAGCCTAGTTAGAGGGCCTAGTTATTCGCAGCAACTTACCTATCTTGGGGGGCCCTTCCTGTTCATCCCGATTTTGTGGCAAGCCTTCGGAAACTTGCACTTCTTCAAAGACACTCAAATTGGAATGCTACCCTCTGGTAAACTAACATAGCTATTGAAAATGACCATTTATAGTGGATTTACCCATTAAACATGGTGATTTTCCACAGTTACGTAAACGTTTACCAGAGGGTACACCGTGGAATCTTGGAAAATCACATAGAAACCACTGGTTTTTACACCCAAAGCAATTCCGGGAACTCGGCCAAAATGTCGTGGGTCCCCTGGTCTGGTTCAAGCAGAAAATATCATCCCGAAGTCGACTTCCCCAAAGTTGAACTGTTTAACCGTGCCCAATCCTAAATATCATTGAACAAAAACTAATTCTTAGCTGGTTAGTAACTTTTCGGATGCAGCCAGACTAGCCCTTTTGCATGCCACGGATCTTTGAAAAAATCCCCATTTGTTGGGGTTTTACCATGAGACAAGTGGATTCTGCTCTCAGGGTCGGCCTGCAGCACCGCGCTGTGCCCTGCACGTGGCCTAGCCAACAAAGGGTGTGCCATTTGACCCATGGATGGATGATGGATGGATGGATTTCCCGAGCGAAACTGGATGGGGATTGCACCCACAAGAATGGAGATATCATAGGGATATCATGATGGGATAGTGTTTATAAGGTAAACATATGTTATTACATCTTATATATAGTTATATTGTATATAATTATATATATATGAACATGTTGGGACATATGTGGCTGAGCAGTGAATGGTTGATTATATACATTGTTTACCACTCACATTCTTTTATTGTAATGGATCGTCATTCAATCGGATCTATGCAAAGGGTCCGCTGATTGCCTCTTGCGTGCGTACACTCTTTTTTTTTTAATAATGGATAAGCATCGGTGGCATTTGGTAGGAAAGTCATGACCATACATCCTCTGGTTGGTGGTTGACCTACCCCTCTGAAAAATATGCGAAAGTCAGTTGGGATGATTATTCCATTCCCAACTGAATGGAAAATCATAATCCAAATGTTCCAAACCACCAACCAGTTATCAATGTTACAAACCATATGTTTCTTGCCACATGTTTGTAATTTCCTCTGTCCAACTGAATGGAAAGTCATAAAAGTCCATGGTTCCAAATCACCCTCTGTAGTTATGGCAGGTCTGGCAGGTTAAATCGGACCCAGCCCACGCCTCGGCGGTGTGTGTTCTTCCAACGCCTGAAAAATGGATTGGCTCTTTGGGGTAGAGTTGCAGGAAACCCATGGACTTTTACAACCCAAAAAAGAGGGCTTCAATTCAGTGCAGATAGGATGTTTTAGGATTTTCTTGAATCTGCATGTTACTAACAGTTAGAAGAATTCCAAGAATTTCATTCAAAGCAGTTTTCGAGATGATTCTCGGATTTTTCCTACTCCTAAGTGACATTTGTGCTGAGGTCGGCCCCTGGTTCGGTGGCTGGCTGGAGTTGTTTTCCTAACGGTTGGGTCGATCATTAAACCAACTGAAAAAAACCAACTGAACCAAGGTCTGGTTGGCATCATGCATATATGTGTATATATAAGATTATATAAGTGCCCCATCCTACTTCGTCAGTGCAAAAAATAACTCCCGTAAAAAAGGACAGGATTTTTGTA
The DNA here is from genome assembly GCA_947184155.2 of Cladocopium goreaui. Classification (NCBI taxonomy): domain Eukaryota; class Dinophyceae; order Suessiales; family Symbiodiniaceae; genus Cladocopium; species Cladocopium goreaui. Next base: position 224,289 of record CAMXCT020006610.1, on the reverse strand, counting down.
GGGTTGGTTCAGCTCTCAGTGGGGGTATAACCGACTTACAGGGGTGAACCACCAAGTGTGTATATATATATATATATATTTTTAAATGAGGGCCCAAATTATCATAAAACGTTATTAAACTGTGTTGGTCATCATAGAAATTATCAATCATTATCATCGGAATCATGATGTCATATTATATCATCAACACATCACCAGTGCTTTCTTCATTGCATAATCCAGTCACTATAATCATAGCAACCCCAAAAAAGATGCCTTTATTAAATGTGCCACCGGGATGGTAGTTCAATGTTTCCAGGTTTCCAAGGTATGTTCTATCTATATTGGCTTGCTACTATATGTATCTATATGTGAAATCTGTTGATCAATTCCTGAGACGTCTACTGATTAAATCCTCATAGATTTGTTTCCCATTAAATCAGATTATAAATCCATTTATATAGATCCTCCATTTTTAGGGCTTACTCGACAGCATTACCCATGACGGATCCATGGTGCTGCCATATATGGTGTGCCATGGATCCCATCAATATACCCCATTTTTGTTACCATATATACCAGCACCATGGATCCGTCATGGATTATATCTCATTTTTCAATGGGCGAAAACGTGACAGCGGCACCTGCGGTTGTCTCCAGCGCGCTTCCGGGAAGTCATCACCTCCAAAAGCGGTGCTGCGGGGAATTCCCAAAACGGCTCATCCCAAAGTGGCCAATCCTCTGGCGGAACGTTCCCGAGTTCAATAAGTTAAATGGAGGTATATATATAATTATGTATATATATATTATATATTATATTATTATGTATATATATAATTATGTATATATATAGTAACATATATATATATATCATCTGTAGATGATGGATTTTCGTGGATTTTCCAGCCATGGTTGATGAACCAGAGAAAAACGATGGGAAACAAATAGCGATTTCTCATCGAATTGTGTGTGTCTCCACCCATCACGCCTCCACTCTTTCTGCGACTTTGGGCTGGCAGGCCCTGGATGGCAAGGATGGGCTGATCTCACAGGTCTCCCCCTATGTTTCTTGGTTTATAATCCCCATTAACTATAGATATATTACCAACCAAAACCATATAGTGAATTACGGGAGTTATTTGCACCAACTTAGATAACTTAGCTACCTGGGGCACTATAATTATAACCCCCATTCATCAACCCAACAGATATTGAACCTATGAGACCATCATTAATCAACATTAATCACCATATTGCACCAACAGCAACCACTATAACCAACCCAACAGATGGGTTTGTCTGAAAATAGGGTAGAGTTTCCCAATGAAATAGCCATTTTTCATAGGGATTGTCTGATCAGCAAAACCATTGGGTTGATTGGGGGTACACAACATTGTCAGACACCCAACAGATATTGACCTTGTTTTAACGCACCAACTTGGGGCACCACCGGCTGAGAAATCACCCGCCTTCGGCTCTTCCCGCTGGGGCTTGGTGTTTTTTTTCACCTGCGAGGCCATTGCCAAGACTTCCTGCGTGCTGCAAGGCATGGCCTCAGAAAATTTGTGCGGCGCGAAAAAATGGGGGCTGTGGAACTCCAAACAAAGATATATATATATACTAGTATATATAGCAATAGATGTAAAGATCTATATCTGTATATATCATACATGTATAGTATAGTATAGTATAGTTCTGGATAAATGTAGTATAGTAGTATAGTATTAGTAGCAAAATATATATAAATCCTTGGAGGATCATCGCACTTACGTGGCTTAGTAACCTTAGTAAGTCCCCGATTGGCTCATCCTATAACTTTCTGGGTGAACTATGGGACCACTAACCGCGACCCTTGGGATGATCTATATGATGTTATACACGTCGTATATCTCCAAATATGTGTATTCCCTATTTCATAGTAAGCATGTATATCAATAAAGTATATATATATATACAATAAGCAATAACGGCAATATGTCTAGATATGCATGTGTATTGCGGTACTCCATGTGATGTCGTTTAATAATGTTTCATTGTGTCGTCTTGTGTAATCTAAACATAGACAGAGTTAATTGACTTTATTCTATTCCATACCCTCTGGTAATTTAACATAGCTATTGAAAATGGCAATTTTCCCATTAAAAATGGTGATTTTCCATAGTTGTGTTAGTTTACCAGAGGGTATTGCCTTTGCACCAAAGAATGGGAGCCTGATCAACTTGATGCAACAAAAATGTGCATGCGCGCATGCCCACCAACGAAGACATACAGTAACAGATTGCCCATGATGTTCATTGGATTTCCGTTGGATATCCATTGATGTCCATTGATGTCCATTGATTTCCATTGATTTCTCCATTGATTTCTCCATTGATTTCTGCATTGATGTCCATTAACTCTTCATCTACACGGCATCTGAACCCCGTATGCCCATGATCTTCACATATCTTCACATTATATACCAGTCCCAATGTACACCCCCATCCTTGGTGTCCCCACACGGCTGAGGTTTGACATCTTGGACCTGAAAGGAGTCGGAAAAGAAGTGGTGTCCGAAAGACAAGGAGTCCATGTGTGTGAATAAGCGGGATATAACTAGGCTATAATATGACTACATCGTAATGTATATTATATATATATTATATTATAGAATCACGTTGGGAGTTCCTAAAATAAGGGGTCCCCCAAATCATCGAAGTCATGGATGACCATGACTTAGTATTGAAACCTATGGTGACTTGGGGTACAACATGTTTTTTTTGAAACCTCCATATATCATCACACAGCTTTCTGGATATATTCTATTCATGACCAACAACCTATGCCATGGTCAGCACATGGTATTTGGGCCATGGTCATCCATCTCATAGTGGGAATCCTGAAAACATATGTATACAAATCCCTATGAATGAATTGATTATAATCTGCCAATATGGGTTTATATCATTCAAGTCTATTAAATTAAATCCCAATGATTTTAATGGCAATTCATCAAACTTTTCACCATGGCACCTATGGATTTGTTGTTTTTCTTGTCCTGTCGAGCCAAAACGCGTCAGCAACGAAGACTGTGCCTCTCAGGTTCCTCCTCGGAATCTGTCTCAGAGTCTGAGCCTCAGGAGTCGGGATTGGAAAACTCTCTAAGTTGGTTTTTAACTATAACCCATATGCTCCATGTATGGAATATTTACCAACATTTGCCCTGAAAATCACCCAAATGTAGGTAAATATACCATACATGGAGCATATGGATAATAGTGTATGATACTGTACTAATAATATCATATAGTGATACAGTGTGTGATAGTTGGTTTATAACTATAATAGCAATAGTGTATGATACTGTACTAATATCAACACTGGTTGGTGGTTTTAACCATCTTGAAAAATATTAGTCAATGGGAAGGATTATCCCATATATTATGGAAAATATATAAAAAAATGTTTGAAACCACCAACCAGGCAATAGTGTACGATACTGTACTAATAATATCATATATCTGGTTGGTGGTATACCTACCCCTCCGAAAAATATGAAAGTCAGTTGGGATTATTATTACCAATATATGGGAAAATAAAAAATGTTCCGAAACACCAACCAGGCAAGTGCATGATACTGTACTAATGATATCATATAAAATATCTAATAATTACGGCAACTACATTTAAATATACGGACTTTTAAATATACGAACAGGTATTTTAGACTACCTCCGGGAAGGTTTTCCCTGGCCCGCCCGGCCATTTAAACATACGGAATCCAAGTCATTTAAACATACCGTAACTACATTTGAATATACGAACTGGTATTTCATGCTACCTCCGGGGCCTCACGGTCTGGCCCGCCCTCCACATATTTAAATGTCGTTACCGTATATTTAAGTGATTTTAAGTGGCCTTATAAACTTATAACTGGGGGGGGCACCACCCTGCAAGTCTTCAGGACATTTCGGTTAATTTCAACCTTCCAAAATGGGACCCCTAAAATGGGTGAACTGGAACCCGTAGCCACCGGGCCTCGTCGCTTCACCATCTCCTGGCAAAAGTGGTGGAGTCACTTGAGATATCTTGAGATCATCCCAGATTTCTATCGATTTCTGAAGTTGAACTACTTCAGAAACCGAAACCATACGCGGATCCAGATCCAGGGGATGCACCGATGCACCAAAAACCAGCCCTTTTTCCACCGGTCCTGAGGACTTTTCTGTGCTTTGGGCGGCTTGCCAGACTGGGCGCTGACGGGAATTCACACGAAGCCACCAAGGTGGCGGAAACGTCAGAAAACAATCGGCATGTTGACCTCCAAATAGAAGCGGTTTCTCTGAATACAAGGGGTGTTCTTGGACAAAGTATAGATATTTTACTATAGTGTTTCTGGGAAAATATCAAGATTTCCTGAGAAATGTTCCGTTCACCCTATTCTGGAGGCTTTCTGCCTGATCGATTTGCCATGTGGCCACCTTCACTGGAATCTTGATTGAAAGGATCATGGTGTCCTTTTTTGGTTGTGAAAAATTGAGAAAAACATCTATTTTCGTAAAATCACCAGATCCAATTGGTATGTTTCATAGAATTTCTATATTTTCAAGCCACCTTGGAGTTTCTGCCCCTTGACACAATCTTCCTGTGACGTAATTCAGCCACAGTAATCACGTATGCCATGGTCAAAAGATGGATACCCATAAATTGTGGGATGGTCATCAATCCATTTTCATAGGGTGCTTAATAATTGATATAGAGGTTTCCTAAATGGGGGTACCCCCAAATCATCCATTGTTTAATAGGATTTTCCATGACATAAACCCTCCAGCTATTGGGATACCCACATGGCTTAGGAAACCTCCATATAGTTTCATCCATGATATCCCCATTATATCACCGTTAAACCATAGTTTCATGATGGATTCTCATGCCAGATGGACGACCATACCACACAAACATGTACGACCAAGGCCCCCAGCACCACAGGCAGCACGATACGAGGCGAAAAAGATGGCTTCCGCCTGGGCACCAAGAAGTGTTTTCTTGGCTCAACGGCTCAGCTTTTTTTGGGAAAATATGAGGCTTTCGAATCCGAACCATTGAGTTTCAGACCCCTGATATTGGGTCCTATAGGACATAGGACTATATGGGGAAAACCCAATTGGGAAAATATGGGGGTTCAAACGATTGAGTTTCAGGGTATCTTTCAGACCAAGACTAACCAGTGGGAGGGTCATATAGGACTTCACTAGATGACAAGACTGTCAACAAGGAGTTCATATTCGAGCATTTGAGTAGCCCAAATCTTAATCGTGGGCCCTGACAACTTACATTTGGGGCCTATAATGCCATGTGTCTGGTATGACACGTAGAAGGGGAAGTCCAAGTTAGCTTATCAATCTCAGATAACCTTTTGGCTAGTTCGTATCCTCTCCATATATATATATATACCAAGGAAATTACGCACGAACCTACCTAGAACGCCATGCTACCATCTCAGCCCTCTGGGCTGTCGCGAGACTGCCTCGCTGTCGCTATCTTCCCCTCTGTCCTCGCTTTTTGGGCTCCTGGTAGCATGGAGGGAGCTGGGCTGCAGCCTGCCATGAAATTTAGGTGTGGGTGATGCCCTGGCTTTCCAATAAAGATATACTGTACATACATTTAAAAAATATGTGTGAGATAATGAAATCAACTTCTTCACATCATGTTTGATGTAAAAATCAACTTCTTCAGTTGCAGGGAATTGTTTGGTTTGATCCGTAGCTCTATCTAATCAGGAACGCTGGGTGCCGCTTTTTCCAGGCTAGGACGTCCTGGCGCAAGAAATAACTCCCTTCAAATTGCCCCAGAATTCACGTCAGCATTCTATATTTCGGGGTGGAATTTAGCCGAAGTTTAGCCCATCCTACCAGCAGTTTCAGCTGGTGACAGCCCAAAAGAAATACTCCGTATACCCAAATGTTGGGTCACGACCCCTATTCGGGTCAATGATTCTGGTCAATGCAAAAAGCATTTCACGCAAACGGAACACCCCAAAATGGCATCTGTAATCAGGAAAATGATCATACCCAAATGCTCCATGTGTAGAATATTTACCGACGTGCTGAAACCACGAAATTCTCTCAAATGTAGGTCAGTAGGTACCATGACTATACCATGTATGGAGCATATGGATAATCCATGATAATCCATTGGATCTTCAAGGTATCCCCATTTCTTCGGACAGATATCTTCTGGTGCAGCCGCCCGGTGCAGTCCTGTCAGTCTTCGAAGGCATTTTGGGCCCCTGCAGTTGCAGAATGTGCCTTGGCAGTTGATTGGTCCAAAAACTCTGGAGAAATCTGAGTCAAACACAGATGAAGTTTCCCAAAGGTTGGAATGAACATCAAGACATGACATGTTTGTGGCAAATCCAGTGATAAATTTAAGGGATTGTCATAAACCATACCCACTTGGAGTGTATTATTCAGTTTATCACCTTCGGAGCTACTGTAGGTTTAAATGCTCTGGTAATTTAACACTCTGCCATAATATATCTCCAAATATGTGTATACCAACTTAGCCAACGGACTGGTGCCCCACCCTGGTTGTCCCAATATATTCCCGTCATTATCCCGACATCCCACTACGATTGCCAATAGAAAGCCAGAACATGATTGTTGGTTGTATATATATATATTACAAAAATTTATAAATTATATATGTTATAATATAATTAGCCATTATCAACCAGTAACATTCATAAAGACCCATTCTACGGCCATTTTATTGTTGGTTGGTGATATTTATATAGTTTCCCTCTGGTAATTTGTTATTATAGCTATTGAACATGGCCATTTATAGTTGATTTACTTATTGAACATGATGAATTTCCACAGCGAACTGTTAGTTTACCAGACGGTTCATGTAGATACCCGTGACCCATTATATCCCTATTTAATGTCAACCCCGGATTCATAAACCATGGTTTATTAATTAGGGGGTACTCCTCCAATAGTCATAATCCAATACTTAAATGGTACCCCCCAATTAAACAGCCGTTTGGGGTTCATTAATCCAGGGTTGACATTATATATATATACAAGGTTGTGCCCCCCCAGTTATAAATTGGTTATAATCCCATTAACTAGTTCGATATATCACCTAATATCACCTATAAACATTATAAACCATAGTCATTGATATACCCATGATATCCATCAAAAGCATATACCTATACATCTATTGATGGGTAAATCATAACCTTGGTAAATCACCTATATGATATATCTCCATTTACCCATCAAACTATGGCCATCCAAGCTACACATCGGCCAGGCAGCGCCCCTGGCTGCGTCCCCCCAGCAGCAGCAGCCGTCCAGCGCCCAGCGCCGTCCACGTGCAGCCGCTGCGTGGCTTGGGGGGAAAGGCCAGCACCGAGCGGTGGAAGGAGCCTGGAAAGTGGGAAAAAACGTGGGAAAACCTGGGGGAATCTACGAAAAGATACGGACATCTTGGAAGAATCAGGCCAGAACTGGATTCTAGAGATGTCTACAGCATGGTCCGTGACTATGTACAGGTGGTTGGATGAGTCTTGCAGTTTATGATGAAGATTTCTAAGATTTCTGTCAACTGATAGGTCAAAGCCTCCAAAACAGCGTCAAAACCAAATCAGATTGAGTCATACCCTCATGACCCTGATCTGAAAATATCCATTAAAAGGTGGCATGGCCGGCATGGTCATCCAAGTTGGTCTAGATCTTCTCTTGGATGGCTCAATTCTTGTGGCTCAAAAATCTCCATGGGATGGTCCTCCAAGTTGGCTTCTTAGCTTCTGAAAATGCGAAAATCTTCCAATTCTAATTTCACTGACTTATCATCAGTGTTCACATGTTTGCAGTTTGGGGGTATACCATGGTAATGGTATACTTACCATGGTGTACTGCCTCAGTTTTTGACATATCAATAGCTCCCTGCCCTCTATTATCCTGAACATCACATCACAAACTCATACTAATTTTGCTATAGACTATAGGCTATAGGCTATATATTGCTTAAGGATGCTCAAGGGCCTCAGAAAGAACAACCAGTATTCCCTGTACATTCCCCAAGTGGTGGATGAACTGGTGGGGGGCATAAAAATACTCAACCAGCAGTATGATTGGTTAAACCTCACCATCCCCCAACAGAGACCCAAACAAAGCACAGTTTTTTGGAGGAAAGACTTGTCTTCCAACCCCCAACTCGTGGTAGGGTCGAGCTGCTTAGCTGGCTCCCCTCCCTGCCTCGCAGCTGTCGCGTCCACAGCTCCATGGGCACATCATCGCCCAGCGCTTCCTCGAAGTCCACGCCCTTCGAAGGCGCCCGCGCCCGGCTGGCAGAGGAACCACCCACCTCGCTGTGACAAAGCGGAGATTTCTGGTCTGGGACAAAAAGTGGGGTGGTTCACCACGGTGGTTCCCTTGGGAAAACATCTGAACCAGGCAGAAAGCCATGGATTTTTAATAGCCAAAACTCAGCTGAAGTATAGCTGAAGTCAAAGTGCTTCAAACCTGGAGATTCCGCTGCCAGGTCAAATTTACCGAAGAATGTCTGGGGTTGTCCCGAAATTTGAAATCACCCCCCCAAAGGTGCCAAGGTCAACGGTTGATCATTTGAATGGCCATAAAAGTGGGGCGTTTGTCTTCTTGACCTCAGAGCGCGGGACAGCTGTTTTTTCTTCCCAGTGGAACTCTCTGGGTCTGACCATCTGTCGGCGGTCTGACGAGAGTGCAGACGGATGCTCTTCTGTCACAAAGATCCCCCTGTCAATTGTCTATGCCAATACCAATAATCTGGGTCACAATTTAATTTGATTAACCCAAGGATAGTTGCACATGTCTATCTGTCTATCTTTGAAACTGATTGATCTGATTGTCTCTGTCTGTTATGGTTCAGGATTGCAATTGCAATCCTCATTCAGAGTCATGATGGGTGGGGTCTTGGTGAGCACACGCTGTTAAAAAGGCTGGCATCTTCTGTGCCTTTCATCTGCACATGTCAGTCGCTTGAGGCTTGTTGAACTCAACAAGCGCCTTAATAATGGGAGCCTTCAAATCCGAAAACAAGAGGTGAACCACTAATACCAAGGCAAGCAAGCGACATATTAGGAAAGTTGTTCAAAGCAACATCCCCCAGCATCAGGAGGGGTTTGCCCTCCTTCAACTTCTTCTGGAGATCACAATCCTTTCCCTCGCTACGGCGGCTCAATCGGCAAACCACCTCTTCTAGAAGTTTGCCAGCAGTCATGCTGAGGGGCCAATTGAAAAAAGCCAACTCCGCAATAACATATCCTCCTGGTGCAATGTTTTTCCAATGTACATAGAAGGTCTTGTGGGTGGGCCCTGGAGGTGTCAACTGATCTGCCTTCATTTCCGCCACAATCTCCTGCAAGTCGCGGATCTGTTTCTGGGACTCCTCCATCTTCCTGGCACTGTCAGCCTCAAGAGCTGCCACTTTCTGCAGCAGGATCTGGTACTTCTCGTCCGGCACGTGCTGCTCGGCTTGGTTCTCCCGGCACGGCTTCTCGATCCGGTCCAGGCACGCGGCCAACCTTGCGAGTAAGACCTCCTGGTTCTGGTCTATCTTTGTCTCCACGAGGTCCACCTTGGAACTCACGGCCTCAATGGTTCTCTCCACAACTTTGATTTCGGTGGCAAGCGATTTGGTACGGCTTTGCACCTCCTCCAGCAGACTCCAGGATTGGTCACTGGAAGAAACATCTGAAACCTCTCGTGGCGAATGGTCCGACTGGTCCCTTGGGAGTGTGTTGCCGTGCATCATCTCCAATGACTGCGATCCTGGTGCTCAAAGTCTGATCTTGGGCCAGCTGCTTTGATGAGACACACAGCCTGCTTCCCAATCATGTCATGGAAAAGCAGAACATTTATATATGATTATATATGATGTGTTTTCCATAATCATTCAATTTCCGCAATCATTCCACAATGATCAATCATTAACACATAATTTCGATATATGCCGATTCCATTCTTCTCTTCAGCTTCGTAGAACATGAGATGCACCGAGGCTGGCACCATAAAAAGCTGTTCCTGACCTGCAGCCGAGGCTGGCAGGTCCAAGGGCTGGTTCCAGGGCTGATGTCACCCCTGCCTAGCATGATAAGACAGTGATTCCCTATGTTCCCTACAAATTCAATGGGATCGGGATGTACTAGACTTTTCTTGGTGGTTCCAGGTTTTTTTTCCAGTTGATATTGCAAGACGAAATTAGGAATTAATATGCCTTGAGTTTGTATGAATTGCACGGTTCAAAAGCCGGGCTGACCGCTACACGAGTTGACATACTTAATACGATTTCCCCAAACTATCCTATGAATCATTACATCAGCTTTAGAAACACATCAACTTTTACAGTCCTCTACACAGAACAAGCAATGAAACAATGGAATTGATGATGGATCGCACCAAGTTCAACTATCCCAAGGGAGGCTTCATCCCCAATTTTTCTGTGGATTCTGTGGATCATTCTCGGCCTTCGGCATCTGCGGCACAAAGAGGACCAGCCCTGGCCCAGCAAGGCTGGACATTCCCGAGCTGAACCGCATCACTCATCACCAAGCTCGGGGTCTCCATAGTCATGGGGGTACCCAAAAAGGATGGTTTATAATCTATAATCTGGATAATCCCATTAAAATGGATGATTTGGGGGTACCCCACTTCAAAAAACCTCCATATTGCGGAAAACAATGAGAAACCCGCTCTAATGAATGGTCAGGCTATGGCAGTCTGACTTTGACAAGCAACTAAGTACTTCAAAACCTCCCAACCCGAACAGAAAAAGATATAGAAGCTAAAAAACAAAGTCACTGACATAGTGTCGGAAATGCGTTACAATCTAACTGTTAATCTTTTTGGGGGATCAGTATAGTAAACCCTCAAAAAAATGCCGAAAAGTGAATCTTCACTTTTTCAACGGGGATTTACTGTTCTATTCTATCTTGTTTTTGGAGATAATTCTATGTAGAAACCTGTTCGTTTGCAGTTCGTCGTCGTAAAAGCACCGTTGAGACTCCCGCCATGCTGTGGAAGCAGCCTCGTCAAGCCTGGGACGCTGGGCATGGTGCCAGGCTGGGGGTGCCTTTGAGTTGGAATCTGCGGTAACCAGCAAAAGTCTAGGCCTTGCTGAAGTTTTCAGAAGAACACCACAAAATCGTAACATTCCTTTTAAAGCCACAAGTCCAACCATTCCAATTCACATGATGTATTCACTTGGAATCTCATTTGCGTAATATTTGAGTGTGCTTTCAAAAAACATATCAAGGGTCCCTCCAAGCTGAAAAAATTGGCCTTGTCCAGGCCATAATATACCTTGGAAACTGGCACGAACGGCCCGAACAAACGGCCCTCCGCTTGCAATGGAAAAGTGCCATTGAGGATCCCCGAAATTCATCTATTCATGGGATACTCTCCACATTTTCCCTCTGAGGCTTGCTGTAATCCACCGGGAATCTATCATCGCAATGAAGCATGCCCCTATTCACCAAAAAAAAAGGAATTCGCTCTATAACACAACAGGTGTGTCCTGTTGCTGGGCTCAGTTCATAAGAGGCATCCATGAAAAAGTCACAGGTTCTGTGAATCCTCATTGAGGCAAGAGCTAAAGCTGCAGCTTGGAGTTCTTCTTTTGGGCCACGAAATGGCAACGGCACCGCACGGATCTCCACAAGGTCCATCTATTTTCACGTCTCGACGGATATTTTGACCAACCGTTCGGGTCATTTCGGATCCACAGTTGTAGGACACCAATGATGTCCAGTGACAAAAAAAAACTCTCAAAAATATCCTATTGGGAACCAACCTCCCATAGAACTATGGTTGAAAATTACGAATATTGCATTGGAAATCATTGGAAACCAACAACCAGTCAGAACCTGGATCAGCTCTGTATATTGAACAATCAAAAAAGTGGGCAAACACAATCTGCAGTTGCAACTGCCTGTTTCTCATTGGGTCCCTGCACCGTACCCCTGACCTGCTTTTTAACGCCGGGGCGCACATGGTCTGGAAGCACCATGCCACGTATCATGTGTGGCCAAGTAACCATACAAACATGCTGGGTGTATGAACAAATATAAACATCCGCCGGGGGAACTTCACGGAAAAAAAAGTAGATATGGGTAGGGTATTGGCACATCTGTTTCCCTTCTCAGCATATTTCCATGGCAAACCTATACACTACCCATATGCTCAATGTTTTTGGCTATTTACCTAAAGTCCTAAAGATTAATGTTAGTAAAGCAATAGTACACCATCCATCACCATCCCCATTTTACCATAAATGGGTGGTATGAACCATCACAATAGGGGGAGTTTATTGGTGGTTACTAGCATTATGTGACCTATGAGACCTCCCAGAGAGTCATTGCTTCTGGGCATGGCGCTCCACGGGCGGTGAAACACCGTTTCAAGCGATGATGCACCAGGGATTCGGATCGACTTGTGGGAGCCCTGTATGGATCCGGTGGTAGCCCTTTTCAGAGGGGGCCCTGACACCTGTCATGTGGCAGTGCATGTGTTCAGTTACTTGAAGTTCATACGATCTGTAGATGTCGTTGGCATCTTAGCAAGCAGCAAGTGTGACCTCCCGAAATGACAGAAGAGTAGATTCACATCAATCAAATTAGTATGGAATACCCTCTGGTAAATAAACATAGACCCTGAAAATCACCATTTTTTAATGGAAACTCGTCTTCCAACCCCTATCTGCCAGGGTCTATGTTAATTTACCAGAGGGTAACTTTGTTTGAATCTTCTTTGCACTTCACTGGACCGCCGAAAAAAAAACTGACTGATGCATCATGGCAGCGTTCTCAACTGCGGGCAACCCAACTATGAACATGCGCGGTCAGCGTGCAGCTGCACATGTCGGCAGAGCACGACTGAACGCGTTCAAGCGCTGTCAGCGCCGAGAGCCTATGCCCAGATTAAACTTGTAGTGGTCCCCAAGTTAATAAAGAGTCCTAATTAGGTGGGTCCTAGTTCCCCATCCGTTTCTTTCCATGAAACATTGCTTCATCAGGGGCCACTATACCAATCTATACCAGGAAACACATTCCTTCTCGGCCGCATCCCTAATGTAAAGATAACTAACCACTTTTTTGGAGCCGCGACAACGCCTCACTGCATCTCGAGGGGAATCTCTTCGAAATGCGTTCTCTGGTGGCCCTGGCGATGATCCAATGATGTTAGATCGGGGATGGGGGGAAGGTCTACCCTGAAAATGGGGTTGAAAGTTTGAAGGCTGGTGGGTGGTTTTAACATGTTTTAACCATCTTGAAACATATGAAAGTCAATGGGAAGGGTTATCCCATAATATCCCATATATATTATGGAAAGTAACAAATGTTTGAAAGCACCAACCAGAAAGTAACGACACAACGCGGTCTAGTTTCACATGATAACCAAGACCAGCAAAACACCTTGTAGTGCTCCGGAGCCATGTCAGGGTGCATATACCTCACCATCATAATCACCTCAGGCGGAACTCAACCAGGATCATCATCTGTCCAAGCACCTGTCCAGATACTGTATAATAATGTATATCATTTTATATACTGTATATCTAATGTATATCTATAATCACATGCAAAATCCCCCGATGATTTTGTTCCGGCTGTCTTCCCTTGTTTCACTTGTTTGCTGAGCTACCCATTCCTAGCCCCAATTGTTTGGGTCGGGTGGCGCGAGTTTCCTTGCAGTCCAGGCAATGCACTCGATGGTCGTAGCCTAAGTTTCTGCTTCGGTGTCCGAAACAACGACCGGGTGGTGGAAAAACATGTGAAAAATGGTGATTTAATGAGATTTGACCAACAACAATGGAACAAAGTGGTGCCCCATACTTAGCTAAGTTGGTTTACAACCTATTTCTTAAGTATGGCTTATGATATATCATATGGAACTAGTTAATGGGGTGTATAAACCAACTTATATATCTTGTATCTATATATATACTGGTTGGTGGAACAGGACATGATAAACAACACTTCGTAATATGATAATTATAAAGATGGATGGATGACAATATGAATGACAAAATGTATCAACATGTAGAAACTGTTAAGCATAAATATTAGATGAACATTTTGGTCATCAAAATTATGAGAGTGGTAAGCGAGGTTCCACCCCAGTGTTCACAACCAGTGCGTGGGGCCTGACCAGGACAATAGGTCGGGATCATACCCTGCAGCACCAGTTCTGACTGGACTCATCCTACCCTGCAGATAGAACTGGGGTGAACTAACCCTCTGTAACTCATCCTGGGCTTGTAGGGACCTGCCTCTCGTGTACAGTAGCTGGGGAGTGTCCCCATCATCTCAGATCATATGCTCTGTGCTAAGCCATGTCCACCCAACCAGCCCATTTGGTTCGAAAAAATCTGGAAACCTCAAGAAAAAAGAACCTCCGTGGGGTCTGAAACCACAGTAATTCATACAATCATTAAGTTCAGAGTGTTCATTTACCCAACCCCTATGGCATTTTCCAAAAAAATATCCCAGACATTGGATAAACATTCTGCTCATTTAGACACATCCACACGATCATATTCTTGCTTACCCTCCGGTAAACATGGCTACCCTATCAAACGTTCGATGATTTGCCCACTAAAACCTCATGGCTAGGCCACGGAGATCTTCCCACGTGGCTGATGACACTGGAGGTGTGCCATCAAGATTCCAGCAACATACCAGTGAATACCACTGTATTCCACTAATTCTGGTTGGTGGTTGTATTATTCCCAATGTATGGAACAATGAAAAATGTTCCAAACCACCAACCAGAATTATATCCCAACGTTTCACGGATTTCAAAAATCCGTTGAAAATCCGAAGAAGTATCTCCCATCCCATAGGATCCATGTATGCCATATATGGTAACATGGATCCCATCAATATACCCCAAATGTTACCATATATACCATACATGGATCCTATGGGCATGAAGATTCCAGCAACATTTGCCAAGCAGCTACCGTCCCAGGCGATGACCTGTTTAGTGGAAAGTAGTCTTCCAAACCAATAGAAAGTCTTGAATTTGGGGGAGGGTTTAGTAAGTGTTTCAGAAACGAACGTGTTCAATGGATATATATATATATACCCTCTGGTTATTTAACATAGCCATGGAAAATGACCCATAGAAATAGATGGTTTACCTGGGTTTACCTATTCAAAATGGTGGATCTTTCCAGTTCGCTACGTTCGTCATAACCCGAGGCTATATATATATTCTGTCATATGTGTGTGTGCCACATATAAGACATGGTATATTTTTGTAGAAATTGGTCATCCATCCCGCTATAGATATAGAATCCAACTTTTGACGATGGCACCGTAGAGCCGTAGTTGGTATATGTTGGTATCTTGTGTTCAAGAGGATGTAACCAAGCAACCACTCCTCTGCTACTTGGGAAGTCCCAACTGGTGAATTCACTCTAAGAAGGCACAGGATGTTAGGGTTGAGATTTCAAACCTGGGTTATAGAAGTTTTTAAGTCATAATATGTCATAATCCAGTCCACATAACACTCCCCAGAAACCATGGTCTATCTTTAGGGGGATGGGATTGGTAATTTCCTGAAAAAAAAACATCTTGGGATGAAGGATCTTGACATCTACCCTCCGGTGTCATCAAACGTGGCTAGCTGGGAAATCCATGGAAATCCCCTATGATGGCCTAATGATGGATGATAAAAATCAACCAACTAAATGCGGAACTTTCCAGCAATGTTTGATGACACCGTTGCGAGTTCATTGAATCGTCACTGTCGTGCTCGCGTCAACCAAGGTTTCGGGTTTCCTGGGGTAACATTCGAACAGGATGAACAGGGGAAGGGATGAACAAAAATCCATGAAATCCCAACTTGTGTTGCTGAAAAATATCTATTCTATCATATTCTATCTACATAGAATCCCACTTTCACATCCAAAATAGTCAAACATATCACATCAATCTGGTCAAACAGATAAATATGTGTGTATCTATGTATATATATATCCCATTTATATGTATATATATATATATCCTATTATATCCTCATTACATTTGGTATATTCCGAACTGAAATCTCCTCCAAGATCCGATCCACCGATTTCCCCCGGGCCTTGCCCTCTTCCCAGTGGTAACTTTCGTTGGCCACGAAGAGTTTCGCCCCCTCAACGGGCTTAAAATCCAGTTCAATGGATTTCGCAGTGGCTGAATGTGTTGACATGGAATCTGCAAAAATGACATCCATATTATATATATATATTATATAAATGATATATATTATATAAATGATATATATTATTGTATGTAAGCACCAAGAAAGATGCCGAAGAGGAACCAAATTTACCAGGATTTGGTTCGCTTGCCTCCAGACCAGAGATGCCCAAGTGGATGTTCAGGATGTTGTTGGAAGGTCCGCTATGAGTTTCCACCTCAGTTTTCTTCATCCCAGGAATGAATCAAAGAAACGCATTCCTGGTGCTCTGCGGATCCCGTGCTGACTTAGTCATCTTACTTGGAGTTACCCTCTGGTAATTTAACAGTTTGCTATTGAAAATTGCCATAGAAATAGTGGATTTACCCATTAAAAATAGTGATTTTCCATAGCTATGTCAACGTTTACCAGAGGGTATCTTTGTGGATGCTGCTGGTAAATCTGGATCGAATCAAAAAACACCTCCAGAAATGTCCAATTAGATCCCCATATCCCCATACTGTCTTGGCGAAATCCTACAGTTCATGCCAGTTATCTTTGGTTTCTCATCATCATTAGCCAAGAAGTACGATATTAAATAGGGATCAATGGGAATTTTTAACGGTTTTATGGTGATAATAACATATAATAACCATCATTAGCTGCAGAAAAAAAAAAAAAACTAAATTACCCAAATTTTCTTGTTTTCACCACGAGCCACTCACAGGTGGCCATTGGCCCAATTGGCCATATGCCGACAAAACACATCAGTTCCCTGCTTCATCTTGATGACCATCACCTCAGGGTTTTTTTGTTACCCGGACGATCTTATCCCTCCGGTCATATTTTGGCAACGGGAAATCCATGGAAATCCTCTATAAATTGATGATTTTTTTGCCGGGATCGTCAAGAAATGCTGGATCTGCCATGGCGACGGTTTTATTGAGGATAATGCTAGAGAAAAAACAAAGGTTTTGGTAGTTGTAGTTAAATCCCCTGAATATGATAAATGGGGGGGTATCGGTTTTAGAACAAATAAACTATATATAGTAGTGATGATTAAGTGCTGTGAAAACCAACAGTGACCTTAAGTAGTGATTTAAAATCATTGGATAGTAATGGATAGTAAACAAACATGTATGCATTTTTGGATGCACAAAATATGCTGGCAATGATTTTTGGCAATGGTCCGCAAACCGGAATGGCTCTTAAAAATGCAAATGGATGGTACTTATATAATATTATATGTAATGATCGTAAACCCCAAATTTATTGGATTGGATAGCAGCCTCATTCACAAACAAGAATGTGAACGAATCATGGTCACCATCGACCATCCCGAATTCGACTGCCATTGTTCATAGCTATGTTAAGGTCCAGAAATAGATGATAGACATCTATAAATAATAAGGTCTATCAATATAATGAAATACCATCTATAGATGCTAGAAATAGATGTTTTCAGGTCCATAATAAGCAATGGTAAATGATCGATGTGTATAAATGTATCCTCCCCCAGCGGAAGCTTGGTCTGGCTGATACTGTGAAGAACAACTCCAGAACATGCTGCCAGCAAGTTGCAAGTAATGCTGGAACAACAATTTGACAATAGCTGAATTTATGATCATCTATGAATGTTCTGGTATTCCAGTATTACTGCAGTATTATAGTATTACTGTCTATCATAATCATCATAGATAACTGGTTCAGAATCTATGAATTATAAATAATTCTAATCATCACACACTTTCAGCTGCTTCGCTCAGGTCCCGCCATTCTCCATCAGAGGGCCGACCTGCTCGTTCTGGTCCGATGTCCATGGCAATCCGGGCTTGGATGGGAGCCACTGCCTGACACGAGTTGACCCTTTCAGAGGGGCACCTGATGTCAGACGTTCACAACATGATGCAACAAGTGGTGACACCGGGTATGGGAAACCCCAATAGATCCCAAGAGTATGGGAAGATGATGGGAATGGAGGTCCCAGCCAGCGGCCCCTCTGGATTCCATGGTGCACGAATATATGTGCATCTCACTTGCAAAGTATGGAAGTAACCTGGTTGGTGGTTTCAACCCCTCTGAAAATATCAAAGTCTGTTGGGATGATGACATATGGAAAGTCATAAAAAATGTTCCAAACCACCAACCAGTAACCATCTGAAATATGTGGGATATTGCCTTGAAATGGGTTACTCACCACTTACTGGGATGCACCTCCCTGAAGGCCGAACCCCCAATGGTTGAAAAAAAACCCTCCGTTTTTCTTCGTGACCTGGCCCATAAAACGGGACAAACCCCACCATCATTTTGGCGTTGTGTTCATTGCTTATCTTCAGTTAATCAACTTACAAGTAGCTATCATAACTCAAATAAAATCAGCTGTAAGTCCCATTGAATCCTCATGTTTCATAGTTACCCTCTGGTTATGACTAACAGTTCGCCATGGAAAGATCCACCATTTTGAATAGGAAAACCATCTATTTCGATTAGGGCCATCTATACCATGGCAAGTGCCATGACGCCCATGACGCCTGAGCAAAGCGCAGGTCTTGGGGAAGATGCGGTCGCCTCGGTCTGAATGGCTTTCAACATCGACCTATGTCCATATGGTGGTTGTTCTCGGTCTCAGAGAGGTTTCCATATTTTTCCATAGTTTTCCGATTTCCCATGTTTTTTTCGAACATCAAGGGAACATATAGCCTCGAGTCTCCATAATGGTCTTCCCAACGATTTTGTGTGTTTTCGGTTCCATGTTCCTTGACACAGATGGAGAGTACAGGATTTTCGGGTTGAGTACAGTCCCCCCTGAGGAGCTGACACTCATCAGTAAACTTTCTACCGTGATACAGAAGGACACGATTCCACTCCCCCTTCTCGTAGAGGAAACGATAGGCATCCTGATCTACAAGGTGGGAAATGATGGGAAATGATGATTTTTGCGGACATACGGACTCCGGGTTTTGGTGGTTTTTCCTAAGATTGAAACGTTGGGATTTGGTGGGCATTCCGTAATTTTTGGAGGTTTCACTCTGATACCCTCGCTGGAGTTTAAAAAATGTTCAGTCCCACAAGTGGGCTCCCAGGTATACTTTGGCTTAGAAACACATCCAACAATAGAATTACCAATCAACTCCTCCGCAAAACCTGCCACTCACATTCTGCAAACGCAATTCTGCGCAGAAATTGGGGGTTATGGGCTCCAATTCCCCAAGTCATGGCACTTTTCATGGGGAAATTGATAGTCCATGGGATTCGAAGATGGAACATAAGGCTCACCTTGAGAGGTCTCAAGCCCTACCAACCAGACAGGTGTTTTTTTTTAGCTCACGTGGTCTGAAAACATGGGGGGAAAAAAAACAATGGATTCTCCATGTTCTCGTCATGTTCTCCATTGGCCATCCCACGGCACCCGCTCTTCAGCGTCCTCAAAACCCGAAGCTGCTTCATCTGCCATTGCTCTTGCAGTTTCCTGCGCAGGACGGATTGACATGACGGGGTCCCAAGAGTTCCGATTGGGACAAGCGACAAACGAAGGGACAATGAATTGTCATTGATTCCATATCTGGTTGGCGGTTTCAACCCCTGAAAAATATGACTTCGTCAGTTGGGATGATTATTCCATTCCCAATTAATATGGAAAGTCATAATCCAGCCATATTCCAAACCACCAGCCAGTCATTGATTCCATATGGTTGAATGATAGGCTGACCATGGTGCCATGGCGCCATGTCGTCCTCTTGGATGGTGGGGAAATGCTCTTCGAGCAAGCTGCAGATCGGCAAGTCCTCGAGCCGCCAGATGTCGGGCTTCATCCCATTTGGGGGACGACATGAAAACCAAACCAGAGAGAAAAATAAGGAGAAAATGATGGAAGGCAAATTCAATGGGAGATCTCCAGGATCCTAAAATGGAGATACGTTAGTACCATTTTTGAGACCATATTTTGGGGGTATATCCCCTTACATAGCCCTTGACAAATGGATGATATCACTTTTGAAGACACTTCAGAACGTGCGGAGAAAGCATCAACCGATGAGGGTTTAGCAGCCACTGCTTTGCAACTGGGAGTGATTTGTCCTCGGGTTGTTTCTTCCAGTCCATTCCAAACATATCACTGTTAGGGTGAATTGGGGTTGGTTGTTCCAAATACACAACATATGTTCAAAATGTTTTTTGAAGGTAAAATGCTTGATTGCTCTTTCTGACTATTAGGATACTTGCAGACTTACAGTTCGTAATCCATTTTCCTCTATTGCTCTAGTGGTTATTGACCTCAGGTAAGTATATGATAGTATATGTGTATTGGGACATATCTTGATATGCTGGGACAATAGATGACAATAGTATCCGGTTACACCCTGATTTCATATGTTGGACACCAGTGGAATGGAACGGCGACTTGTGGCAAGAAATGCCAAGGTGTCTAAGGGGATCCATTCACTTACTACCGAGATAAAACCAAGACCCAAACAACGTGTAAATCACTTGTTCAAGGAGTTAGCCCATGAACCATCCAGATACATCCAGATACTGAATTGTGAGTGCAGTTGCTGGGATGGTACTGATTTGTGTCAAGGTCTTTCTTCAGACTCTTTTCTGAATCCCAAAGTTAGCACTCCTTTACTACATTTTACGACCGACGTGTCGTGTAGCTTGCTTCACCACTCCAAAGAATGCCAAGGTTTCCCAAGAAAAGAATAAAGAAAGCACAAGGAGGAAAGACCAAGAAGAAAGACAAATGCAGATAGACAAACAGAAAGACAGAAAGGGAGAAAGGAAGGAAACAGGAAAGGAAAGAAAAGAAGGAAGAAAGGAAAGAACGAAACGTAAGAAAAGAAGAGAAAAGGAAAGAAAAGGACAGAAAGGAAAAGGGAACACATGACGAAGATCACCTCCCTCGTTTTCTTGGGCCAAGGCCCGGCCCCGCCTTCCAGGTCTCTCTCGGCCAAATGGTCATGCTGCGAAGCCCCCGAACCTCGGTCCGATGACGGTCATGGATCAATGATCGTCATCCCTGGATATGAAAACATCATGGTTTTTAACTCGCTCCCCAACATCCCATATACATCCCATATACATCCCATAGACATCCCGTAGACATCCCATATACATCCCATAGACATCCCATAGACATCCCATAGACATCCCATATACATCCCATATACATCCCATATACATCCCATAGACATCCCATAGACATCCCATAGACATCCCATAGACATCCCATAGACATCCCATAGACATCCCATAGACATCCCATAGACATCCCATAGACATCCCATAGACATCCCATAGACATCCCATAGACATCCCATATACATCCCATAGACATCCCATATACATCCCATATACATCCCATATACATCCCATAGACATCCCATAGACATCCCATATACATCCCATATACATCCCATAGACATCCCATAGACATCCCATAATACATCCCATATACATCCCATATACATCCCATATACATCCCTATACCAATCCCATAGACATCCCAGAGCATCCCATAGACATCCCATATACATCCCAATATACTCCCATAGACTCCCCTAGACTCCCATAATAAATCCCATTACAATCCCATAGACTCCCCATAGACAATCCCAATAGACATCCCATAACACCCATATACATCCCTAGACATCCCATGACAAATCCCATAGACATCCCAGAGACAATCCCCATAGACATCCCATATACATCCCATATACATCCCATATACATCCCATAGACATCCCATAGACATCCCATAGACATCCCATATACATCCCATATACATCCCATATACATCCCATATACACCCCATAGACATCCCATAGACATCCCATAGACATCCCATATACATCCCATAGACATCCCATAGACATCCCATAGACATCCCATAGACATCCCATAGACATCCCATAGACATCCCATATACATCCCATATACATCTCATATACATCCCATATACATCCCATATACATCCCATAGACATCCCATAGACATCCCATATACATCCCATATACATCCCATAGACATCCCATAGACATCCCATAGACATCCCATAGACATCCCATAGACATCCCATAGACATCCCATATACATCCCATATACATCACATAGACATCCCATAGACATCCCATAGACATCCCATAGACATCCCATATACATCCCATAGACATCCCATATACATCCCATAGACATCCCATAGACATCCCATATACATCCCATAGACATCCCATAGACATCCCATAGACATCCCATAGACATCCCATAGACATCCCATAGACATCCCATAGACATCCCATAGACATCCCATATACATCCCATATACATCCCATATACATCCCATATACATCCCATACACATCCCATAGACATCCCATAGACATCCCATAGACATCCCATAGACATCCCATAGACATCCCATAGACATCCCATAGACATCCCATAGACATCCCATAGACATCCCATATACATCCCATATACATCCCATATACATCCCATATACATCCCATATACATCCCATATACATCCCATATACATCCCATAGACATCCCATAGACATCCCATAGACATCCCATATACATCCCATATACATCCCATAGACATCCCATAGACATCCATATACATCCATACATCCATACATCCCATAGACATCCCATAGACATCCCATAGACATCCCATAGACATCCCATATACATCCATCATCCATAGACATCCCATAGACATCCCATAGACATCCCATATACATCCCATATACATCCCATATACATCCCATATACATCCCATATACATCCCATATACATCCCATATACATCCCATATACATC
Source organism: Cladocopium goreaui (assembly GCA_947184155.2). Classification (NCBI taxonomy): domain Eukaryota; class Dinophyceae; order Suessiales; family Symbiodiniaceae; genus Cladocopium; species Cladocopium goreaui. The sequence continues at coordinate 201,295 of CAMXCT020006610.1, read as the reverse complement.
CCATAGACATCCCATAGACATCCCGTAGACATCCCCTATACATCCCATATACATCCCATATACATCCCATATACATCCCATATACATCCCATATACATCCCATAGACATCCCATATACATCCCATATACATCCCATATACATCCCATATACATCCCATATACATCCCATAGACATCCCATAGACATCCCATAGACATCCCATATACATCCCATATACATCCCATAGACATCCCATAGACATCCCATATACATCCCATATACATCCCATAGACATCCCATAGACATCCCATATACATCCCATATACATCCCATATACATCCCATATACATCCCATATGCTCCATATATACCCTCTGTACTGTTGCTCTTCCTGCATCGTATGAAAGTTTGTCATATGAAATATCAAACTGCAGTTATCCTGGAGTAGATAGAATATGGAAAATGTAAACAACCTTCAACAAATGGGAATATGGGTAAAATCCCAAATTCATCCAAATTCTGTACACTTCAGGATGGTTTGAAATCCCCATTGTTGTTGTTACCCTCTGTTAATTTAAGATAGCTATGGAGAATATCACCCTGTTTTTCATAGGCAAATCATCAAACTCAATGGACCATGGCTCCCACTACTTTTTTGGATGATAGAATATGGAAAATGCCTAAAATGCCTCAAATTCTATCATTAGAACATGAATTTTGGAACATAGAATAACAACATGGATTTTGGAACATAGAATCCAGAATCCATGTTGTTCCAGAATCCATGTTGTTCTTCTTGTTGACGATTTGTCATACCCCTTTCATCCCAAAGACCCAGACCCAGAAAAGCCTGGGCGTCCAGACCCAGATCTGAGGCGTGTGATGGAAGTTCTGCGAGGGCCAAAGATCAGGACGAATCAATGGCGGATACTGGTTACATCCATAGTAAATGATACTGGTTAGTAATGTTAATTAATTTCAGTAGTTGTATAAATGATACTGGTTAATATAGTGAACAAAACCATAATTACTAGTTATAATCGTTGTAATAGTAACATCTTTGGGACCATTATGTTGTTTTAAAAAAATAGGTGATATGATCATGCTTCCGGGATCACCCAGTGATGATCCTCAGAGTGGGGATGCTGGGGATATAACCAACATGGATATATGTGGCTGATATGGCGAATTGTAGAGGAATTTAACATAATTTAACCAACAAAACTGTGTTTTCAGCCATGGTATAAGGATAAATGTACCGATATATGTATATATATATACCCTCTGGATATTTAACATAGCCATGGAAAATGGCCTATTTATAGATGGTTTACCTGGGTTTACCTATAAAAAATGGTGATTTTCCATGGCCATTTTAGTCATAACCAGAGGGGGTATATCATATTAGTCACCAATTTGTATGACACAAATTGGTCTGTCTGAAAATGTCGCATCCCCAGCTGCTGGATGTTTAAAAATTATCTGCGCTGTCAAGTTGTGGTAACCCAAAGGATTCACCCCTTAAAGAAGGTGTGTTGAACACGTTACATTTATACCACTATAAAATTTAGGATTGGATTTTACTTTTCTGCGTCGTCTTGGGGTTTGTTATAGATGAATTGAGGAATCAACTAAGTGGGAAACATTGGGAAGTCCTGCCCGTTAGCAAATTTGTTCACTAGAGGAGACGATATGGTCGTGCACGGTACTTATTAAAAATTTAGAAATTGTTCCGGACTGAATCTATTTATGCAGTCATGTGGGATGTCTTCAAGCTTCTCACTTCAGACAGATGGACAAACAGACTGATGACATGGATGATGGATCTGTAAATCCATGGTGTCATATGGTGTGTATGCGTTCACCCTGGTATATCAGGGGCTACTCCCAAAAAAACAAAGCTAGTAATTACCCTCTGGTTATTTCACGTAGCTATGTAAAATGAACCATCTTTCATGGGTATATAAATCAGCATGTTTATCATCTATAAATGTGCCATTTTCCATAGCTACTGTGGAGGGAAGAAATCCTGCACCAGTTGGTAAATGGTTTATCCCGTTATAATCCCACTATTTACAGTGTTTCGTAGTTACCAAGAGTTACCAACCGGTGCAGGATTTCTTCCATCCACAGTATATTGAATGATCAGAGGCTATATCTGGTTGGTGGTATACCTACCCCTCTGAAAAATGATGGAGTTCGTCAGTTGGGATGATGACATTCGATTATTCCATTCCCAACTGTTTCTGGAAAGTCATCATCCAGCCATATTCCATTGTTCCAAACCCCCAACCAGATAAGGTTTTATCATGTTTTATCCCCAGGTTCCCATGGCTGGTTATGACTAACTGACTTCAGGATTTTCGTGAAAATCCTGAAGGTTCCTAAAAGGACGACCGGTTCCCACGTTTTTTGGCGCAAGAAAGTGGTCAATTCCACAACTGGAAATACCTAAACCATCTATTTCTATGGGCCATTTTCCATGGCTATGTTAAATAACCAGATGGTAAGTCAAAGCCATGGTCCCCGGTGAAATAGTTGAAATAGCCTCTGGTTATGTTATGTCAAAATAGCTATTGAAAATTGCCATTTAGTTCGTTGATCTACCCATAAGAAACGGTGATTCTCCATAGTTATGTAAACGTTTACCAGAGGGTAGCTGGCAGTTCTCATAATATCATAGGTTATGACCTATCCCCCAGTCATTTTCGAGTTGATCGACCAATCCTCAACAAGTTCATTGAAATTGAAATCGTTCATATTCACTTATCTGGATAAATTATAATAGTTCACTAACCTGAATTAAGGCCATTTGGAGATGATTTCCCTTATTAACCATGATTCCAGGGTTCGGTCGCAGTGAGGTCGTTATAATTTACCCAGATTTATTGAGGTCCATCTATTCAACTTATTCACCCAAATATCTTCAACTCCAGTTGGGTGCTAATCCATAGTTGCATGTATTTGCTGCTACAACCTCCAAGTTTGTAGGGAAAGAGGTGGTACAAAATCATGTGTATGTATATGATGATATATTATATCAGATAATATTATATATATATACATCATGTTATATATATACACATCATTATATATATATATACATCAATATATATAACTCATGTCTTACAATTTCACTCATTTTTTTCATCTGCTCATGATTTTTCTCGGGGCCCAGGCATCCCAGGGCACAGCTTCGCCAGGGGCGTAGTGCCGCTGTTGACCTCTTTGGACAAAACGAAAACTTGGCGTTTATGAGATTTAATGGGATTTAACGAGATTTCAATGGGATTTAATGGATCTTAATGGGATTTCAATGGGATATAACTGACATATCAAAGGAATATAAAATTATATATATATATGCTACCCCCCCCCAAGACCTACATTTTTTGTATTAGGTATGTCCTTGGCTGCCTTGTCTTTCTTCTCATCTTCTCACCTATTGCAACACTGCATCAGGAAAGTAGCTTGTGCGCATGCACCTGGACACATCTCGCCCACATATGTAGCTGTAGCATAGCACATGTGAAGAAACTGACCACGTAGGTGCATGAACACTGAGAGCACCTGGGTGGGTGGGAAAGGACAAGCAATACACTAGACATTTTGTGTACCAGATATGTCCTTGGCTGCCTTGTCTTTCTTCTCATCTTCTCACCTATCGCAACACTGCATCAGGAAAGTAGCTTATGCGCATGCACCTGGACACATCTCGCCCACATATGTAGCTGTAGCATAGCACATGTGAAGAAACTGACCACGTAGGTGCATGAACACTGAGAGCACCTGGGTGGGTGGGAAAGGACAAACAAGACACGAGACATTTTGTGTACCAGATATGTCCTTGGCTGCCTTGTCTTTCTCCTTATCTTCTCACCTATTGTAACACTGCATCAGGAAAGTAGCTTGTACGCATGCACCTGGACACATCTTGCCCACATATGTAGCTGTAGCATAGCACATGTGAAGAAACTGACCACGTAGGTGCATGAACACTGAGAGCACCTGGGTGGGTGGGAAAGGACAGAGAATGTATTGCTTTGGATGCATGAGCCCAAGTGTAGCATTATCATAGCGCATAACTCAATTGGACCGAGGAACAACGAGACACCAATCGAGACATATTCCATGAAGAAGACCTGGCAGAAATTGGATCAAAAAGAAGCTTTCGGCACGATTGTGAACACGGAAGACCCGAAGAGAATGGCACTGGGGCAGTGACAATGGATTGCAAGAATGGAGCAGTGACAATGGATGGCAGGAATTGTATTTATGTCTTTTCCAGCCTAAAGGAATGCATCCAGAATGCATTCTTCCCAATATCTAAGATCCAAGATCTAAGAATTGCGGAGAAGTCTTGTGCAAATCTTGGGTTTGGAATTTGCCAGAATACTCTTACCAATCCCTATGAAAATTCTTTAGGAATCCAAGATTTTGATCATGCATTCTTCCCAAGATCTAAGATCCAAGATCTAAGAATTGCGGAGAAGTCTTGTGCAAATCTTGGGTTTGGAATTTGCCAGAATACTCTTACTAGTCCCTATGAAACTTCTTTAGAAATCCAAGATTTTGATCAAAAGTCTTGTGGGAAACTTGGATCTTGGATTTTGAATCTTGCAAAGAATGCATTCAGAATGCATTCTTTCGGCAGGATTCAAGATTCAAGATTTCTGGGGACTCTTTGGGGCAAATCTTGAATCCACCCCCTGGATTCAAGATTCAAGATTCAAGATTCCTGAATCCAGGATTCAAGATTCAAGATTCAAGATTTCTGGGGACTCTTTGGGGCAAATCTTGAATCCGGATTCAAGATTCAAGATTCCTGAGGACTCTTTCCAGCAAATCTTGAATCCAGGATTCAAGATTCAAGATTCAAGATTTCTGGGGACTCTTTGGGGCAAATCTTGAATCCGGATTCAAGATTCAAGATTCAAGATTTCTGAGGACTCTTTCCAGCAAATCTTGAATCCAGGATTCAAGATTCAAGATTCAAGATTTCTGGGGACTCTTTGGGGCAAATCTTGAATCCGAATATACACTATATAACATCCCCCAAATCCCGGAATCCAAAATTACATACCAAAAATAACAAATTTTACTGTAAATACCAGTACTTTTGTGAAATTGGTAGGTCTTGGGGGGGGGTACCATTATGTTGTACTCAACTTCCGGCTGCAACTGCAAACTGGCTGGGATCCCTTTTTGCATGGACCACAGCGCCATGTAAGAAATGTGCCAGCGCCGCTGAAGACTGCATAGCCACCGCCAAGCAGCACCTGCAGATGCCAAAAAGCCATCCAGCTAAGACCTTCTGCAGGGCGTAGGGCTCCAAGGCGTCCAACCTGGCTTCAAAGGCAGGGCTCCAAGGCGTCCAACCTGGCTTCAAAGGCAGTGACAAAGCCAGCAGCACCCTTCCAGACAGCGCAACTCGTTGGGGAGGCGGGATTGGGCCCCAAGAAGCTAGCAGCAACCAGCATCGTAAAACATGCGTGGACATGTTGTACTCAACTTCCGGCTGCAACTGCAAACTGGCTGGGATCCCTTTTTGCATGGACAACAGCGCCATGTAAGAAATGTGCCAGCGCCGCTGAAGACTGCATAGCCACCGCCAAGCAGCACCTGCAGATGCCAAAAAGCCATCCACCAAAGACCTTCTGCAGGGCGTAGGGCTCCAAGGCGTCCAACGTGGCTTCAAAGGCAGTGACAAAGCCAGCAGCACCCTTCCACATCCAAAAAAGGCGCGAGGGTGAGGAACAGCACCGCAGCCACACAAGGCGAAGCGTTGTAAAAACCCCTCAGCGGTCGAGATGAGGAAAAAGGGAAGCGGCAGCACGTATAGAAGCAAGGCTGTGCGAGGAGAGCTCCTTCAAAAAGCTCAGGGCGGCAACCTCCTGCAAGTAGGACTCCAAAGTAGCAATCTGCTTGAGCCGCATGGCCCAAGGGAGCTTGGACACACTACCGCCTTTACGGTAGAAAGCGACCGCACCTCCACCACGCAAACCGCCAGGAGTGACACCAGGGCAATGCTTGACATCGAGCGTCTGGAGCAGGTAGTCCCACCGCCGTCTGAAAATCTGTGCCGATCCAGGATATAGGTCCTCATCAGAATCAGCATCAAGATAAATACGACGCAGCAGGTTCACCACATAGTTGTTGCTGATCTTCAAATGCTGAACTCGGGCTGCTTGCCGGTAGCTGGTCTTTGAAGAACGAAGCAGCAGGAAAGCGGCAGAGCTTTCATGCATCATGTCATCCGGCAACAGAAGATCAGACCCTTTGCAGCGAAAAACTTCTCCTGCTCTCGCTATGCCAAAAAAGCAAAGAAGCACTACTCCACACCATCGTTTCCAACCATGTGCCCAGGCAAGGGAAATGAGTGCTTCTGCAAGTGGTTCAGGAACAGGGACACGGTGTTGAACTGGTTCAGCCTTCTCCCACCTGGTTGCGAGGTCCCAAGCTATACCAACATAAGGCTTGAGCACAGGAACCTTCCGTAAGGCAGTGAGAATGAGGTGTCTGTAGTAAAGAAGAGAACCACCAGCGCAAAAGTCAAGATCTCCATATCTTCTAATGGAGTGGGCCAGGTGCAGTGGCACCTTCAAAAAGAGACCAACCACGTCCCCGAGGCTGAGCTGCCCCAGATGAAGATACCAGCTGATGAACCACCCGCTGGTACAAATAGAGCCGCACAGCCACCAAAGCCTCGAGCAAAGGCCCCAAGAGAATGCCGCAAAGGAGTCCAAGAAGTAGTGAAGGCCAGTGAAGTTCAAGGAAGCCATGTGCAGGGCAAAAGAGCGCTGGTGGATGGGCGCCCTCAAGCAGACGCCAGAACAGCGCCAAAGAAGTCCCAGTGGAGACCGTGGCGAGAGCGGTGCTCATGCAACACTACCCTTGATCCCCAAGAAGCTAGCAGCAACCAGCATCGTAAAACATGCGTGGACATATATTATTAGCATGTTGCTCTAATACATTTTCTTTAGACCCCTGTGTTACCTTAACTGTGGGTTTGTGCCACCTTAACTTTTTATTTGTGTCACCTTAACTTTTTATTTGTGTCACCTTAACTCTTTATTCTTTGTGTTACCTTAACTTTTTATTTGTTGCACCTTAACTCTTTATTTGTGTTACCTTCACTTTTTATTTGTGTCACCTTAAATCTTTATTCTTTGTGTTACCTTAACTTTTTATTTGTTGCACCTTAACTCTTTATTTGTGTTACCTTCACTTTTTATTTGTGTCACCTTAAACTCTTTAATTATTTGTGTTACCTTAACTTTTTATTTGTGTCACCTTAACTTTTTATTTGTGTCACCTTAACTTTGGGGATTTGTGTAAATTTAACTCTCGGACTTAAGGTGACACAAATGGTCTCATTTGGGGGGTCATTTTGGTGTCAGGCTGGTGGCATTTTAAAACCCTGCCAAGTTATATCCCGCTATATATTAAAGTTGTACCATAAAAAGTGAAAAAAAAAGTATGGGATCCCCCAGTAAAAGTTGTTTGGTACTCGCCCCTTCATGACAGGTGCCGTTGATCCCAAACATATAGTTATATCTATTATCCTCATCTATTATATTATATATATACATGATATATGATATATGATATATGATATATGATATATAGTTATGTAAGTTATATATATATATATGTATGAATCATCAAATTATCATCATATATCATTATATCATCATATATCCCCACTATTCCCCACTTCTTATCCTCTTCTTTGCCCAACAAAAACACTAGGACCACCATGAAGACCTACAGATGAAGGCACCGAAAACCCGCCCGACAGCCTTCCCATCCCATCTGACGAACTTGCTGAAAGAGCTGCTGCGCCTTGCAGCGGAGCCCTCTGCTGATTCCACATTTGCATACATTTGCGAAGTGGAAAATCACCTTTGGTATCAATCTGGTTGGTGATTTCAACCCCTCTGAAAAATATGAAAGTCAGTTGGGATGATGACATTCCCAATATATATGGAAAAAAAAAAGTTCCAAACCACCAACCACTGATCATAGGTATTAATTATATTGGTTATCAATGTGTTTCATTGGATAATCATTATGTTCATAGGTGATTTTCATCATGTAACCATCATATTTCATCATCTAATTCATCTATTTCTATGGGCAATCATGATTTGTTCCTCATATTTCATCATCTATTTAACTATGGGCCATGGCTTCCATAGCTATGTGAAAATTTACCAGAGGATCATATAAACAAAATCCGGTGATTGAGCCACCCCAATTCCTTCGCAACTCGTGAGTCGACCAGGAACCCCGAACCCAGGTGAATCTTAGGGGATTTTTTGAGCTGGCGAATGTACATACCATTGACAGCTAAAGATTGAAGTACTCAAGTATCTAACCAAGGTTGACCCAGGTAAGATGAGGTAACATGACGAATGGTAACAAATAAAAACCTCCAAATCAAGCCGTCTGTTTTGGCTGGGTAAGATTCACATTCCTATCATTGTTACAGTCGACCTGTCCCTCAGTAAAAGTCGCTTGAAGTCGGTTGGACCAAAGACCCGAAACATCGTACCTCCCGACCATTTTGTAGGCTTAGATAGAGAATGGTACAGGAAGGCCCCCCAAATTGTTTTGGTTCCATCCACCACAATCAATCCTACCATTGGCTTGGTTGTAAACCAATAGAAACCTATCGTTTGTAGCCCCCCTCTTGTACAAAATGTTTAATATAATGGATGCGGTTTGATCATACACATGATATTGTGATATGCTATGATGCTGATAACTTGTATAATGAGATTTTGGTACGAGTATAACTCCCTAAAAGATAGAATAGTAATCGCCACTCTTTTAGTAGGATGTTGCTTTTCTGCATCCTTTCGGGGGTTGCAAAAATTAATATATAGCCAAGGGTCGCAAATCCACCGAGTTTTTTGCCGAAGAAGTGGGAAACATCATGAAAAATACTCAAACATCTAGATTAATCTAGATTAATCTAGATTTGGATCCGGTTACTTTGCCTCGTCATATTTGCCCGCATTCTTCAACTTCAGAGTGCTGACTTTGCCATACAAAGGCACCTGTAGCACTGCTGCCGCGCAAGGGAGTAGTTGTCAGGCTGCCCAGGCTGCAGCTTTTCAGGAAAGTGTTTCTCTATATAAATGAAAGACCACCCAACCCTGAGGCTCGTTACTAAACGTTTGGTGGTTTCTGGTGAAACCCCAATTTTTGAGAAATCCTATTTTTTTGAGCAAATGACATTAATATAGTGGGTGTTGGGGGGGTCAACACCAACCTCTACCTCAAAATCTGGATTTCGACGAGAACCTCCAATGGCTGACATGGCCCTACTGAGTAGCGCTGGTTGGTTGAAAGGGGGTCAAAATCCGATCGACTCCTGCCAAATGTGGTTGGTTCATGGCCATCTTGTATATGGAATACCCCATGTTGCTGATATTTACCCTGCTGTAAACTTTTACGATGTGGAAAAGCCACCATTTGTCAGTCGATAATTTTCCAAACCATGGCTTTTCCACTATGCTAGTTGCTGTTAGTTTACCCCAGGGTAATCCTTGTGGCAACCAGGCAGAACCTGTCGGGGGTCCCGACACAGCGACATTCTAACTCTCCTTTGGTGTCAAATTCCTGGAGACAATCTGGATGCGCCATCCTGCCGTTCGGAACTGAAAGAGAGTTCTCTTTCAGTGCGAAAAACAACAAGAATTGCCCTTTGGGAAAAACTACTAGAGTAGTGAACCTCACCAGCATTTACATGCATGTATCAATGGATTGGTTTAAGGGAAAATTTACAGGAAAACATCATATTTGATGGGAAATTCCATGGTTTCCTGTAGATTTTCCCTTAAACCAATCCATTGAATGTACAAGTATCAATATATGCCCATTATGCCCCCTATGGTTATTTAACGTAGCCAATGGCAGCTATGGAACATCGGGATCGGAGTGTGAATCCAAGCAGTTTCCTGAAGGTCGACACCAATATCCAAAAGGATCCAAAAGGCAGAAACGATCAGAAGAACTTCAGCACCAAAAGCCACTTCAGTGCTGAACCAATACAATTTCAAAACCAACAACACGTCAGTAAAACATCTATAGCTTTTCACCATCTTCGAAGTATTTCCAGGTGCTTCAAATGGTGAAACAAAAAAAAAAACGCATCTGATCCCCTGTCCCACCAGGTGCCCCAACAGCTTCTTTGCAAAGCCGATGCCCGCAGTGATGAACTCGTTGTCACGCGACTCCTGATCAAAAACGCCGAGGAAATGTCCCTTAAAATCAACGATGACTATATGGTTTGATGGGATTTCCAGCGGATTCAATGGATGTGAATGGGATTTTAATGGGATTTACCATGATGCGAATGGGATTTTAATGGGATTTACATGGATTTACTATGATGTTAATGGGACTTAAGGAGATTCAAACATATTCAAGCAACAATTTTTTTTGATTTAATGGGATTTACCCTGGGCAAACATACAAAAAGATGTGGAAAAGCCATAGTGTCCCGTTCGGAAAGCGATCTACTGACAAATGGTGGGTTTTCCACATCTATGTACAAGTTTCAGTAGTAATAGTGCGGATATAAATGGGATATAATAATGAGAAAATTCATGAGAATATTAATGAGGATATTGATCATTGACATTAATCAAAATATTAATGGAATATGTAATGTATATAACCAACTTGATATGATGTCTGGGTGTCTGGTTGGCGGTTGAGCCAATCCCCCCTATGTATACAATCATACAATATTATACAATATTATACATGTATACATACATGTAGAGTCTGTTAGCAGAAAATCATCCCATTTCGAGGGTTTTCAGATCCAGATGTGCATCTGACATGAAGATGGTTTCCCTAGAATTCAACATTCGAAAAATGGCTTGAGATGGATTTTTGGTTCATCCCCCAACTACTACAGTAGCTAGTGCTACCAGTACCACCAAATCTTGACCAACTCCAGGAGCTCAAAACGGGCCGGAGCCAGGTTCCTTGTCGAAGACGTGATCCTTGGTGTCTAAGTCCAGAAGCAAATGCGTCATGTTCTTCAGTTCCCAGTAGTCCTGACCGATGGACCGCTGCGAACGGGAGATAACCAAGCTAGAACTATGGTACCATCTGGTTATGACTAACAGTTTGCCATGAAAAATCACCGTATTTTTAATAGGTAAACCATCTATTTCGATTAGGGCCATCTATACCATGGCTAGTCATAACCAGATGGTAAAAACAACCACTTTTTTAACTGGAAACTGGAAGTGTAGGCCCATCCTGGCCAAACGCCATCAGGATTTCTCAGAATTTGTGCCAGGTGAATGGCTTGCTAAACTGTCACTCAGACGCTACAGTAGGCGAAAGGGATTCAACTCCGGATCTGCTTCAAAATTCATCCACACCATTGATGTAGAGTCGACTTTCTGCAAGTAAGACATGGTGATCTTCATGACATCAATATCAGTCAATATCAATAGATTGGTCTGGAAATGGGGTCGACGGTCTATGGATAAAATGGTGATTTCATAGATTTACTAGGAAAACATGATGATAGACTATATGGATATATTTTTTTTGTTGGTGCCCTATTTTCAGATAGATCCAGATGGGTTCCTTTCATCCCTCAGGAAAGACTGGAATTGAGGTGGGAATTGGCTGGATTCTGACGCAGGCCCGCTTCATAGAAAGATGGAGAAAACATATCACTGGTTGGTGGTTGAGCCACCCCTCTGAAAAATATGAAAGTCAGTTGGGATGATGACATTCCCAATATATGGAAAAAACAAATGTTTCAAACCACCAACCAGAAATCAGTAAAGATTTGTGAGCTCGTAAGGATAAAAACTGTGCCTTGTTGAACGAAACCCACGTGTGCAAAAAAAATATGGTGAGGATTAGGATTCCCGACAAATAGATCTGCAATGAATGGGTTATATATATGATCCATGTTATTCATGTGGGCAAGTACAGATGAAAACCCAAGCGTTTTCATCAAACATTCTGAAGAATGTCACTGACTCGATCCATCAGGTTAGTTACTGTTCAATCTCTTCAGTTTTGTAGACCTCCAAGAATCAGCATCTGTCAATGAAGACCAAGGAATCCACCATCTGTTTTTGGCCCAGTCACAATGGCGCCAGTCCGCCCCGTGACCACCGTCACCGCGGTCCTGGGATGTCTCCATGACTTGCTTCACACAGGACAGCGCGTGCCTCGATGCAAGGACAGCCGTGGCTGAGGTTTGGAGCCCTGGAGCCCTGGAGGTTTGGTGAACCCTGGAGCCATGGAGGGACACAGCTAGTGTTACTGGGTGCCGGGTATGCCAGGTATGGCACCCTTTGGCAAACATGGCTGGGATCGAACTGTTGATATCAGCTGATATCATCTAGACTTGGTGATGTCCCACCAAGCTAGGTGAGATTGCCGCTTGGGAACTGCGATCATCAAACCATTCTCCGGGACATCTTTCTGATGTCAACACATACATGGGAAAACGTCAAGCAACGATGGAGTACACCCGGGAATTGTCAAAAGTGGATCAGGGTTGCTCCAAACGCCCAAACGGTACAAGCAGGGCAAATTGAACAACAAGAGACCAATTACCTTGTGGCTATCCTTTACCCATAATTCGTTGGAGTACTTCAGGGGATTGCTGTTAACACACCCGTAAGGCACGACTGCAAAGGGGGCTTAAGTCAACGCACCCGCGTAGAAAGTCGACGCACGTGCTCAGCAAAACACAATGGGCACAGTACTCGATACATTTCGATACCAGTGTCCTGATATGAAGGAAAAACAAGTAAATTCACCACACACTGCACGCACATCATCGAAAACCTTAAGTTTTTACTGGTTTTCTGCTGTGTTTTGAAAGCAAAATCCAACGCGCACAACATGCGCGTTAAGCGATGAAGATTTTCATTGCTAGGCATCCGTCCAGATCCAGTGTCCAACAAGCGAATCAAAATCAACCACACAGATCCAAAACCTGATGGATTTAGTGGGATTTCATGAGATTTAATGGTGAATGTCAGTCCATTTTGGGAGTCTGTACCCCCTTCTTAACGTTGAGGTCGGCCACCCTTCGACCGCGGCAATTTCTCAGGCACTGGGCACCCGGTCGTCCGCTTTGCCGTGTCGTTCTTGTCCTGCCGACTCATCGACCGCAGGAGCTTGGAGGATAGCCAAAAAAAAACTGATGATGTGATATGATGTGATATGATGTGATAAATGTTGGCAACACATAAAAAGTTAGGAAGTCTGGTAAGTCCCCGTTTTTCTTCGGTTTGTCCCATACGAAGTAGGAATGCAAGCAACTCGTCACCCGTGTTGGATCGGTGGAAGGTCCTCCAAGTATGAACCAGTCATTTCTTTCTGCATTGGAAGCTAGTTCCACAAAATGGAAACAAGATTTGAAATGACAATCTCCCATTAATAATGTTTTTTATTAATGATATTAAACCTTTATTTACCATTAATAAACCAGATTATTATTATTATTACGGTATATTATGGTAATGAATGATGGGTAATGATGGTTGAAAATAATGGTTGTTCCATCAAATGGTAATGTTCCAATGGTAATGGTGAACTCTGCATCTTGATCAAAACTCCACAATCGTGTGATCTTCAAATCCACTATCTTTGATAGTAACCGAAAAACACATGTGTCATATTGTTTGATATTGTTTGAATCTCATTGTTTCATGTTTCAAAACAAAAAATGTGTTTGATAGTATCTGATAGTAACAATCCAATCCATCACATGTTTGGTCGTTTTTTTTTTCCATACCCTCTGGTTATGTCAAAATAGCTATTGAAAATGGCCCATTGAAATAGTGGTCTTTCCCATTGAAAATGGTGATTTTCCATAGTTATTTGTATGTTTACCAGAGGGTACGTTCCCATGAACAAATCACTGGTGCCCAGTCACATCCGAAGCACCGAAGCCAGCGCCTCCAAGAAGGCTTTCAGCTCAAGGACACAGGGATGCCTGTAGCGTTGCAAGATCGATCGGATCGTCCCGGGGAAAGTAAGGGGGAACCGGGAACTGGATTTCATGGTCATGTTTTAGATGGACAAAGGGGGAAAGTGATATGTTGTAATGTGATTTAACATGACTTAATATGACTTAATATAATTCAATATAATATGATGTAATGATGTAATATGATTCATGATGTAATATATGATTTAATAGGATTTAATACCGGTACGATTTAATATGATTTAAAGGAATATATGGGTGAACTAAGCCACATTGGGCATGTAAATCATCTGGTGAGTGGTTAGTACCTTTGTGATGTGATTCTCCAGGAATTTCAGCAGAACTTTTCCCCGTCATTTAGTGCTCTACGCATAGAACATGGACTTAAATAGTATAGAAGATCTTGGTTTTCCTTGGCCATACATCACTCGACCCTTCGCCTCTGTTCACAAATTTGGATATGATATGATATGATATATTGATATATATATATATATATTGATATCATAGGACCTGGGGGTACCCCCCACACTCTGCAACCAGGGCTGGTTGGGGCCCCCCTATGGCCGGGTCAAAAATGATCGTCGCCTCAGGGTACGATCGTCGCAATGAAGCTGTCCGGCTTCCTGGTGGTCGTTGGGTCGTTGGGTCGGTGGCATGGCTTCCTCCGGTGTCAAACGTGGCTAGCTGGGAAATCCCCGAACGTGCTATGGGGTGTTTTCATGGCAAAGTGTGAGAGGATCATCTATAAATGTGGGATTTTCGATTGACACGTTTGATTACCAGAGGATAACATGAATGTGTAACACACAGTATGCATGCAAATGTATCTATGCGTTTGGGTAGTTTTTACCCCCAAAACTGCTCAAAATTGATCTTTACAGACAATATTGACGATACACCTTTGGAATCGGGTACCTCACTTTCAGACAAACCCCTAGCCTTTCCTCAAGAATGTTACTGCACCATCCCAGGCTCTGAGGATACCGGCGTGCGTGAAGAGCGCATAGGGTGCTGGAGTCTCCCCGGTGCCCTGGAGCATCGTCCGGTTCTGGATCACTCGTCCCGTGAATCCCACCAGATATTGACCAGGAATTGGCCAAGTTCAGGAAATTACATAACCATGGGAAATGGACCATTTACAGGTTATATATAGGTTATATATATATAATCTATAAATGGGAATATATATGGAATATGTAAGGTATATACCTGGTTGGTGGTGCAAACACACCATCTTGAAAAATGATGGAGTTCGTCAATGGGTTTCGGATGACATCCCAGCCATATGAAATGGAAGTCATAATCCAGCCATGTTCCAGTCACCACCAACCAGATATGATATACCATTTATAATGGTTATCCCTATTAAATCCCATGAAATCCCTATATTTCAGCCATGTTCCAGTACCAAGCAGATTGCTAGTCATGGAGGTCATCCCAGCACGATGAATCCCTAGGGATTGACCGTTGATCCGCCTCGATGGTCTCATCTTTGGCTCCAAAGAAGCTACCTGAACCAAAAATATAGGGGATATATGGGAATATTCTGTGAATATACAGTATTCTTAAGCAGGGATTTAAGGTGCTTGACAAAAATCAGATTCTGATTTGGGAAAGAAAATCAACATGGCTTCTGCCCGCACTCAAACAGTTTCGAGAGAAAGAAATTCATGGACAAACATGAAAAATATTGCAAAATATGGCAAAATATTGCAAAATATTTGAAACATGTCATCTGGAAACATCGAAACGATGTCATCTTTGCACGATGAAACGGAGTGCTTCTGTCACGTGTTGAGACCCAGTCATCCTTGCAGGACAGTAACGGCCATGAGTTGGGGCTGGTAAATCCCCATTTTAAGACATACCCCAATGATATTGTTGGTTCCAGATTAAATTTCTATCCCTGCAAAATGATTGGCAGAAGTACTCCCATTACATTCCCAGTCTTGTTGATAAAAAAAAAATCGCCATGTATTGGCAAAAAATCACAATGTTTGACCACCCAAAAGATGCAAAGTTTGTGAAATCCTACAAGAATAGTGATAGATTGAACCGTGTCTATCTTCTTTGGTGGTGTTTCATGATAAAATATGTATGTACATATATATATATATATGGAAAAAAATAAAAACAATCACGAACCTGAATAAAATCAAACATGTTGGGATAGTTTACCCCAATCCACTTCCCATCACTCCAGCGACGTCGCGACGTGAGGTCGTGATGAAATTTCTCCAGATATAATTAATGTTATATATCCCATTAAAAAAAAAAAACATTCATACGGTGGTTTCCTAAGATAGGGGGTACCCCAAATCATTCAAAATTAGACCATTTTAGTACTGAAACTTATGGTTTTGGGAATCCCCCATTTTAGGCAATGTCCCTATCCCCACGGGTTGGTGGTTTGAACCCCTCTGAAAAATATGAGTTCGTCAGTTGGGATGATCAAATTCCCAATATATGGAAAGTCATAATCCAGCCATGTTCCAAACCACCAACCAGATATATTGTTATTCCAATTATTAACCATTATGAACCATAGATTAACCATAGATTAACCATAGATTATGGAAAGCCACTCAGCCCACTATATCTCCATGATCTGTCGGCCGCCAAGCATCCAATAGTCTTGAGGAGATCAAAGGCAGCTGCTCTTTGGGACCAAAACTTGGACGCGGACAAAATAAAACATTGGGATGTTCGTAAAGCAAACACAATTAACAATATCCCGATTAGTAATGATTGATAGAACAACAATATTATAGTAATATTACTAACACCATGGTTGATAGAGTGATGAGTAATGATTACAGTAATATTGATTATTGATTAAACATGACTAAAAATGCAGTGAGAATCAATAAACATTGTTCCCTTTGATGGTTTGAAACTGTTAGTAAAGCAATGTCATAAACCACCCGTATCTTGATAGTTTCAGCCCCACTGATTTATGGCAAATTTGGGGTTCGCAGAAACTATTGTTTTACTATTGTTTTAGAGATCATGTGTGACCAACGTGGTTTCACCGGTGGCAAGATTCGTGATGGAGATTTCACCCAAATGGGGATTTAATGGGATGTTGAAGGGATGTTAATGGGATATTGACATTGATGCTATAGCCTCTGGTAAAAAAAATTGCTATGGAAGCCATGGCCTATTTACAAAGGATATATGAAGAATGGTGTTTGTCCATAGCTATGTTAAATTACCAATGGGCAGTACAAAGAATAATGAAAATACGGAAAATAATGAAAATAACTTACAATGGATAGTAATTATATAATGGTTTAATATAAATTTAATAGAAACGTTGATGACAATCTTCATAACACTACCAATAATAATAATCATAATAATAATACTCATACTCATACTCGTGAAAAATTATCCACTCAACCAAAACCTCAAGATACTGGGCGCGCATTCACTCTGGATGAACCAACCAAACGGAGAAGTGAAGCAACACAACGGGTGTATGCTTCAGCCGCTTCCAGAGCGGCATCCTTCAAAATTGATGATCATTCATATCATAATTCATATCCATCAAATCCCTACGGTGGTTGCGAAATCCTGCACCACCAACCGGATGGTTGAAACATGTTGAAACCCTCTAAAGAATGGGATTAACATGGGATAAACGACCGTTGTCAACTGGTGATAACCGGATTTCTTCCACCATGAAATCCCTATGGTTTTCGCTCCCGAAAAGCTGAGGCACTGCATAAAGCACCAGAGCGCCTCAAAAAAACGGGCCAACGATGCCCCAGGAAACCCTACACTGGTAATCATCCATAGGCCATAGAAAACCATAGGAAAACCATAGGAAAATGGTGGTTTAATGGTGGTTTAATGGGGTTTAACCAACAAAATGGTGTTAATGGGATGTACCCTCTGGTAAACAAACATAGCTATTGAAAATGGCCATAGAAATAGTGGATTTTCCCATTAATAGCATGGTGGATCTTTCCATAGTTGTGTAAACGTTTACCACAGGGTATCTAAGATTGGCCAGGCCCACTTATAGTTGATATTAGTTGATTTACCGAACTTAAAGATGGTGATTTTAACCACTTCGCGAACTGTAAACGTTGACCAGAGGCTAAATCCACGGGTTCATCATTTTCCCTATGACCCTATGGCTGGGGGCATGCCCCATTTTCAGACAAACCCATATCTAAAAAACCTCCCATAGTGAAAGGCGCCAACATGAATAGATCCTGTGACTACTTGAGGGGTTTTTTCCCTGGGCATTTTAATATTAGGTCATATTAGGGGGAAGGGATTCGTATCAAAGTGTCGAGTTGTGAGCAGTGGGGTGACACTTTATTTCTGAATCCTTTTGGGGGGGGCCATAAGTTTGATGCACAAATCGAATTTCATATGGTTGGATCATGTTTCTTTAACCAGGCATCATTGGAAGTTGCTGGAAGGCTGTTTTTTGGCAACGCACAAAAGCAAAATAAAGCAAAGACGTAAGTAAGAGATACAGTGGGGACAAGTAATTGAGCGGACCTGAATACAGTCGGTAAGTTTATTTGGTGTTCTGACCCTTCAAAACTTGGACAAAAAGACACTGAGTTTCCCGCAACGCATTCCTGTGAGCTTGGCGCGGGGCTGTGCACCCCACGTATCGTACGCGACGACTGAGCCAAAAGTGGCCCTGGCCAATCTTATAGATACCCTGTGGTAAACTAACATAACTATGGAAAATCACCATTTTTAATGGGAAAATCCACTATAAATGGCCATTTTCAATAGCTATGTTTGTTTACCAGAGGGTACCAAAAAAAACAAACATAATTATCAGCACTTATCCATGTTTATCCCTAGCAAACGACAAAGTATTGAACCACCCCAAGCGTGTGGTTTGTTCGGCTCTGGGTGGAGGATCATTCCCAGAAATCCCACGGAAAATCCCTGCATATTGGGAGAGGATAGTCCAACAACATGGCGAAAGCACCAACATGAGGAGATACTCTGGAAATAGTAATTTGAACCAAACAGATTTACATATATTGAAATTGATACGTACAATATATATATATAATTATATGATATTATATATTATATTATATTATATTAGATTATATTATATTATATGATATTATATATTATATGATATTATATTATATGATATTATATATTATATGATATTTTATATTATATGATTTTATATATTATATGATATTTTATATTATATTATATTATATATTATATGATATTTTATATATTATATTATTATATTATATTATATTATAATATATTATATCATACTATATTATATTATATCATATTATATATATAATTATATGATATTATATTATATGATATTATATATTATATGATATTGTATATTATATTATATTATATTATATATTATATTATATTGTATATTATATTATATTATATTATATATTATATTATATTATATTATGTTATGTTATATATTATATTATATTATATATTATACTATATTATATTATATTATACTATATTATACTATATCATATTATATAATACTATATTATATATTATATTATAGTATATTATGTTCTATTAATTATATTATATTGTATTATATTATATTGTATTATATTATATCATATTATATTATATCATATTGCATTATATCATATTATATTATATCATATTGCATAATATCATATTACATTACATTACATTATATTGTATTGCATTACATTACATTATATTATAACATTTTATATTATATCATAAAACATATATATTAATTATATCATACCATATCATATCATATCGTATTATAATATATTATATTAGATTATATTATATTATATTATACAATATGACATATATATATATATCATTATTATTACTATCATATTATATATATATGTATTATTATTATATCATATATATACAGTATATATTGAACTGAGTTGAAATCCATTATTCCCAGCGTCTTTTTCATCAACACAAAGCATCTTACTGGAATGTTGTTGTTTTTGGCGCCATGGCGCCATGGATGAATTCCTTCCTGATAACACCTGGCAAACTAACATAACTATGGAAAAGCATGGAAAATCACCATTTTGAATGGGAAAATCAACTATTTCAACGGCCATTTTCAATAGCTATTTTGACATGACCAGAGGGTAAAACCTGGGAAAATACCAGAGAAATCCATCCTGATTTGTGTCGCTTCCACTATGATTTGGGGTTACCCAGCCCCAAATGGAAACCGCCATGGCAACCTGGACCGCCCCTCGATGGCAACATTTTTTTGGCGGCTCACCGTGACGGTCACCCCTCAGCTTCCTGGCGCACATTGTGGGGCCCCCAGTTATAAATTGATCCCCCATCAAGTAGTGATATGGTTATGGGTCAAAACCCTGGTACCCCTGGTGAACCCCAAAATAGCTGGTAAATGGATGTTCATCCCCCTAAAAATGGTATCTATAGGTATTGATCCATACCCATATGTAATTATAGTATAGATGTATCTACCATAAACCATAGCTACCGGAGTTATGAACAACTGTTCTATGCAGTTCTATGCAATTCCATGCTCATGCTGGCGGCGCAGTGGCTTGAGCCCTGAGGTCCAAAGGGGGGGTGGTTGCGATGCCTGGAGGTTGCCTGGATGTTTGAGTTGTTTCAGATTTAGCATGATTTAGCTATGGTCAAACCTGTTGACTCGTTGATTCAACCAACACAAACATGGATGGTTTGAAATACTCTCAAAGTAAGCAGCCTTTTTCCGTCAAAGCGGTACCCCAATATCCAGAGAACATTTCAGTGCCAAGGTCAACAACATTGAATTATGAAAAAGGTATGGTCATCCCACTTTTCATGTGGTTAAAAACATGTTAAAATTAAAGGACCGGATAACCCCACAAGTCAACTTCTTCCTAAAATGAGTTTCAATGGTTTTAGCAGGGACGGGGAAGGAAGGAAAGACAAAGGAGGTGGTGAAAGATCGAGAAGCTAAAACGGTAGGTATGTATGTATGTATGTATGTATGTGTGTATGTGTGTATGTGTGTATGTATGGTACAAGACCCCAACGAAATGGTCATTGCTCTAACACAAAACGGTACAAGACATGAAAGGAGGTCAATGTAGCACTGGCATGCGGCATACCCGCCGACTTTTTCTCGTTGCGAGCAGGCCAATGTTAATCCCGTTAGAGCATAGACGCCTGGTCACATTCTTGCAATGTCAATGAGCATGGTTCTTTGCACATTGCGCCAAACCATTGCGCCAAACCAATGCCAAAGCATGTCAGCTCCAGCTGTCACGGAACAAATCTAGGAGAGTTTGTGGACGATTCCAACTGGTGAACTATGAAGACAGCCGCGGCCTGCCCTAAGGTCACAGGCCCGATGACGATGCAAGGGCGAAAAAGTACCTGGCCGCAAAAGGACAGAACGCGTATATGCAGCTAGCTATCAAAGCAACATGCGCAGAAACGATACAATTCAGTCTGTTGCACGAATTGTCACCTTTTCGCTGTGATCCAAAGCCTGGCAAGACCTGTAGCACTTCTTCCCGCAGTGGGGCAAACTCTACACATGTCACGAACGGTTTTGATTTGGCCGTCGCGACCCCACTCTTCCCACATTGGGTCAACAATGGGTCTAGGAGAAAACGAAGAGAGTACTACGATGACTTCAACCGGTGACCTACGAAGAAAACCGCGCCTGCCCTAAGGTCACAGGCCCGATGACGATACCAGAACGGAAAAGTACCTGGCCGCAAAAGGACAGCGATGTATAATATGGAGCTGGTTGTCAAAGCAACAAATACAGAAAGGATAAAATTCAGGTTGCCGCACGAATGCCACCTTTTCGTCGTGATCAAAATCTTCACAAGGTCTGTAGCCCCTCTTCCCACAGTGGGGCAAAATGCAGACATGTCACGAACATTTTTAATGTAGCCGTGGCGACTCCAGTCTTCCCACATTGAGTCAACCATGGGTCCCGCAGCTAACAAAAGGTGCGGTGGCCGTCGTCATTTGTTTCCTTATATTCAGAAACACACAACCACTTTTGCTACAGCATCAAACGGTTCTTCGCACATTGCGTCAAACCATTTCATGATATGTAAAGAAAGATGTGTATCATAATTACAGCAACATTTCTTCTCCCGTGGACTGCTGTCACGACGTCTTCTTGCGACGCTGTTCAGACGGAGATTCCGCTGCAGCAGTGGACATAGGCAATGACCCCGTTCTTGTGGCCACCGCTGATGCCTTTGACATGGGTGCGCCATCACATCGTTGGGGCCGCAGTTGCGCGAAGCTCGCGGCTCCAGCTCGCTCAAGCGGCATTCTTTCATCAGAAGCTGACTTGCCATGACTTGCGATGGGCGGTGGTGGTAGTTGCCTGAAACGGTCTTGTACATCTGGTGAAGTTACACGAAGGGTAGGCCCTGAGGAAGACACCAATCTTGGCGACCGCTCTCTTGATTCACGGTGTGCAGCAGGTGGTGCCATGGCTACCGTAGTGTGTGCGTCCAAGAACCGTGCCACATCTTCCCTTTCTTCTCGATTGGCTCCAGTCAAGTTGATCTCCACAAGTGAGCCGTCGCTCATTGTCACACTGATGAGATCAGGAAGGCGATTCCGCCTGTTGCTCGGCTGCTGCAATCTTCCACGTTCTTCTCGGTCTCGCGACGTTGCCATAGCTGCAGTAGCTTGTCAACAACGGACAAACTAAAGCCAAATACTAACATTTAAGCGTGAAACATGTGGAACACTATCCTCTGCAGCTCCGGTCGTTTCTTTCCACGTTGGGCCAAAACGATCAGAGCAGCAAGAGATGATCCGATGACCGCATCTTTGCATGCAAATGACCAATTTCACTTGACTGACTAGTTGTAGTTGTGGTTGGGTCGTATGCATGCTAGAGATGTTGTCCGCAAAAACTTCACTGCCTAGTTGTAATTGTGGTTCTGGTGGTGGTAACACTATCCTCTGCAATGTCTGCTTCGGCCGCCTCTTTCCACGTTGGGCTAAGGTCACCAAAGCAGAATTATGCAGCTCCGGTCGTTTCTTTCCACGCTGGGCCAAAACGACCAGAGCAACAATAGATGATCCTATGACCGCATCTTTAACTTGACTGACTAGTTGTAGTTGTGTTGTAGTGGTATGCGTGCTAGCTGCTAGAGCTGTTGTCTGCAACTTCTAGTTGGGCCAAAGCGACCAAAACAGAACCACAAGAACAACATGATGAAAGCCTGCATGCAAGAAACAGAATCTGTCATGTCTGCGCTGTACAGCGTTGTTCAAGCGCAGTTGGGCCCTGCCTGTCGTAGCGACCACGAGCAAGACCAGCACCTGGCCGCAAGTGTGTGTGTGGAACGACATGATGAAAGCCTGCATGCAAGAAACAGAATCTGTCATGTCTGCGCTGCACAACGTTGCTCAAGCGCAGTTGGGCCCTGCCTGTCGTAGCGACCACGAACAAGACCAGCACCTGGCCGCAAGTGTGTGTGTGGAACGACATGATGAAAGCCTGCATGCAAGAAACAGAATCTGTCATGTCTGCGCTGCACAACGTTGCTCAAGCGCAGTTGGGCCCTGCCTGTCGTAGCGACCACGAACAAGACCAGCAATGTCTGCTTCGGCGTCTTTGCACGTTGGGCTAAGGTCACCAAAACAGAATCACGCAGCTCCGGTCGTTTCTTTCCACGTTGGGCCAAAACGATCAGAGCAGCAAGAGATAATCCGATGACCGCATCTTTGCATGCAAATGACCAATTTCACTTGACTGACTAGTTGTAGTTTTGGTTGGGTCGTATGCATGCTAGAGATGTTGTCCGCAAAAACTTCACTGACTAGTTGTAATTGTGGTTCTGGTGGTGGTAACACTATCCTCTGCAATGTCTGCTTCGGCCGCCTCTTTCCACGTTGGGCGTCACGGGCGCCTAAACCAAAACCAAGCGCGCCACCCAGTACCATAAGTGCCACGCCTGCCACGCAAAACGACGGTGGCTGTGAGTTCGTGCCACGTGATATCAAGGTGGATGTCACCAAGTGCCACGCCTGCCACGCAAAACGACCGTGGATGTGCGATTGTGCCACGCCTGCCACGTGAAATCAAGGGGGATGTCACCAAGTGCCATGCCTGCCACGCAGAAGTGGCGCGGCGTCACGGGCGTCACGGGCGCCTAAACCAAGACCAAGCGCGCCACCCAGTACCATAAGTGCCACGCCTGCCACGCAAAACGACGGTGGCTGTGAGTTCGTGCCACGCCTGCCACGTGATATCAAGGTGGATGTCACCAAGTGCCACGCCTGCCACCCAAAACGACCGAGGATGTGCGATTGTGCCACGCCTGCCACGTGAAATCAAGGGGGATGTCACCAAGTGCCACGCCTGCCACGCAGAAGTGGCGCGGCGTCACGGGCGTCACGGGCGCCTAAACCAAGACCAAGCGCGCCACCCAGTACCATAAGTGCCACGCCTGCCACGCAAAACGACGGTGGCTGTGAGTTCGTGCCACGCCTGCCACGTGATATCAAGGTGGATGTCACCAAGTGCCACGCCCTGCCACGCAAACGTCATTGGGCGCCAAACCATAGGACCAAGCGCGCCACCCAGTACCATGAGTGCCACGCCTGCCACGCAAAACGACGGTGGATGCGAGTTTTGTGCCACGCCTGCCACGTGGATATCAAGGTGGATGCACCAAGTGCCACGCCGCCACGCAAAACGACCGTGGTTGACGCTTGTGCCACGCCTGCCACGTGAAATGAAGGGATGCACAAAGTGCAAAGAAATTATAAAAGAAGAGCAAACAAAGAATGGGGCGAGGTGGCTTGTCACGGGCGTACGGGCGTCACGGGCGCCTAACCAAGACCAAGCGCGCACCCAGTACCATCAGTGCAACGCCTGCCACGCAAAACGACGGGTGGCTGGAGTTCGTGCCACGCCTGCCACGTGATATCAAGGTGGATGTCACCAAGTGCCACGCCTGCCACCCAAAACGACCGAGGATGTGCGATTGTGCCACGCCTGCCACGTGAAATCAAGGGGGATGTCACCAAGTGCCACGCCTGCCACGCAGAAGTGGCGCGGCGTCACGGGCGTCACGGGCGCCTAAACCAAGACCAAGCGCGCCACCCAGTACCATAAGTGCCACGCCTGCCACGCAAAACGACGGTGGCTGTGAGTTCGTGCCACGCCTGCCACGTGATATCAAGGTGGATGTCACCAAGTGCCACGCCTGCCACCCAAAACGACCGAGGATGTGCGATTGTGCCACGCCTGCCACGTGAAATCAAGGGGGATGTCACCAAGTGCCACGCCTGCCACGCAGAAGTGGCGCGGCGTCACGGGCGTCACGGGCGCCTAAACCAAGACCAAGCGCGCCACCCAGTACCATAAGTGCCACGCCTGCCACGCAAAACGACGGTGGCTGTGAGTTCGTACCACGCCTGCCACGTGATATCAAGGTGGATGTCACCAAGTGCCACGCCTGCCACGCAAAACGACCGTGGATGTGCGATTGTGCCACGCCTGCCACGTGAAATCAAGGGGATGTCACCAAGTGCCACGCCTGCCACGCAGAAGTGGCGCGGCGTCACGGGCGTCACGGGCGCCCAAACCAAGACCAAGCGCGCCACCCAGTACCATAAGTGCCACGCCTGCCACGCAAAAGGACGGTAGATGTGAGTTTGTGCCACGCCTGCCACGCAGAACGAAAGTGAATGTCACCAAGTGCCACGCCTGCCACGCAGAATGCCGCGGCGTCACGCGCGACCAAGGCGCGCCCAAGCCAGTCCAAGCGCGCCACCCAGTGCCATCTGTCCCACGCCTGCCACGCAAAACGACGGTAGATGTGAGTTTGTGCCACGCCTACCACGCAGAACGAAAGTGAATGTCACCAAGTGCCACGTCACGCGCGAAGTTTATGTGTGTGAAGTTAGTGTGAGATTGTATTATTATATGTGAAGTGATAGTATTGTATGTAAGTTAGTGTGAGATTATTGTATGTGTGTGTGTGTGTGGGAAAGTATGGTATGTGAAATTATTGTATGTTAAAGTTGTGTGTGTGTGTTATTGATTGTATTATTATATGTGAAGTGATAGTATTGTATGTAAGTTAGTGTGAGATTATTGTATGTGTGTGTTTGTGTGTGGGAAAGTATGGTATGTGAAATTATTGTATGTTAAAGTTGTGTGTATGTTATTGTATGTTAAGTTTGTGTCTGTATTTGTATGTTATGTGAAAGTGTGTGTGTGTGTGTATGTGATTGTATGTTAAAGTTGTGTGTGTGTGTGGGAAAGTATGGTATGTGAAATTATTGTATGTGAAAGTTGTGTGTATGTTATTGTATGTTAAGTTTGTGTCTGTGAAATTATTGTATGTTAAGTTTGTGTGTGTGTGAATTATTGTTGTTGTATGTGTCAGGGAGGCCATGGTATGTGAAATTATTGTATGTTAAGGTTGTGTGTGTGTGTGTTATTGTATGTTATGTGAAAGTGTGTGTGTGTGTGTATGTGAGTGTATGTTAAAGTTTGTATGTTATGTGAAAGTGTGTGTGTGTGTATGTGATTGTATGTAAAAGTTATGTGTGTGTTATTGTATGTTATGATTGTATGTAAGTTATGTGTGTGTTATTGTATGTTATGATTGTATGTTAAGTTTGTGTCTGTGAAATTATTGTTGTTCTATGTGTCAGGGAGGCGGCGGGAGGAGAAGGCGTGCCGGAGAAGGAGCCCGGGATACAGAATCAAAAACAACAACCCCACACAAAGTTGTGGGGAACAATCATAAACCAGCCCATTTTTGATGGTCAAACAACCACCCTGTCTTATGGTGATTTGGGGAATGGCTTAGAAAGTTTCAACCACATTATCCTCTGGTAATTTAACATTGAAAATGGTGATTTATAGTGGATTTACCCATTGAAAATGGTGGATCTTTCCATAGTTATGTGTTAGTTTACCAGAGGGTATCTATAAGATTGGCCAGGGCCACTATAAATGGTGATTTTCCATAGTTATGTTAAATTACCAGAGGGTATCCTCAATGAAATTCCAGAAAGTTCATGGATATATCAACCCCATTAAACGGCGGCCTCCCGCCGGAGCTTCAACCTTGGGACCCCCGGGAGGCGGAGCCCCCGAGCCGGAGCCGGCTGATCATCGATGATCTGATCTGAAACCATTTCAAAATATGGGTTTGTCTGAAAATAGGGTATATTCCCAATGAAATAGCCATTTAAAAACGGGATAATGATCAGCAAAACCATTGGGTTTAGGGGTACACAACATTTTCAGACAAACCCATATGGGGAAGAATTCATGAATTGGCACATTCCCATAGAACTAGTTGAAGATCTGAGAAAAAGGATGGGGATGGGGTCAACAGTCAAAATGGAAGAGCCGGAAGAACGGAGATGTTCGGTGATCAGGGAGGCGGAAATGGCGTTTCAGGGAACAAAAAAGAGGGGCAAAACACGTGGTTTTCCCCGTAGATAAAGCCGGATACAGCAGGTTCCTGTGATTTCCCGTGAAGAAATCTGGGATTCAGCCATGCATCAAAACCCTAAGTACCCTTGTGGACATCAAAATAGTTGGTAAATGCATGTTCATCCCCAAAATATATAGTATTCAAGCCCAGTTCGTTCAGTGAAACGGCGGTAGGGAAAACCGTATGGGACAAGGTGGGAAACCAACGATGCTCCAGGCAGTGACCCATACCCATTTCGGATGGGTCAAAACCTATGAAATTACCATGAATGGTGGAATAACCATCCGTTAACCCCTATTTTGGGGTACCGTCTGGGTACCAGGGTTTGACCCATACCCATTTCGTTTTTTGTGACCAAGCTCCGCTTTGGACATGTGTCCACGCAACACAGTACTTGGTACTTGCGCTTTGCGTGACGAAAAAAACCTCGCGCAAAAAATAGGGAGGATGTACAGTACATGCGTGCTGTCATCGTTCGGAAGAACGCTGGAGGACTTCTACTACGACTCCACAACATCACTGCCAGCCAGGGACAGATTCAGGCCCCATTGACATGAATCACAAAGTTAGGGCTGTGTCTTTGTCCAAACTTGACATATCAGTGCTGCAATCTAGATCTGATCGGTACATTCTTTCATATATTGTTTACCAAGTCTTTATTGCATTAACCCAGGAATCATACCGGAATTTATCAACCCCAATGGTCTGACCATTGGTCCTGAGGATATGGCAGATTTTGACCTGTGATATGGAGCTATATGGAATTATATGAGACTATATATATATATGGTTGGTGGTTGACCTACGAGTACCCCTCTGAAAAATATGAGTTCGTCAATGGGAAGGATTCTCCCATATTGAACAAGGAAAATAAAACATGTTTGAAACCACCAACCAGGAAACCATATGTTTATGTGTCTGAAAATTGGGGATACCACAAACGCCGAAATGCGTATGCCATACCTTCTGAAAATCATGATAGAAATCCCATGAATTTACTCATGAGTTCCAGGGAAACGTCCACCAATTGTAGCACGGAAATTTGCCTCACAACAATGGGGGCGTTTCTCGTTTCTGTATCTTATATATGTAATTGCTGGTCAAAATCCTCTATACTATATATATATATATACTGTATATAGGTTTACCATGGTTTACCATGGTTTACCCTACCACATCGTCATTTCTGATCACCTAATTTGTATCATCACGTCTTTAAAGTATTTTAAAGTGCCGTCCCAGTGATGCTTGAAACATGACCATAGGAGTCCTTAAGCTCAGCAATCGACCAGAATTCACAGCCAGGAAAGGAATTCTGCGGAACTGCCGGCCATTCAAACATTGGGTTTCACAGCCCAAACGAATTCTGCACGGCTGCCAGCATCTGCTAGCAAATCAAACACTGCGCTTAAAGCCTTTAAAGTCTACTATAAATCCGGAAGATGGGGTTTTCAATGCTTCCATAAATATATGTGTGTCTATTAAAATAAACAAATGTATGTAGTCATAGACATATATACATAGATACACCGCATAGACGTATCTCTGTATAATATATATAATATATATACATACAATATATATATATAAATACGTCAAACCACAAACAAATATGCATATCAATATTATATATACTGTGTGTATTTAAAGTAAGATGTAACTCCGTGTGTATATATATATATAACTAATATGTATATATATATGACATACATTACATTACATTAGATTGCATTGCATTGCATTTGTATTGCATTTGCATTGCATTTGCATTGCATTTGCATTGCATTTGCATTGCATTTGCATTGCATTTGCATTGCATTTGCATTGCATTGCATTTGCACTGCGTTTGCCATTGCGTTTGCCATTACATTTGCATTTGCATTGCATTTGCATTGCATGTGCATTGCATGTGCATTGCATGTGCATTGCATTTGCATTGCATTTGCATTGCATTTGCATTGCATTTGCATTGCATTTGCATTGCATTTGCATTGCATTTGCATTGCATTTGCATTGTATTTGCATTGCATTTGCATTGCATTTGCATTTGCATTGCATTTGCATTGCATTTGCATCGCATTTGCATTGCATTTGCATTGCATTTGCATTGCATTTGCATTGCATTTGCATTTGCATTGCATTTGCATTGCATTTGCATTGCATTTGCATTTGCATTTGCATTTGCATTTGCATTTGCATTGCATTTGCATTGCATTTGCATTGCATTTGCATTGCATTTGCATTGCATTTGCATTGCATTTGCATTGCATTTGCATTGCATTTGCATTGTATTTGCATTGCATTTGCATTGCATTTGCATTTGCATTGCATTTGCATTGCATTTGCATTGCATTTGCATTTGCATTTGCATTGCATTTGCATTGCATTTGCATTGCATTTGCATTGCATTTGCATTGCATTTGCATTGCATTTGCATTGCATTTGCATTGCATTTGCATTTGCATTGCATTTGCATTGCATTTGCATTGCATTTGCATTTGCATTTGCATTGCATTTGCATTGCATTTGCATTGCATTTGCATTGCATTTGCATTGCATTTGCATTGCATTTGCATTGCATTTGCATTGCATTTGCGTTGCATTTGCGTTGCATTTGCATTGCATTGCATTTGCATTGCATTTGCATTGCATTTGCATTGCATTGCATTTGCACTGCGTTTGCCATTGCGTTTGCCATTACATTTGCATTTGCATTGCATTTGCATTGCATGTGCATTGCATTTGCATTGCGTTTGCACTGCGTTTGCCATTGCGTTTGCCATTACATTTGCATTTGCATTGCATTTGCATTGCATTTGCATTTGCATTTGCATTTGCATTGCATTTGCATTTGCATTGCATTTGCATTTGATTTGCATTGCATTGCATTACATTAGATTGCCTTGCATTGCATTGCATTTGCATTTGCATTGCATTGAATGTGCAGTGCAGTGCAGTGCGGTGCAGTGCAGTGCATTGCAGTACACACATACCTCTACGTATATATATATATACTATATATATATACTATATATATACTATATATGTACTATATATATACTATATATATACTATATATATACTATATATATACTATATATATATACATATCGTATATGGTGTTATTTATCTAGATGCCGTCTATGTTTACATTGATATTGCGTGCATCATGTAATGTATATGTCAATATTCAAAACATTTATATGTATGCACGAATGTATGCAAAAAAACTACTGCAGATGTATATGTTCAGCCTCTTTCATCTACCATCTGGCTATTTAACATAGCCATGGAAAATCACCATGTTTAATAGGCAAACCATCTATAAATGGGCCATTTTCCATGGCTATGTTAAATAACCAGAGGGTATCTATTCTATGTCTCCAATTTTCCATATTTTTCTTGGCTTCGTCCCTGGACGGACCCCTGGACGGACCCGCAGGGACCCGCAGCAGGCTCTCTGGGCGACCAGAACACTATGCCAGAATGCCAGATTTCGAATCTGAGAATGTACGTCAGATAGAATGCAGAGTAAAAGTCTAAATATATGTCAGATTGAATGTCAGAATATATGTCAGACAGAATGACAAATAAAATGTTGAATAGAAAATCAAATAAAATGCTAGAATAAATATCAGACAGAATGTCAGAATATATGTCAGACAACATGTCTGAATATAATATATGTGATAGAATGCCAGATAACATTGCATAATATGTCAGACAGGGTGTCAAATAACTGTTGAAAATACAACAAAATATATGTCATGCAGCCAGATATAATGCCAAATAGAATGTCAGAATCAGATAAATTGTGAGAACATATGGCAGGATATATGTCAATAATGTGCCAGATAAAAGGTCGGATCCAATGCCAAAACATATGTCCGATAGAATGGCAAATAGATGGGTGTAGAATAGTTTTTGGTATTTTTTTGCGGTTTTGGATTTGTTTTGGCTTTCTTTCCTGGTACCATTTGCCTTGTATTTGCAACAGTTTGGAACTAGAACCTGTCATTTTTTATGGCATTTGCTAGATTTGGGCATGGGCACGTTGCATTTTGCATGGTATGTGCTATATTTGGCCATGTTTGCCTGCCATTTTGCATGGTATTTGTCACATTTTGGCATTTCAACCTCTCATTTGCATGGTAGTTGCTACATTTTGGTACTTCAAACGATCATGTGGGTCTCTTGAGGGTTCTTTGGGCTTTCATTTAGGGTGTCATTTAAGGTTTCATTTAGGGTTTCATTTAGGGTTTTATTTAGGGCTTCATTTGGGGTTTTATTTAGGGTTTCTTTAGGGTTTCATTTCATTTAGGGTTTCATTTAGGGTTTCTTTAGGGTGAGGGTTTCGTTAGAGTTTCATTTAGGGTTTTTTTCCGGTTTCATGTAGTGTCATGTAGGGTCTCTTATCGGGATTTCTTATCAGGAGTTCTAAACGTTCAAATGGGTTTCTTTAGGGCTTCATTTAGGGTTTCGTTTAGGGTTTCGTTTAGGGTTTCTTTAGGTTTTCTTTAGGTTTTCAGTTCGGGTTTCATTTAGGGTCTCATTTAAGGTTTCTTCAGAGTTTCATTTGGAGTTTCTTTAGGGCTTCTCTAGGGTTTCATTTCGGGTTTCTTTAGGGTTTCATTTAGGGTTTAGGGTTTCATTTAGGGTTTCTTTAGGGTGTCAATTTAGGGTTTCAGCTAAGGTGTCAGTTAAGGCTTCATTTAGTTTTTTTTCAGAGTGTTGTTTAGGGTTTCTTTGGAATGTCATTTAGGGTGTCATTTAAAGTGTCTTTAGGGTTTCATTTATGGTTTCTTTAGGGTTCATTTATGGTTTCTTTATGTTTCTTTAGGGTTCATTTAGGGCTTCATGTAGGGCTTCTTACCAGGATTTCTTTAGGGTTTCTTTGGGTTTCACCTAGGGTCTCTCTAGGGTTTCACTTAGGATACAAACAGAACAGAATAAAGCAAAAGAAAATGAGAAACAAAGAGACAGAAAAGACAGGAAGCAAAGAAGCAAAGGAGCAGGAAGTTGAGCAGCAAAAACACATGACTGAAGAAACGAAACAGTAGAATAGTAGAAGTAGAAAGGCACAGAAGTACAAAAGCAGAGAAGCAGGGAAAACAGAGAGCAGAAAAGCAAAGAAGCAGGAAAAGCAAAAAGCAGAAAAGCAAAGCAGGAAAAGCAGAGAAGCAGGGAAAGCAAAAAGCAGAAAAGCAGAGAAGCAATGTAAGCAGAGACGCAGAAAAGCAGAAAATCAGAGAAACAGGAAAGCATAGAACCAGGAATCCAAAAAAACATTGAAAAACTGCCGCAAAAAAAAAAAATGGCCCTCCCAAATAGATTGTCTGAAATCCTGTCGGTCACTCGGGTCACTCGAAGGAAGTCCTTCCTTGGTTGTAACCTTTGAGAAAATGTAATGGTTTATGTTTTCTGGTTAGATTTGGTTTCGCTTTGACCAAGATAGTTAGTTGGTTATATATATATAATATATAATATATATTATTATATTGATTAGCCTATTTGTTTTCATGTCATGATGCTTGGTGATATTGTTCAAGGTGCTCAGATGTACAGTTGCCTCTCTACCACCGAACGACCGATATAGACACAGATATAGATATAGGTGTAGACATACTGTAGTCATGGATATAGAGTCCAGAGATCGAAAGATATGTGTACGAGTGCATAGATATTGGGTACAGATAGGGATGTAGATACAAGCATAGAATGATAAATATCTACAGTGTAATATTGCGTATTAGCCTTAGCAAAAGAACATTGTAACCCCTCTAACGGTCCGGTTCCTGGACTTCTCATCGCCGAGATCTAAAAAAAAATAGAAGCGCTGCTGCTCTGCGACGATGTTGCTATCGCCGGTGGTGTCTTGGAACGTCAAGCAGAGCGGTTCCCGGCGCAAAAAGCACAGGAATGGATCTCACAAATCTCCAGAAAACAGTAGCCGTGTCACAAGTGTCCAAACCCGGTGCATACTTGAAACATCCCATGCATTTTTCAAGACATCACTGGCCGATAGCGGGTATGCATCACTTGCGTGCGGCTGAAGTAGGCGTCCACCTCGCCGACAGCGTTGAAGGCTGATTTGTTGGTGCCCAAAAATGGCAATTTCATGGGGGGAAATAAGTGATATATTATATTTCCATGGTGATATAGTTTCATATCGGTATAACCTGATGATATATTATATAACCAATTATTTTGGGTTTCTCTGAAATAGGTTACCCAAGAATCCCATAGTCAAACTGTCACATTTCACACAGACCCACATCGAGAAGTAAACCACTGGATTTTGGGGTCTTGGACAACATCATGAGAGCTATAGCAGCTATGGTCTCTGCTGGTCAAAGAAAAGATGGATGAATACCCTCTGGTAAACTAACATAGCAATGGAAAATCACCATTTTTAATGGGAAAATCCACTATTTCTATGGCCATTTTCAATAGCTATGTTAGTTCACCAGAGGGTAGGGTCAAAATCAAAATGCAAATGGATTTTTCTGGGCCTGGGGAACTCTCCAACTAGCTTTTCGTAGAGGTTGAAATATGTTGAAATCGTCCCCAACTGAAAACCGATCCCCATCTGAGCAGTGTGCAAAATGCCTCGATCATTCCATTGTACCGGTACTGGTTGGTTTATAGGGATTTCCCTATTGGATTATTAGAATCCCCAAGATTTCCCTATAATCCCCGAACTAATCATCAACCCTGCCAGGGTTTTAGCAGCCACTGCTGATCTGATGTTTAAGAATATAAACCGGAAAGGATGACCCTCTGGGGCTGATTTTATCCCATGTTCATCCCAGATGGTCCCATTATAATCCTCATCCTGATCCATCCTGCGCATGAATACAATGAATCCCAAATCATGCATGTTTCCCAAAGTGGCTTGCTTTGTCTTCTCGCACTGATGTGGCTATTGAATCATCATGTCATGCAAAGTTGGCTAAAATTTCAATGGATGACATCGGCTTCAGCCCTTCCGCTCAGGCGTAAGTTGGCCGCCTAAAACACCTTTGATTGTTAGCCGCGAAAGGAACATATTAAATCGGCCAGCTGCATATATGTATATACATTTAATTACAGTCATAGTCATACATATACATATACATAACATATACATATACATGAACATATACATATACATATACATATACATGAACATGAACATATACATGAACATATACATATACATGAACATATACATATACATATACATATACATGAACATATACATATACATATACATATACATATACATTTACATATACATATACATGTACATATACATATACATATGCATATGCATATACATAACATATACATATACATATACATATACATATACATATACATATACATATACATAACATATACACATACATATGTATATACATATACATATACATATACATATACATATACATATACATATACATGTATACGTGTATATATATATATATGTATATCTGTATATTATATGTATATTATATGTATATATATATGTAAGTATGGACAACAAAGATTGGTTAGACCAATGGCTTCCTACATCTTATGACCCACGATTCTCGGATTTCGATATCCCAAGTTGGGAATAAGCCGAGTGAACGTTGTTGTCCCCGATTCCCATATTCTCCTATGAACAAAAAATGGGCTATAACTATAACCCATCTATAACCCATCTATAACCCATCTATATCTATAATCCAAATAACTTAATATAACTATAACCCATCTATAGTTTCTTAATGGCCTAATAAGCATGTTATAACCTATTGATAGATGGCCCCCCAGATCGTGCGCCCGGTGGTTCAAGGTCGCCTCCTGGCGTCCTTGAAGTTGAGCGACAGCCACGTGCACTACCTTCTTGCTGTTGCGTCCGGGAAACTGATAGCCGCACATGGCCTCGGGACGGAGACTGGGACCCAGAGTTCGCCTGGTCAATTTTTTCGGAAACCAGATAAACGTACGACATGATTGTCATTTATTACATTGTCAATGTATATCAATGACCATGGTTTATAATGTTTATAGGTGATATTAGGTGATATATCTATAGTTAATGGGATTATAACCAATTTGTAACTGGGGGGGGGCACAACCTTGTATATGTATATATATATAT
Source organism: Cladocopium goreaui (assembly GCA_947184155.2). Classification (NCBI taxonomy): domain Eukaryota; class Dinophyceae; order Suessiales; family Symbiodiniaceae; genus Cladocopium; species Cladocopium goreaui. Next base: position 165,718 of record CAMXCT020006610.1, on the reverse strand, counting down.
ATATATACAATGTCAACCCTGGATTAATAAACCCCTAGGCTGTTTAATTGGGAGGGTACCATTTAAGTATCAGATTATGACTATTGGAGGAGTACCCCCTAATTAATAAACCATGGTTTATTAATCCGGGGTTGACATACCCGCAAGACGGTGGGTTCGCTGTCGGCGCACAGTATCTACTTGCGTGTTTGTCGTTGTTCTCTGTCATCTTGACGCTTCCAAAATACTGTATTTTATGGGTCAAATTGCACATTGCATGGTTTTTGCTGAATGGCGTCGTATCGTTGCGCGCATGTGTGCGGAATTAGGTGGGTTAGAATTATTGTCTTTTAAGTCGTTTTCTCTCCATTGCATCATGTTACGCTACAGACGTCGTAGTGTACGGTGGGGTGGGTTGGGTTGGGGTGGGGTGGGGCTGATAATGTCCAATTGAACTTGTATTCCGACGTGATGCGACGCTCTTGGACGTTCTCTTGCAGTAGTACACGCATGTCATGCTATGCTAGTGCACGTGATGCATGGGGATGGGGTGGGGTGGGGCTGATAACGTCCAATTCAACTTGTATTCCCTGAAGATGTTGAAGATGTTGCTACGTTGAAGATGTTGAAGATGTTTCTACTTTGAAGATGTTGCTATGTTGAAGATGCTGTTACGATGAGGATGTTGAAGATGTTGAAGATGTTGCTGCGTTGAAGATGTTGAAGATGTTGAAGATGCTGCGACATTGAAGGTGTTGCTATGTTGAAGATGTTGCTACCTTTCGACGCCAAAACAAACTGGGAAGATTCAACAAACTTCGCACAAAAAGACAGTGGAAGTTATGGCTGCAGCCGCTTTGCACAGGAAACCTGGTCTGGCGACTGTGATGAATGCCCTTGCACAATTTCGCAAGGATCTCACGAGTGGGGTGCTAAACATGGCACCTCGCGATTGTTTCAAACCAGACAATTAAACTGGTTACAAGAGGCATGAAGGGAAAAAAAAGGGAAGAACATGTTCGCTGACAAGATGATCTGCAAAGCTTTCGATTAGAATTTTGACGTTCAGCCGAACCCACCGTCTTGGGCGTATACATATATAATATATATATATATATATGTGTGTGTGTTATTATTGTATATTAGTATGGTTGTATATATATATACATATATATATAGATAGATAGATAGATAGATAGATATTTGTATATCTGTTGCAATTGATGGTACTGTATATATATATGTGTGTTATGCATAAATGATGACATGTCCGTAGAATATAGACACCTAGGTAGGTGTCAGTATGTTATGTAAGCTGGAATGATCTTCTTCGGGAGGCCTCTATGGATCTGGCTTCATACTGTCGGTGGTGCCTCCCAGTGAAATGTGTGTTGGTTAACCCCATGAAGTACTTCGATATATCGTATAATATACATGTATATATATTACATACATACTATAAAGACAGGTGAAATTGGAGCTTTATAAACCAATTTAGCTAACTGGGGCACCAACTTGTGATGTTAATGCCCTCACAAAATGCTTCAGATCGCTCGGCAGTTACATTGGATGAATGGAGGGATCACCATACCTATGGAAGGAAAGACAATTCAACTGTTGACTATGGCACAGCATGTAATGGAGTCAGTCACGGCGTGTCAAAAAACACAGCTCCAGGCAGGTCTGGGTATCCAACTAGTTCCAACTCTTTCAGTTAAATGGCCAAAATGGCGTCATGCTCCAAACACGGTTAGACGTCAGACGCTTGCCAAATGACGCTTTGAAAATGATTTTAGGCCAGTGGTTTATGTTAGATATATCATATATCTATACTATTCCTATGGTTTATAAACCAATGTTCACATCATCACATCACGTTTGGGGGGCACCAACGGCACCAATGCGATTCAATGATGGGCCGCGGAACATCTTTGAAGATGTCTGCTGTACCTTTCTCTTGAAAATTGATGAAGGCGTAGCCAATTCCCTGACGGTGACGCCGATTCATGGGTAGGTAGAAGAAATCCTGGGCGAGCCAGGCAGCAGCTGCCACGGTGGTGAGATGTTTGGCGGCAAAGGATAGAAAGGTTGAAACCTGGGAAATAGATGAAAATAGTGGGGAAAACATCATCTATCATCCTGGAAAAACTCATGAAGAACTGGATAGAACTGGTCTATCTTTTTGGAGGCTGCTACTTGGTTGCTATACCACAGTTGCAGTTCCACTGTCCATTCTTTCAGGCCTGTCATTTTGGCAATGGAAATTCCCCCATTGATAGATGATTTTCCCATTCAAAGCTCCATTTCCTTCGGGGGGTTCTCAGCTAGCGTTGAATTACCAGAGGCTATGTTTTTGTATATCACACTAGATCCATTAAAATAGACAATATCCTATGGATTTATCCCATGGTTATCTCTGTTAGGCCATATAAAAAACCATATAAAACATTATAAAACCACAAGCATCTAAACATATGTTCAGACCGCCCTGGGGGCCAGAGGGAGCCTATCAATCTTCACTTTCCAGGTTGCTCCCTGGCCGGGGGAAATGGCTAGATCAAAAAAATAATAAATTACAGTATGATACATTTCCACCACTTAGATCAACTATATTAAATTACAGTATGATAAGTTTCCATCATGTAGATCAATTATAATAAATTACAGTATGATAAATTACCATGTAGATCAATTATAATAAATTACAGTAAGATAAATTTCACCATGTTTCCCCTGGAAAATGTGGCCAGGAAAAGTTCAAAGAGCAGCGACCTGATCCACAACCCTGGGATCACCAAAAGCCCGTTGAAACGTCCAGGCGACATAGCTACCTTCAAAGCCCATTTGGTCTATGGCGGCCAGTACCTGCCGCACTGCGACTGGGGGTACCCATTTTATCGCTTTCATGGTTTCATGGTTTCATGGATGACTGGGGGATACTGGGGGATTGGGTACCCCAAAATTTCGGGAAACCTCGGAATCTTGGAGTTGCTGCAATTAGTGCCCCAAAGACCCTTGATATTCCTAGATTCCTATAGATTCCTCATAGTGTATGGTACATTGATGCAGGAAAGAAAGCACCACCTTCAGTAAATCAAGGAAGTTGAGTAACGAGGTTTTTCAAAAATGCGATAAAAGCAGTATAAAAACCATCCCCAACTGGGGCGTATGAAATTGCTCTAAGGCTACTGTCGGCGGTGCCCCCCAGTGAAATGTGTGTTGGTCTATGTCTATAACCTCCATGAAGTAGTTCGATATATCTATAAACCCAAGCTATTGGATTTATAAAGCAATTTAGCTAACGAACTGGGACCCCACCTGGTACAAATGGGATGATGTTGGTTGTGACCCCATGGCCGGGAAAACTGAGGCAGGTCCTTGACTAAGTGGGCTGAGCCACACAGTGACCCAGTACCAATATCTTTGTGGAAACGTTCATTGGAAACATGATGTTCTCAATCATGAGATTTTGGGCTTTGCCATGGCTTTGTTGCTCAAACGAACCCATACTTCGTACCGGATCATTATACTCCATGACAATGATTCTGGGCAAAAAAAAACAACAATTCACAACCCTGATGTGATCGAACAGGTCGCAGTCCAGGCACAAATGATCGGTATCTCCACAGTAAAACCATGAGGGAAATACTCAGGAAGTGAAACACACCTTACCCTCTGGTAAACTAACATAGCTATTGAAAATGGCCATTTATAGTGAGTTTTCCCATTAAAAATGGTGATTTTCCATAGTTATGTTAAATTACCAGAGGGTACCCATCCAGGGGAGCCTTCCTGTACAACACCTTTGTCAAAAAGTGTCAAAAACATACCCCATTTTCAGACAGACCGTTGATATCCAGTTGGATTGTACATCGGTGATTACTGGTTTCCAATGAAAATATCTCTAGCCAAATGGGGTTATAAACCAACAAATATCATACCCTCTGGTAAACGTTTACATAACTGTGCTTAAAATCACCATTTATATAGTGAGTTTTCCCATTAAAAATGGTGGATCTTTCCAGTTCGTTATGTAGCGGCTAAATGCAAACCCAAGAATTCGATGTCGATCATTGTGCCACCGGGATGGTACTTCAAAATGATGTTTTCCCGATCACAATCTCCAGGTTTCCGCCACGTTTTCTGAAGGCGTTTTTTAAATCGACCAACAGATACCAAAGTAGGCATAGTTATACAAGATTGTACAATCATCATGTTCCCACCCAAATCCCGGAGGATATCCCATTTTAAGACCCAAAGATCATAAAGTTGATGATATACATATGTATATATGCCACTAATACATATATATATATATTATTATATATTATTATATATTAATATCCCATAAAATATTCCTATTCTGTTAATGGTAAAAACAACTCCCCCAAAACTAATCTAACGCTCGGGCCTCTTCGGTGGTGCAGCGGCAAGGGATGTTCTTGATCATCACTGTGTGGACAGATCTGGCGCCGTCATTCGTGGTCAAAAAGGTTTTTAGGTGGTCACCCCAAAATCAAATATCGTGTAAAGTGGTGATGTATCTATAGTTTTTTAGGTGGTCACCCCAATCTATCATGAAAAAAATCGTGATGTATCGTGATGTATCTATGGTTTCCCTCTAGAATTGCCATAAGTTGGATAAGTTACGGGATGTATGCCTCGTTTCCGCACAAAGCCGTGTTTGTAACGGAGGTGATATTTCTTCCAAAAAGGATACTGGAACATTCCAAAGATGATCAATGCGGGATCCAATCCAGGTACCATCTGGTTATTTAACATAGTAGCTGTGGAAAATGGCCCATTTATAGATGATGTCCTCTTAAAACCTCCATTTATGAGGAGTTTTTGATGGCTATGTTAAATAACCAGATGGTACCCCAACCAACATCATCCCCTTTGTAGCCTTATACCATGTTCATAAACCCCACAGATAGTAGATGGATGTTTATGGCAGGTTTACCTCATCAATTTCCATCAATTTCCTGGACTTGTTCACAGTATGGAAAATCACCTGGAGGTTTCCGTCAAGTCATGGGGGTACCCCTAAATCATCCATTTATAGCGAGGATTTTCCCACATAAACCATCCAGCTATTGGGCTACCACCATTTATGGAAACCCCCACCTATGCTGGTAAATCTCTACCTCTAGTGAGGTCGCTCTCACCAAGATGCCAATCTAAGATGGGAGGGGACAAACTTTGTCGAAACGCCAAACGCCAAGCGATTCAGGTCTCCAGCGGATCTGAAATATCAAGTCAATGAGAATCTAAGATGATCTAAGACTGTTTGGTGGTTTCAACCCCTCTGAAAAATATGAAAGTCAGTTGGGATGATTATTCCCAATATATGGAAACATAAAAAATGTTCCAAACCACCAACCAGAAGATGATCATCAAGAAATGAGGTCTTTGGCAGGAATCGGACCTTTTTTGGGGTAGGTCAAAGGGTCAACCTCACGACCTACCCAAGGAACACAATCTTTGGCCATTTTTGGTTTTTCAAATCGAAGCCTTTCCCCCCAGGTGTACTAAAGAATGTTGACTTTGATCCATGCCAATTAATCAAAAATTGGTTTCAAACATATGATACATAGCACCTCCCAAAAAGATCCGAAAAGGACAGCAAAAGTCTAAAATCCTCCCAAAAGAAGTGATCCATTTTTCATGTTTGAATCTATTCTATCTTTTTGGGGCTTACTATGACTGATCATTTTAGACTCCAAACACATTCAGTTTTTAGGTCGATTTGGAGCCAACTCTGGGGCCCCGGTTGCAGTTCCGTGCCAGTTTATACTACAGACAGTGCTTCGTTACTAAGTGGATCTAAGTGGTGAGTTTCGAGGTGCCAACCATAGTCATAAGATGTTTTTCAGGGTGCCACATCCCATCAAACATTGGTTTTTGTTCGCCCCTGTAGCCATGCCCTGGCCGCCACGCCCAACATGCGCAACGTCCAACTGGCCGGCGGCACTGCCAATCAACCCCTTCGTCTCCAGGCCCAACTCCCTCTTCATTTGGGGAATCCTGGTGCCGCCCCCCGTACCCTGCTTGGATGGGAAAAGGTCCCACTTTTTAAGGACCCAGGTTCAGTGGTTTGTAATCCACAAATCAGCAGCCACACCATCCCATATATATATATATATATATTTATGAATATTATATATATATGAATATTATATATATATGAATATTATTTATATATATATGTATATAATTAATCTAACTGGGGGCTATGTATATAACCTATTTATCACGTGGTGCCCGCAGCCCCAAATGCTACTGGCGACTCGCATTTATCGAAGATGGCAATAGAAGACCACCATTTAACAGCAGAATACCATCTAGAAAATGCTACAAATTGGAACAACTCAAAACCCTAGAATCATCAAAGTCTAGCTGCTAGTAGCTGCTAACTATTGATGTTCCTACATATTCGTTGATCCATATGAGAGAATCTTAGGTCCTAGGTGGTTACCGACCCATCCCAATAAACATGGGTCACGTTTAGGGGTGTCATCAACATCTTCACCCAGTCATGGAAGAATACAAGGGTGTGCCCCCACACCCCTCGGAATTTTCTGGACTGAATATGACTGAATCATAGAATTTGCTAACCTGAAATGTGCCTGAAATGTGCGGCCTTCGTTTTCCTTTCGCGTTGCAATTTCCCCTGGTCCACCCAGACCCAGACATTTTACCCAAACAGAATGCATGTAAGCTTCACAATCAGGAGCGTCCGGATTCATGTCAAACTCTGCAACGGAGTCCTTGGCAAAGAGACAAGTCGTGTCGACATCGTGGGTCAAGGGAAAGGTCTAAAGCAACCCCCAGCCCGGTGAACAATAGCTGGTAAGTGGATGTTGATCCCCCAAAAAAGATGGTAGCTGGTAGGTGTTGACCCATTTCCAAATCACTAATCATTGAATTGGATTTGGTGAAGAAATGTTGACCAATGTTGGGGAGTAATGTATTTGTTTCCTTCCACCAAATTGCTGGTGAACCACAAAATATCTCATAAAATATCAGACTTTTCAAGTGGTTCCAGATCTGCTTTTAATGGATCCTAAAATGGATGAAAAAAAACGGAACCCAATCGGCTGACCCAAGATCTACCATTCGGGACTTTAAAATAAAGGCTGTTGACCAGCAATCCACCAGCAATCGCACCAAGCGAAAATCAGAGTTCCATCATGTCCAATCCGTTCTTCGAGTTCAAGTACTCAAAAATGGAGCATGACCCATTCAACCCATGCGAAGGGTATCCATGTATGTAGCCTTTCATTTAAAAAAAAAAAATGTCCAGTTTGTAAACAATAAATCATCCATCAGTGGCTTTGTTGCTGGCCCTGAATTTAGAGGAAAACCATGGGAAACTCTTGTATCTTGTCATTCAGAATATGGTTTCTGTAGATTCTCTTGGTGGTTTGTTCCTCCCCTGCTAAAAGTAAAATATTCTATTGGGATAAGTGGTGCTTACCCATGCAATCCCAAGTTTCGGCAAAACTTCAGCGTGCGGCTACAGTCCATCCTGGGATTTTCCCTGGTTCAAAAAAGATGCCAAAGACTGTCCCCCAAGGATGAGAGCGAAACATCATATTTACCCCATATTTCCAGTGTTGCCAAAGTATCTATTGATTTTGGGGCTGATATGTCTATTTTGCTCCCGATGTTGATTGATTAAATCCTCGATGATTCTCCCATCAAAACCTCCGTTTTTAGATGATCTTCCCGACCAAAATTTCCCATGAAGTGCTCCATTTCTACAAGGTGGTGCCCCCGTTTGATAGCTAAGTCGGTGCAAATAACTCCAATTTCACTATGGTTTAGGGTAGATATATCTATACTTGGAGTACGGTAGATCACCCTATAATTACTTGGAGTTATATCACCCATAATTACTACTATGGGTTTACAACTCCAATTTCACTATGGTTTTTCTAAACCTTTACGTTCACATCACTGGGGGTACCACCTTTTTTTGAGGGGATTGCTATTTGTGTTGCAAGTGGCGCTGTCCCGAAACTCTGTGCTCTGCGTACTGTCCGTGATCAGCCGAGCCTTGATCTGTCGACCACGTAAAAAGACCATGAAAATCACCATGATTCACCACTGATTCATCGAAGATATTGTTGTTTTCACCATTGTTAACCATATACATACATATATATATATATATATGACATTATTTATGTATACTGTATATATATATATGTATATATATATATATTATTTACGTGTATATATATATATATATTATTTATGTGCTGTATATATATATATTATTTATGTGCTGTATATATATGATTATATATGTATGTATGTCCATTGACATCAAAGCAGTTGGGATGATGTTCATATCAGTTCATATCCTGAAGTCCCCTGAACTGATGGTGACTCACCTGGTACACCGACCAGTGTTTTAACCCAATAGATGGGAGTTCATGAACTGAATTAGTTTGATGCCATAATAGTTGGGATCATGATTTTTTCATGAAAATTAGGGAAATTATATGTATATAATTGTATGTATATATATACATATGAGTAGCGGACAACATGATTTGTGAAATTTAATGCCATGCACAAATTAGGGTCGTCCCCTATCGGTTGTGAGGACTTCAGTGTTCCCGGAGGTATCACAAATGGGGTATCGGTATAGGGTCGTCTCCTATTGGTTATGAACATTTTGTGCAAGCTCAGAAAGGCCAAGGCAGGAGGCGAAGCAACACTAGATTAGTATTACAATAATTTTGTCGCTTACTCATATGAATAGTTGGGTACCTCTCATTCCGCGAAATATGGATGTTTCTGGAAATGTGGTATACCGGTATACCAACCATTCTAATAGCGGAACTGTGGTATACAGTATCACCATGGGATTAATTGGGGGGTATCCCAATTGTCAGACAAACCCGGGTGGCAAATCCAGGTACAGGAACCATTATATAGGTTTTTTACAGAGTTCTGAGTTCTGACCATCCAAATATGGTTGGATTTCCTCTATGTTTTTCCCCACGCAAAATTCTGGGATTGAACCATGCCCCAAAGGGGACCAAAGGGAAAGGAATCACAACCTGGCAGAAGATATCAGAAGACCAGGGAAATCATGGGAATTCATGCTGGTTTTACCATGCTCTTACCATGACTAACAAGGCATTTCTACTGAAACACCTAGTGGTTGTGATTTCTGATTTTTTTCAGACCAAAAAACGAGCAAAGGCTCACCTTACGAGCGTGTAGACAAGCGAGGGTTTGGTTCACTTTTGTCATTGTTGCACCTCTTTTTCACAGGCAAATAGACATTGTACATCAACTTACATTATAGTTACGAGTACGGACTGAAACTTAGAATGGATGGTCGGGTTTCCAAAAATTTAACCCTTAACTTATATAGAATGACGGCAGTTAAAATGACTGGTCATCATACCAAAAAACACCATCCCAAACTTAGAATGGACAGTTCAGTGGAAAACATGTAGAAAAAACGCAGGAGGCCCTATATTTTAAGGTACGAGTAGAATCCATGGTATGCTACACTTGCCCACTTTTTACCGTTTTTTGAAGGTTTTCCGCACAGAAAGGATGGGTTGTAAATAAGTTTAGACTGTTTGCACAGCACATGTGGCAAAAAAACAATGCCGAGCCACTAACATGCCGCTTCATGCATTAAAGCAGTTTCAGAAAACTATTGTTTGTAGCATAGTCTTCAAGTTTGATGCCGGAGATCTAGGTACGAAAACACTTGTTCGAATGCTTTGACAGCAAAATCGCAAGGAAACACAAAGCCAATAAAAACCCGGAGGTAAACAAAGAATGCCTATGAAAAAAACTCTCGTAAGGAATTTCGCTGCACCAGTAAAATGCCGGACCCAAAACTCAGCTGAACAGGTGCGTTTCTCAAAACTGTGCATTGCAGGACTTCATTGGTCATCTCTTTTTGTAAAATACCAGAGGTACACATAGAATGCCTACGAAAAGAAGTTTTTGAAAGGAATTGTGTCACCTCTTTTTGCCACACTCCCCTGTGACGAGAAGAAATTTAGAATGAGGTAGATACAGCGTGTCGTGTCTTTCAAAGCGCTGCGGCGAGAAGATCGAGGACTTCCAGAAATAGTTTCCAAGTGGTCATTCGGTCAGTTTCGGTCCGCTTTTCTATCATTTACTGTAAATACTACCATGATCCACAGATACTATAGCTGGGAATTATGGGGAAAACGAATCATTCAGCAGCCATTCTATACAAATACGTCTCTATCTTTTTGGGGGTTTTATATATATATATATTATGATAATCTATATTCTATATTACAAAAATTCCAAAAACAAACAGAGTTTGTTCCGGTTCTCTTTCGTCCAAGGAACCCAATGTTTGCTATCCATGATATCAGGGCTCTGCCTCAGTCGTCTCCAAGGAGTGGACCCAAAATTCACTCCACCCTTTGCTTATTTAACGTAGCCATTGAAAATCAATATCTTTAATAGGTAAATCATCATAAATCATCTATTGGGCCATTTCCAATAGCTATGTTAAACAACCAGTTTGGGTAGTTTTAGCAACGACATAAAACAACGAATTTCTCGAAGAATTTGGAGATTTTTCACTCATATCAACATGGGTGTGTCAGATCTATCTTGGGGTCTTGGATCATGATGTATCATTCCCCAGCAGCTGTCGGTGCTAAAAATGTCTGTTTCAGACATCTTGAATTCTTCTAGCAATTTCTTGCCCATATTCCAAGGCCGAGCATATTCCATGCCAAAATAGCTGGGAAAATTCAGGGAATTCTTGTCAGAATCTTGGGGTATCCCCCACCCCAAAAAGTGGACAAAGCATGACAAGTTTCTACAACCGGACTCATGGCCTGCTGGCCTGCAGATCTCTGAGTCATGAATGATGCCATCCATGGCCCCAAGCAGACCAAAAAGTGGAGAAACACAAGGACTCGTTCATTGCTATATTTCACATATACAAAAAATAACAAGACTCTATATATATACATATATAATCATATATATGTGTGTGTGTGTTCAATTATGTTCACATAATAACTATATTTTTTAGCGTTGATTTTACTACTCATTGATATTGGAATACATGAGTGTTGATGTATCAATATTGTCGCTGAATGTCGCTTATATATAGGTCACTATCGGCATTTTATTCCGATCCTGATCCGACCCTCCCAACATCGACCCTATGTGCAGAGCAGGGTCGATCCAAGCATCTCTTCGTGAAAAAACAGCAATGCTGGGCAGCTGTTGGTACGCCGGAGCTCCTGATGTCTTTTTTTTCGGGTCAGAAAAGTCCAGCAACATGGCAAGCTGTTGCTAAAAACTACTTATGTATACTTATGTGGTAACGGTAAACCCGATAAGAAACGATCACCCGAAAAATCACCATTTTTATGGAGTATTAACCATCTCCAAATATTCGGTGTATTATATATTGGGTTTCCCACACAAAGAAAAAGTCAACCACATTATATCCAGAATCCAGAGTTATAGAACTCAGTTGAATAGGTGAGGGCGACTATAAAGTGCGATTGTATACTACCAAAATGGGATCCGCTGCCTCTATTAGTAAACTGGTGAGTTATTATGATTTATATTTATATTGATTTATTAATCCTGGGTTGACATTACCCTTCATCATTTTGGTTACCACTAACACAAATCCCTTCCTGCAGCCAAAGGCCAACTACCCTTGTTTATGACCCCCCTGGCCGGTTCCAGGGTGGTATATTGGCTACAGTAGTTCATGCTATATCTCCATTTCGGAAAGGTATGAACGGACAGGCTTTTGTATTCTTGATCCAAAGAGACCTTTCCGCCTTTCAGTACTGATGATAACAATGACTACAATCACTCATTGTTAGGAATGAAGCATGAATTATGATAAAAAATGATAAAGCATCATTAAAAAATGACCCCCAGTTCTCAGTTCATCCCTGTTTCCATCCATCCCTGGGTCCCTGGGTCCCTGGGTCGGTCCCAGCCTCTCGCGAATCGGGCGACAGGACATCCACGTCAAGGAACGTGTTGCGATTCACGACTTCCACTTCTCCGTCGATGAACGTCAAGTGGATGCTAGGACTATCTGCCTACCAAGGCAGATCTCAATCCCATCATCCGTTCGAAGTTATACCTTCTGGTAGACTAACATAGCTATGGAAAATCACCATTTTTAATGGGTAAATCCACTATAAATGGCCATTTTTCAATAGCTATGTTAGTTTACCAGAGGGTACCCGAAAAAAAAAAAGCTGACCCCTCAATTCGTGAATAGATCCAATCCATTCCAATCCTAAACCAGGGCGGCTAACAGTTGGGGGGCAACCGGGCTTGCAGAGATTGTGTAGAAAACGTTAAAAGAACAGGAGAAAAATCACCCAACTTTGGGATATATGAGGATCACCATCCGATGAGGGGAAGCATCATTTTCAGCCCAGGTGCCAGATGCCAAAACCCATGTGTATACATTAATTTTATATGAACATATATACATATATATATATATGATATATGATATGTATATACTGGTTGGTGGTTTTAACCATCTTGAAAAATATTAGTCAATGGGAAGGATGACATCCCATATATGAAATGGAAAATAAAAAAAGTTTGAAACCACCAACCAGTATATATGTATATATGTTATGTGAGTGTACGTGTGTATGTGTTTGCTGCCTTAAGTTGATGTGACCGTGTCTGTCGGTGGGTGTAAGCCAAGCTCGTTGATCGTGTCATAAGTCAGCATGCCTGTTCATACTACGAATACGTGTCTAAGTTGGTTATCGCGGCACTTTGATCTTGGTTGCAGGTTGCATGATGTTGCATGTAGGCCCGGCAAAAAGAAATCATCCGAAATATCCGAACGGGTTTGTGTGAACATAGGGTACTGTATCCCATGCCGTCCAGTGATTGATCATCATCTACTACACAGCAATGGTTTTTGAATATATCATATCCCATCCATATTCCATGAATATTCCCACTCTATTCCCCATTATTATGTATATTTATTGTTATTGTACCCCTCATGTTGCGAGTTCATCCCAGTTATTCCCATGTCGGCTTATCGGCTTAGCAAAACCACCCGTTTTTCTAAACGGGACTCCACCGATAGGGAAGCTGAAGATGGGTTCATTTGGATAATTTATAAACGACCTAAACTTCATTAAATTTCACTAAACTGAAATTTTCAGGCTTTTCAGTTGGAGATAGTTCTCCCATTCGCATAAACTACCAGGTCGCAGCAAGGGCATAGTTTTTCCGAGACCAAGGAATCCGCCAACCACATCCCACCACCGGGTTTGGCGTCAGCCTGCTGGGTCATGATGCCGCAACTGGTTGTGGGTTGAAACGAACTTGCTATACAAAGCGGTCGCCAAAGGGCCAAAATGCTGCCAAGATCTGCCAAGGATGGGCCCATTTATGGCAATTGAATGTGGAAAATGCTGATGAACCAGTGGATTGTGGGGTATCTCAGATATCTGATTTTCAAGCCCGAGTCTAGTCTGTGCAGTCTGTGCATCAAAGTTGAGGTACGACTGGACCTACACAATTTCGTCATTATTTATACGAAAAACCATCCATTGTGAGGGCTCCGGCTGGACGTTGGGTCATATTCCAATCCCCTCCAAGGGGACCCCAAAAAAGAAACAGATCCAGGATGATCCGGTGGAAGGGCTGAAATGACTGTGGTTTTTCATGGTTTTTCCGTCCTGAAAGAGGTAAACGGGGACCTCCAGTGAACATTCTTGCACCTCTGATCCTTCATAAACGGAGGTTTCAATGGGAAAATCAACGAACTAAATAGATCGAAATAGGCCATTGAAACAACAGATTACAATAGCAAAGCGGTTTACATGACACCAAGGGTGTCATAGGAAACCGCATTCTGGGGGCTCCAAAACTCCAAGACCCGAAAAATCGGTGCAGCCCATTTCACTAAGCTTGCGGACTGACTTGAGCAAATCCTACTTGGCCGAACTGAGAGAAGTGGTCCTGGCTGGCTGGTGTTGGGCGCCCAAGCGATGGTCATCTTGGGTTTTTCTTGGTTCTGATCTGCAAAAGTTGGCAATTCAAAAAGCAACATGTTTTGCCAACAGCAAAGCATCAGGAAAAAATGCTGGCTCTGCCACTTAGCTACGCAGCATGGGATGCATACTCCCGAACGACAAGGGTGTTGGGCCGGGCCTTTTGGAAAACTGGTCACGGGCTGAATGTCTGCACCATGAATTCTTGACGTCTTGCAGATTGAGCTTCAAGAATCTGAAGAGGGTCCTGACCTATGATTCAGTCACTCTGACTCTCCATGTTCCCTCTTGTACACACGAAGAACACATCCAAATCCTTAAAGCAAAACAATCTGACCACCCACAAGTTAACGGTGCCCTTTTTCACAATGGTTTTGGATTTGCTTTTGGCTTAAGGAGCCCCCCCCGCAAATACATATATATATATATACCCGGAGTATATAAACTTCAAAGATTCCCGGAAAAAAAAATAAGTCCCAAAAACCAAAATCCAGAGTAGAAAGGCTCCAAAAAATCCCAGCGGATTCTTTTTGGTCCCATTTCGACAAAACAACACCATCTCAGCAAAACCCGAGTCCCCCTACCTTCACTTCCTGCCACTGCATGCCAGGGGGCAGGCCCGCGACACGCAATTTGGACCTCGCAAACAATTGCAGACACATACGGTTGGTGCTGTCCATCATGCTTAGCGAAGTTGGTTTACGACTAGTTAAACTAAGTTGATCGTGATTATAACTATATAATACGGTAATAAACCAACTTATACCTATGGGGGCACCACCTCCCCAAGATTCTCATTCTTTTCTGCTGACTTGGAGATGTTGGGTACCACATATTTTTTTCCAACTACATACCCACCTCTCAAAAGTTGATATCACTTCAGTTCAACCAGAATGTGAAAGATCTGGCTGTGCCAAACAAAAAATATTGCGGACATCCATTTTTTTGCATCATTGTTGATGGGCTTTGCACGGTGTCAATGGTCATTGGCCACTGCGCCTGAAAGCTTTGTCTAAATCCTTCATTGATCAATGTGAACACCTGTGATCAATGTTCAGCCATGAAATGGATCAGTCAAAAAAATTGGATGATTGTTTATTCAATGACAAAATTTGATTCTATAAATGTATTATCTATGATGTGGTCGGGAAACTCCAATAGCTAATTGGGTCCCAACTTCTATTGGGAATCTGGATACAACCATGGCTTCATTCACAGCTCCCTCCATTCTTGGGTTTGCTCAAAATCAGAAAAAACATTGAAAATCGCTTCCAAACAACCTCTACAGTGATTGATGAAATAACATGAAATATGCAAATTCTAGCCAGTTTCAATCAACATCATATACCCTCTGGTAAACTAACATGACTATGGAAAATCACCATTTTTAATGGGAAAATCCACTATAAATGGTCATTGTCAATAGCTATTTTGACATAACCAGAGGGTACATCCCATTAAAACCACCATTTTGTTGGTTAAACCCCATTAAACCACCATTAAACCACCATTTTCCTATGGTTTTCCTATGGTTTTCCACCATTAAATGTCTAAAAATCGGATCCACTGCAGATCCGATGGATTCTAATCATTTTCAGACACACCCAGAGATCATGTAAAAAATCGATACTCCACACATATCCCAATATTCCAATATATAGGCATATATATAGGCATATATATAGGCATATATATAGGCATATATATAGGCATATATATAGGCATATATATATAGGCATATATATAGGCATATATATAGGCATATATATATATATAGGCATATATATATAGGCATATATATATAGGCATATATATATATAGGCATATATATATAGGCATATATATATAGGCATATATATATAGGCATATATATAGGCATATATATATATAGGCATATATATATAGGCATATATATATAGGCATATATATATAGGCATATATATATAGGCATATATATATAGGCATATATATATAGGCATATATATATAGGCATATATATATAGGCATATATATATATAGGCATATATATATATAGGCATATATATATATAGGCATATATATATAGGCATATATATAGGCATATATATAGGCATATATATAGGCATATATATAGGCATATATATAGGCATATATATATATATATAGGCATATATATATAGGCATATATATATAGGCATATATATAGGCATATATATATATATAGGCATATATATATAGGCATATATATAGGCATATATATAGGCATATATATAGGCATATATATAGGCATATATATAGGCATATATATAGGCATATATATAGGCATATATATATATAGGCATATATATATAGGCATATATATATAGGCATATATATATAGGCATATATATATAGGCATATATATATATAGGCATATATATATATAGGCATATATATATAGGCATATATATATAGGCATATATATAGGCATATATATATAGGCATATATATATAGGCATATATATATAGGCATATATATATAGGCATATATATATAGGCATATATATATATAGGCATATATATATAGGCATATATATATAGGCATATATATATATATATAGGCATATATATATATAGGCATATATATATAGGCATATATATATATAGGCATATATATAGGCATATATATAGGCATATATATAGGCATATATATAGGCATATATATAGGCATATATATAGGCATATATATAGGCATATATATAGGCATATATATAGGCATATATATAGGCATATATATAGGCATATATATAGGCATATATATAGGCATATATATATAGGCATATATATATAGGCATATATATATAGGCATATATATAGGCATATATATAGGCATATATATATAGGCATATATATATATAGGCATATATATAGGCATATATATAGGCATATATATAGGCATATATATAGGCATATATATAGGCATATATATAGGCATATATATAGGCATATATATAGGCATATATATAGGCATATATATAGGCATATATATAGGCATATATATAGGCATATATATATAGGCATATATATATATAGGCATATATATATAGGCATATATATATAGGCATATATATATAGGCATATATATATAGGCATATATATAGGCATATATATAGGCATATATATAGGCATATATATATAGGCATATATATATAGGCATATATATAGGCATATATATAGGCATATATATATATAGGCATATATATATATAGGCATATATATAGGTATATATATAGGCAGAAAAAAATGGGCATATGTAGGCATATATAGGCACTAATAGATGGTGCCCCCACGTTGTGTTGGTTGCTTTCTGATTGTCAAAACCCCATTGCCCAACTTATAAGTACCATATATCTATATATCAGTATATATCGTTTATATATTGTTTAACCATCTAGTATGGTGAATGGTTTTGAAAACTTATGTTTACTAACTACCAGTAGTTCCATGATTTTTCTGCAACCCATGTTTTACCTACTTACAAACGAACTCAGGGAGCACAGCACTCAACGAGAATCCAGATGATCTATCTCTATATCCCTATACTTAACCAGAAACATCCCCATTTTTGGAGATCACCTATACCTATCTCTATGCTATCTCTATATCCATATCTATATCACCTATCTCTATATCTATCTGGGTAAATTATAATATTTCACCAACCTGAATTAAGGCCATTTGGGGATGATTCCCCTTACTAACTATGATTATAGTGAGGTCGCAGTGAGGTCATTATAATTTACCCAGATCTATCTATACTACACCGGTTCAATCACCATTGTTCCTGTTCGACCCCCGAGTCGCCCTGCCGGTCCATGGACGTCGGGTCCAGGTCCACCTGGAAGGCGCCACTGAGAGGTCGCTGTTTTCTATGTACTGTACATGCACCACTTGCAAGCATATATATATATTATGATGATATATATATATATGATGTATACATACATATACATTACATCTATAAATATATATATATATACTATTATATACACATATGGTGTATAAATAATGGTATATATATATGTATATACAGTCATCCTGATGTAGATAGAATATAGAATTGTCAATACTATTCACATTTTAGGGAGGATTTCTTGAAATGTCCATATGTTATCTTCTCCAGTATGACTATATTATGTATAGATAAATATGTTGTGTATGTAATCCCATCCCGCTTAAACACTCCCATTGTATGGTCCCAAATATGTGCAAAATATCCTAGTAAACCATTGTTCCTGAGGGATGTTTAATATTAGGGGATGGGATTATGTACTTTGACATCTTTGTCTATATATTGTGTACAAAGAACTAGATAGCAAGGCAAACAAATAGAGAGATAGAGAGATAGATAAAGAGATAGAGAGATAGATGAATAGATAGATAGACAGACAGACAGACAGATAGATAGATAGATGAAGAGAGAGAGAGAGAGAGATAGATAGATAGATAGACAGACAGACAGACAAACAGACAGACAGGCAGATAGGTAGATAGATAGATAGATAGAATCAAATCGAATCGAATAAAATAGAATAAATAGAATGAAACAGAATAAAATAGAATACAACATAACAAAATAGGATAACATAGAATAAAATAGAATAAAATAGAATAAAATATAATAAAATAGAATCGGATGGGATGGGATAGGATAGATAGAATATATAGAAGAAATAGAAAAAGATTGACTAGCTAGAATAGATAGAATAGATAGAAATAGATAGAATAGATGGAATGGATAGAAATAGATAGAATAGATGGAATGGATAGAAATAGATAGAACAGATAGAACAGATAGAATAGATAGAATAGATAGAAGAGATAGAATAGATACATGGAAGGTAAATAGGTTGATCGGTAGCTAGGTAAGAAATCAGACAGGATCAGATAACGATCAGATAAAGATCGACATCGTAGATTTTGTTTAGGATTGGATTGGATTTGATATTGCTTTAGATTTGTTAGCTTTGATTTGGATACAGATCCAATACAAATACAGATTCGAAATACTTACATAGGCGTGGAGATTATATAGTATAGCTGTAGAGTGTTTAGTAACAGACGTAGATTCCCTGGTAATCACTCACATGGCTGACTGGAAAATCCCGGAGCAATTTCCCTCCTGCCATGTTCAAAGGATTTCCCGTTTGAATATCCTCGGTGATGTTTCCCATCCAAATGATTAGGTCAGATTAGATTCAATTTTGATTACAGTAGATTCAATTTCCATCAAATTCGTAGATACGTATCGACTAATTTGGGATTCTTTGTTGCGGAAAAAAAGGGGAACTTCATGAAACATCATACCTTTCTGTAATCATGAATCCTGGACATCGAAGGCCGATAGTGGACCACCCCCAAAAATTACCATCCCTTTTTACCACATCGAAAACGCCGTCCGGGGTCCCTGCAGACACTTGATAGCCGTGAATGAAGCTACCGTTGCACCTGAAAGTTAGGAGAGTTCACAGAGACTTCAACCAGCAATCATTTGGAGGGTGCAAGAATTTGGAGGGTGCAAAAAATTGGATTCAACCAACTAAAGATTCGGATGTAACTAAACAATGTAACATCATGTAACATCATGTAACATCATGTAACATCATGTAACATCACCATATCTAAGCCACAGAATGTGCATTGGAACCCAAAAAAATGACTGGTAAACACACAAAACCACCGACATGGTGCTGAATTAGTATTGAGACAACCATGGTGACTTGAGGATTCTCCATGACTTAAGAAATCCCCAACTGCTCAAGTCTAACTGCCCACCGCCCCAGGCCACACCATCGACTTAAATCGCTCCGAACGAGGCCTTGCAAGAGCTTCCAGGGCGTCATCCGGATTGTCGAACCGGACCTGACGGAGCAGATGGGTGGGACCCCAGGATTTGAAACCAAGAATTCTACAGTAGATTCATACCCACATTCTGGATGGTTGGGGAAACAACATACCTTCCTCTGGATGGTTGAGGAAACAAATCCTCATCCAGTCAAGCGGTAAAAACGGTTCATTTACAAAGCGAAGGGCGAAGGCCAACAAAAAGAGGAAAAACACTTAGAGCACGGGCAATCTCAATCATCCCGTGTAGTGCCAGTTGCTCCTGCTATTTTTGTTGCTATTACTGTAAATACCATCTGCGAGCGCGAATGAATCCCAGAATGAAATTCCCGTTTTAGAATGGCAATACCACCATCCCCCAAACTAACATGACGATCCTGCCAACTAGGGGTCGCAAGACTACCTGCCTCCAAAAATTGTTGATTCTCCAGGTCTATATTATATATTTGGGGCATGGTTATCATGGTTATCATGTTTAGCATTTTCAATAATCATCAAAAAATCAAGTTGGTTCTACAATTCAGATATATATGTATACAGTGTATATATATATATGTATATAGATATATATATATATATTCCATCAATATCCCATCAATATCCTATCAATATCCCATCAATATCCCATCAATATACCATCAATATACCATCGATCCTATAAAACATCCCTATTTGATCCTATTTGTCCGCATCCAACCAACCAATTCTCGCAATTTTTTTCCAGGGCCCTCCGGGGCCTCCGCGCTTTTCTGAAGCCCCTGAGCATGAACCATGGTCCAAGAACCAACACAAAATGGTGATGTTCACCCAAGAAAGTGGTATATTCACCCAAGAAATTGGGAGTTTTACCCAACAATTTAGGAGATTTAACCAAGAAAGTTGGATTTTCAGCCAAGAAATTAGATGTTTTTAAGAGTTCATCCAAGAAATTTGGATTTTCATGCGCAAATTTTGGATTTTTTTATCCAAGAACTTGGAATTTTCACCCAAGAAATTGGGATTTTTATGCACGAAATTTGGTTTGTTTCCCAAGAACTTGGGATTTTCACCGAAGAAACTTGTGGTATTAACAAGAAAATTGGGAGGGATGTCTCATGTCCCAAAAAAACCGGGCATGTGAACTAATTATGTGATGTACCTTATCTTCCGGCTTTGATCACAATGCGGGAAATTCACACTGACACAGGGGGGGGCCACAGGCCCGAGCTCATCTTTCGCCCAAGGTTTCCCACTCGGACCATTGTGATAGTCAAGGTCAAAGAATTGCCCACACGAAACTCCAATAAATATCAGGTACAAATAACACATAGTAATACGATTATAAATTAAAGCAACTGCGGCAACTGCGAGTAAAAGATTATGGCACACATCAACACCACAAATATGAGGTATATACATCAACCGGCAAAAACTAAATTATCAGGTACATCGACCAATGAATATCAAAGAAAATGGTAGATAATCCGCAAAATAAGTACCAAGTAAATCAACTCCCCTCAGAATCTCAACCCAAACAACATATCAGGTACTGTACATGGTACATCCACCACCCCCCAAACAAAAACGTGAGGTTATGACATTGCCAACCTTAGGCACCCCACTGCTTTAAAGCCGGTTCATATACATCCCCATGATTCCCCATTCATATACATAGTCCAAGATTGAAGTACTAAAGTATAGTATAGTCATCCCCCCCAAAAAAAAGTAAATCTCAAAAACACTCTGATGATGATTGACATGGGTTTGTTTTAAAATGGGCTAGCTCTTACATTTCATTCTGTATCATGTACTCTTCAAATGAAAATATTGGTGGTATATTTACAGTATATCCCATTTTCAGACACACCCAGACATCGTATCAAGTTGGTCATATCATTGATAGCTCTACGAAATCCTACGAATATCTCATTGATATCACTATTTTCCGTGGTTTACTTCTCCATCTATGACTAGAATCCCATTATATAATTATATAATATCAGGTTGGTTACATCCCAAAAATAGCGAATCTCCCGGAGTATCGTAACTATGACAGTACCCTCTGGTAATTTAACATTGTTGTGGAAAATTGCCCATTTATAGACGGTCTATTCAAAAGGGAGATTTCCCATTGCCACGTTCAGCTGCCAGAGGGTATATTGGGATTTCTTAAAATTTAGGATCCCCATGGCTTTTCAATACTACATCATGGCCATCCATGACTTGGATAATTTGGGGTACCCTCACGACTTAGGAAAGCTCCATGTACATCCATACACCCATTACTATCCTAAAATTATCCCATGACTATCGCAGTATATCCCCATTGGCAATCCGTAGAACTCCCAACTTTTGTTGGTGAAATCAGTTCTTAAATCCCATTAAATCACCATTTTTCTTGGTGAGATTATGTTAAATCCCCATAAATCCCAAGCTTCCCCCAGGTACACCATGACACGTCCCCCGTGGACCACACCACAGGCGCTGCTCGCGCTGTGCCACTCGAGGGACCTCAGGCAATCTATGGCAATATGGAAAATGCTGATGAACCAGTGGACTGTGGGGTATCTTAGATATCTATAAATATCTTATTTTCAAGCCCAGTCTAGTCACTAGGCTGTGCATCGAAGTTGAGGTACGACTGGACCTACAAAATGTCGTCATTGTCGAGGGCTCCCGGCTGGGCGTTGGGTACCGTTGGGTCATATTCCAATCCCCTCCGGCTGGGACCCCGAAAAAGGAACCGATCCAGGAAAATCCACTTGGTGGAAGGGATGGACATTCAAGTCGTGGGGGATCCACCAGCAACCCAAACAAGATGCTTGGTGATGTCCCCCATATATCATGTTTGTTGCTCTACAACACCCATTAACTACTTCGATATATATATATATATCATAAACCATGCACCTAGCGAAGTAAACCAATTAAGCTGACTGTGGGGCACCGACTTCTTGATCTCTATTGAAATCCCAGTCTTTTCTTCCTTCATCTACTTTGAAGAAACACCTCCGAGGAGCCTTTGCCCCTGGTGAACTAACAGTTTGCGAGCTGGACAGTCGCCATTAAATTAAACAATTGCAAAATCAACGAACTAAATAATTAATAGGCCATTGAAACTATGGCAAACTGTTAATCACCCCAAGGTAATCGGAAACATCATTTTAGTGGTCTAACACCATAAATCATCATAAATCGATGTAGCTCACTTTGAGGCGAACCAACCAGGTTTGAAAACGTCTGGTTTGGCGTCGAACAAAATCACCAAGCTTACCGACTGACTTGAGCAAATCCCACTTGCCCGAACTGAGAAAAGTGGTCCTGGCGTGGTGGGGAATGGCGATGGCTGGTGTTGGGCGCCCAAGCGATGGTCATCTTGGGTTTTTCTTGGTTCTGATTTCAACAAGTTGGCAGTTCAACAAGCAACATGTTTTGCCAACAGCAAAGCATCAGGAAAAAATGGTGGCTCTGCCACTTAGCTACGCAGCATGGGAGGCAATACTCCCGAACGACAAGGGTGTTGGGCCGTGCCTTTTGGAAAACTGGTCACGGGCTGAATGTCTGCCCCATAAATTCTTGCCATCAAAAAATGAAGAGGGTCATGACCTATGATCCAGTCACCCTCTCCATGTTCCCTCTTGTACACATGAAGAACACATCCAAATCCTTAAAGCAAAACAATCTGACCACCCACAAGTTAACGGTGCCCTTTTTCACAATGGTCTTGGATTTGCTTTTGGCTTAAGGAACCCCCCCTGCAAATACACATATATATATATATAAACTTCAAAGATTTCCGGAAAAAAAATAAGTCCCAAAAACCAAAATCCAGAGTAGACAGGCTCCAAAAAATCCCAGCGGATTTTTTTTGGATGTCCCATTTCGACAAAACAACACCATCTCAGCAAAACCCGGGTGCCCCAACCTTCACTTCCTGCCACTGCATGCCAGGGGGCAGGCCCGCAACACGCAATTTGGACCTCGCAAAAAGGTTTCGCTTGAAAGTAGTAGTGGATGTCGTGGGGAAAATTTCTGCTGATTAAGCCATGCAAAAAGCTGTCCATCATGTTTAGCGAAATTGGTTTATGACTAGTTAAACTAAGTTGATCGTGATTATAACTATAATATGGTAATAAACCAACTTAGACCTATGGGGGCACCACCTCCCAATATTGCCCAAGTTGTTTCCAACTACATACCCGCCTCTCAAAAGTTGATAGCACTTCAGTTCAACCAGAATGTGAAAGATATGGCTGTGCCAAAAAAAATACGTCATGAAAGATTGATTCCAAAACAATATCTAGCTAGTATTTAAATAATAAACATGATTGAAACATCGCAATATCTATTTCACATCGATGAAATAACATGAAGAACAGCAGCGTTTTGAGTCGCAATGTTATTGAATAAATCGTTAATAATATTATTCAATATAGTTTAATAACATTGATAAGATTTCTGATCAGTTAATATCAAGCGTCCCCCAAGTCGCCGAGCCGGTCCATTGACGTCGGGTCCAGCTCCACCTGATCGAGGCAATTTTGAGACAGGCTGAAGAGCCACTGAGAGGTACCTGTTTTCTAACACACTTGTAAACATATATAAGTATGATATATAAACCACATATATATATATGATATATTATATATATTACACACATCGTGTATCTATATATATATGTTTATATATACATTGTGTACATATATCCTGATGTACATAGAATATGGAATTTCCATGGCTTGCTTAAGGGCGCCTAGCAAATTGTGTAAGCTATGATTTGAGGGGAAAATTCTTGACATGTCCATGTGCTATCTTCTCCAGCCCGCTTAAACACCCCCATTGTATGGTCCCAAATATGTGTAAATCCCGTCGTAATCCGTGGTTTCTGGGGTATGGGAATGGGATTGTGTACTTGGCTATGTATTCTGCATACAGGATTCGATAGGATCAGATAGATAGATTGATTACAGTAGATTAGTTAGATAGATTGGATAGAATAGATTAGATTAGATTAGACTAGACTAGATTAGATTAGATTAGATTGGGATAAATTAGATAAGACTAGGATACATTAGATAGATTAGATAGACTAGATAGATTAGACATGATTAGATACATTAGATTGGATAGATTGGAAGATTAGATTAGATCGATTAGATAATAGATAGAGTAGTTAAATTAGACAGATAGACAGATAGACAGATAGACAGATAGACAGATAGCCAGATAGACAGATAGACAGATAGACAGATAGACAGATAGACAGATAGACAGATAGACAGATAGACAGATAGACAGATAGATAGACAGACAGACAGATAGATAGATAGATAGATTAGATAGATTAGATAGATTAGATAGATTAGATAGATTAGATAGATTAGATTAGATTAGATTAGAAAAGATTAGACTAGACTAGATTAGATTAGATTAGATTGGGATAAATTAGATAAGACGTAGATTAGATAGATTAGATAGACTAGATAGACCTGATAGACTAGAGAGATTAGATTAGATTAGATTAGATTAGACTAGATTAGATTAGATTGGGATAAATTAGATAAGATTAGGATACATTAGATAGATTAGATAGACTAGATAGATTAGATAGATCAGACATTATTAGATACATTAGATTGGATAGATTGGAGGGTGGATTAGATCGATTAGATAGTTATTAGTTAGATTAAATAGATTAGATTAGATTAGATGGGATTAGATTACATTAGACTAATCTGATTAGATTAGATTAGATTAGATAAGAATAGATTAGATAGATAGATAGATAGATAATAGATAGATAGATAGATAGATAGATAGATAGATACATCGATAGATCGTAGATTCGATAGATTCGATAGATTCAGATAGATTAGATAGATTCGATAGATTCGATAGATTCGATAGATTGGATAGATTGGATAGATTGGATAGACTGGATAGATTGGATAGATTACATAGATTAGACAGATAGACAGATAGACAGATAGACAGATAGACAGATAGACAGATAGATAGGTAGATAGATAAGATAGATAAGATAGATTAGATTAGATTAGACTAGATTAGATTAGATTAGTTTGGGATAAATTAGATAAGACGTCGATTAGATAGATTAGATAGACTAGATAGACTAGATAGATTAGATAGATTAGACATGACTAGATAGATTAGATTGGATAGATTAGAAGATTAGATTAGATCGATTAGATAATAGATATATTAGTTATACTAGATTAGATTAGATTAGACTAGATTAGATTAGATTAGATTGATAGATAGAGAGAGAGATAGATAAGATAAGATAAGATAAGATAAAATAAGATAAGATAAGATTAGACTAGATAGATAGATAGGTAGATAGATAGATCGATCGATAGATCGATAGATCGAGGGATCGAGAGATCGATAGATCGATTACATCGATTTGATCGATTAGATCGATTAGATCGATTAGATAGATTAGATAGATTAGATAGGTTAGATAGATTCGATAAATTCGATAGATTCGATAGATTCGATAGATCAGATAGATTAGATGGATTAGATGGATTAGATGGATTAGATGGATTAGATTGATTAGATTGATTAGATGGATTAGATGGATTAGATGGATTAGATGGATTAGATGGATTGGATGGATTAGATGAATTAGATGGATTAGATGGATTAGATGGATTAGATGGTTTAGATAGATTAGATAGATTGGATAGATTGGATAGATTGGATAGATTGGATAGATTAGACAGATTAGACAGATTAGACAGATTAGACAGATTAGGTAGATTAGATAGATTAGATATATTGGATAGATTGGATAGATTGGATAGATTAGACAGATTAGACAGATTAGACAGATTAGACAGATTAGATAGATTAGATAGATTAGACAGATAGATAGATTAGATAGATTAGATAGGTTAGATAGATTGGATAGACTCGACAGATTAGATAGATTAGATAGATTAGATAGATTAGATAGATAAGATAGATAAGATAGATAAGATAGATAGATTAGTAGATGAGTTTGTTTGTTTGTTTGTTAGTTAGTTAGTTAGTTAGTTAGTTAGTTCGTTACTTTGTTAGTTACTTAGTTACTTAGTTACTTGGTTAGTTAGTTTGTTTGTTAGTTTGTTAGTTTGTTTGTTAGTTAGTTAGTTACTTACTTGGTTAGTTACTTAGTTACTTAGTTAGTTAGTTAGTTAGTTAGTTTGTTGGATAGTTAGTTAGTTAGTTTGTTTGTTAGTTAGTTAGTTAGTTTGTTAGTTAGTTAGTTAGATAGGTAGATGGATAGATAGATTAGATAGGTAGATAGGCGGATAGATCAATAGATCAATAAATCACTAGGTCAACAGTGCAATAGATCAATAGAGCAATAGAGCAGTAGAGCAATACAGTACATAATGGATCGATAGGTAGATAGGTAGATAGGTAGATAGGTAGATAGGCAGATAGGTAGATAGGTATATACGTAGATACGTAGATCAGTAGATAGGTGATTTTTTTGATCGATAGCTAGAGAATAAATCAGATAGTATCAGATAACGATCAGATAAAGATAAACATTTAGATTTGTCAGTTCAGATACAGATCCAATACGGATAAAGACTTTAAATACTACAGGCAAGGGATTCATGATCTAGAATGCTATATAGCTGTACATAGAGTGCTTAGGAACAGATGTAGATTCCCGAGGGTTCTCTGGTAATCACTCGCATGGCTTGCTGGAACATCCCACATTTACAGATCAATTTCCCATTTAAATAGCCATGTGAAGGTGATGTGTCGATTGAAATCATATTCAATCACCATTTATATAGCAACATAAAGTGACCATTTATATTAATGTACATAATAATCTAATCCATAATATTTTTGTTGTATCCCATTTCCCACTTATACAATAACCATTTATAATTTATAGATTGTTTCTCCCATTTGGTATGAATTTCATCACCTCCATCTGGACGTAAAGTTTACGACCGCGATGTCCTGGTAAAAATGTTTCCCCAAGTTCTGTTGTTGAGATAGATTAGGTCAGATTAGATTAGATGTGATTGTGTGGGATTCTAAAAAAAGCGAACCACTTCATATACATAATACCACTCTATATATTCATGACACCAGGAAATCGAAGTCACACAAAATCGCCCCTCACAGTGGAAAACCTCCAGGACTCCCTGCAGACACTTGATAGCCTTGAATGAGGCTACCATTGGACCTGGATCCAGAAATGGGCGATTTCACACCATTTTTTCCAAGAAAACTTGGGATTCAACAGACCAAGATCTGGAGTTACCAGCAAACACCGTGTTTTTTTAAGCTGCAAAAACTTCACCACCAAAAAAAAAACGGATTCAACCAACTCAAAGTTCGGATGTAACTTATAATCTGTAGACATATATAAGCAACAGACATGTGCATTGGAACACAGAAAATTACGAGTATGATTTTAAAAAAGGAAGAAACGCAAAAAAATCATCACCACTGTGTACCTGAACCAGAACCACGTCCCGATTTGTTCAAACACATCGTCAGAGGCCGGTTGGAAGGTACCACACCACTTACCCAAGAGAAAGTGTGCCAATGAATGTGCCTGAAATGGGGAATCCCCAAATCATCCAAAGTAGACCAGTTATGACCATTTGAGTATTGAAACAACCATCGTGACGACTGGGGATCCCCCCTTTGAACCCCCAAACCGTCCCAGGTCCGGCCTCACAAGAGCTTCCAGAGCGTCATCCGGGTGGTCAAATCGGACCTCACGGGACCGCAAGTAGTTTTTGGCTCAAATGGAACGACAAAAGGCGAACAACATGTAAATCATGTTCAGGATCTGAAGCCATCGAATTCAGGGCTTTTGAGACTTTTGAGGATTTGAAACCAACAATTTGCAACATACCCAAATTCATCCGGATGGTTGAGGAAACAGATCCTCCGGAAAGTTGACTTGCAAAGGGAAGTGGCGAAGGCCAAAAAACATAGGAAAGGCACTTAGAACATGGCCAATCGTGCTTAAAAATTGCACCTCTAGTGCGAGCTGCTCCTGCTTCTCAAGCTATTAAACTTCATCTGCGAGCGCGAATGAATCCCAGAATGAAATTCCCAATTTTAGAGTAGCAAGTATCACCATCCCCCAAACTAACATGACGATCCTGCCAACTAGGGGGTTGCAAGACTACCTTCCGCAAAAAGATGCTGATACTCAGGGCCTATATTACATAATTGGGGGATGGTTGTCATGATCATGGTTATCATGTTCAATCAGCATCTTCAATATTCGTTCATCACACCAAACAAAAACAAGTTGCTTCTAATTACAACTTATATTTCCCATCAATATCCCTGAAAAAACATGCCTATTTTTCCGCATCCAACCACTTCCCCCACGGAGATGTCCGGCGGAGATGTACGGGGCCTCCGCGGTGTGAAGCCCCGCCTGGCGCCGTTCGGTTTCCCGCAGACCCGAGGTTTTCCAGCTATTCCAAGAACCCACAGAAAAGCCCAAGAAATATGAGGTACAAATAACACATAGCAATACGGTACACGGTTATCAAGTGTACAACAACTCCCAATCGAAGATTATGAAGTGCACATCAGCACCACAAATATGAGGTATATACATCAATCCGCAAAAACTAGATTATGAGCTACGTCAACCAATAAATGTCAAGTACAGAAACTCCCACCCACACAACATATCAGGTACATCCACCACCCAAGACAACCCCCCAAAAAAAAGTTAGGTGATGACAACCTTGGTAAACCCCATTGTTGTTTAAAGCTGCCTAGTGTACATCCCCATTTATACACTTCAAGATTGAAGTACTTCAGTATAGTATGTTCACTCCCAAAAAGATCAAAAAGTAAATCCCAACAAGACTTTGATGATGATTGACATGGGTTTGTCTCGAAATGGGCTAGCCCTTAAACTTCATGGTTTATCATCTTGTTTCTCTTCAAATGACAATCTTGGGAGGTATATCCAATTTTCAGACACACCCAAATATCATACTGTATCCAATTTTCAGACCACCCAAATGACCATCTTGGGGTTATATCATTGATATCCATACTAAATAAATCCTGCTAATCTCCCATTGATATCCCCATGATATATGGATTTAAAAAAAAATGTATAACGATTATATCCGCATCCGTCCCAGTAATTCCCCATTTTGTTGGTTAGATCCCCAGTAAATCCCGTTAAATCACTATTTGTCATGGTTATTATCCATCTATGATTAAAATATCGCAAGTATCATATTAAGTTGGTTATCTCCGATAAATATCCCATGAATACCGCCTATCACAACATATATCATAACTATTACGCTCCGGTAATTTACCATAGTTATGGAAAATGGTTCACTTATAATCATTTATAGATGATTTCCCTGTTCAAAAGGGTGATGTCCCATTGCCACTTTTGAATGCCAGAGGGTGTGTATATATATATAACATTGGGGTTTCTTGTTTCTTTAAATGGTGGATTCCCAAGTCACCATGGTCGTTTCAATACTAAACCATAGTCATTCATGACTTGGATGATTTAGGGAACCTTCATTTTAGGAAAGCTCCATATGTATATACCCATTATGTATTCTATTATCCGATCATTATCCAAATATAGAAATATATATATATACATAATTATATATATATATAAATATATTATACATATATTCCCGTTGGAAATCCCTAGAGCTCCCAAGTTTTGTTGGTGAAATCATGTAAAATCCATTATTCTACCAATTTTATCCCTATTAAGATCACCAAAAAACACCATATCAAACCATATTTGGGGAAACCCTCCATATTAAATCCCATTACATCTCATTAAAGGACAATTTTTGGTGAAATCCATGTTAAATCCCTATAAATCCAAGCTTTCCCCACGTCCCCACAACACGTCCATGGACCGCACCACCACCGCCGCTCGCGGTGTGCTGCTCGAGGTCGGCAAGTTGGCCCCCACGGGTCTCACTTGGGCGTAGGCTACAGGCCCTGCTGCCTCTAGTGGTCCAACGGTCCACCCATTCAAATCCTTTTACAAAGAAATATAGGTGTATGTGTATGATATGTATGTATGATACGTACGTACGTAGGTAGGTATGTAATGTAATGTAATGTAAATGTAATTGTAATGTACTGCACTGTACTGTAATGTAATGTAATGTAATGTATGCATGTATGTATATATAAATACATATAACTTTATGGTTGTATATGCCATAAATGTAACTTTATGGAAATGGGGATCCTTTTTATAAGGATATATGGGTATGTATATGTATATACGTGCATATATATATATATATAGGATTATATATGGATGTATGTATATTTCATAAATACATGTATTGTCATCCTGGAGTAGATAGAATGTGAACAATTCAAAAAAACCTGATTCAACTGGACATATCTTTGAACGTCTCATATTCCATGCACTTCAGGATGATTATATATATATATGTGTGTATGTATGTATGTATGTATGTATGTATGTATGTATGTATGTATGTATGTATGTATGTATGTATCTAGGTGGGTATGTGTATATATATATATATATGGATGTAAAAAGTGAGCGGCTGATGCATATGTATGTGTAAATGTATATATATATATGTATGTATGTTGTAATCCCAAAAAAGATTGAACAGTGATGTACAATCTCTATCACTATCCCCATTTGAATCATACGAATGGACATACATATTTAACAGCATATCATTATATAGGGAGTGGTTAACGCAGATTACATATGTATATCATATATAAATATATAGAGAGAGAGAGAAGGGAATCCCAAAGAAAAATAGAAAAAAGTTATTTATCATTGTTTTAGTAGGCTTTTACTGTTCTATCAAACTTTGGGGTTGCTTAATGTATAAATCCACCTTAAAAGATGGATGACCATCCCCCAATATCGGTATACATATATATATATATGTGATATATATATATATATGTGATCCGTGTGTTGACCATAGCACAAACATCTGTGGGATTCTAACGAACATTGGGTTTTAAACCCAGGCATCAAGGATATGGGACTATACCATAGGGAAACTCATGAGATACATAACCAACTTGATATGCTGGCGTGTCTGGAAATGGAGGAGACTGAAGGGGAAAAAAAAACTGCATAGGGAAAATCATGATGAACTATAGGATTTTTGGGGTACCCTATTTTCAGACAAACCTATATATTGATATAACTGAAGGGTAAACAAAAAGATACCAAATTTTCGTTGCACATGTCGTGTAAAACAGAATCCCATCACCCCAACCACCAAATCCTAAATTCCCTTATTCACCCGAAAATGAAAAGGCACAAAACTTGGGGGTTAATCGTCAATAGTCCACATATGACTGCAATACTCCGGCTAATAACCCATTGATGCAACTAGTTATCTATGTATATATATATATATCCCAAGTAGTTCTTGTCCAATTAATGGTCCAATATATATATATATATATGTATATATATATATATATTACATATATTCATAGTCAGGGGGGTCCGATTACAGATGTATGAAACTCATGTATATCCCATATACCACTCGCTTACGTTAGATGGGTATTATCGCACTTTAGGTTGCCCAGGTGAAAGACTTTAGAGGTGACCACGTAGCAATCATGCGGCACCAAAAAATGGATTGGAACCTGTATCTTAGGCAGAAATGATCGGAATATGACATAAAAAATATTGAAGTGATTCTTCCACTATTCCAAATAGTTTTTAGTTCCCTAAGATTTGCCTAGCGGCTCAAGAAATCTAGCGATAGCTTGAGTACCCGTTTATTCTCCCCAAGCAATTCCTACGTGTTTGTAACGGCAAATTCACTGCAAATCCTCAATGTCCCCACTGACATCAATATCCCAATAACATTCTCATGATACTTGATCTTATACCCCATCTTCCAACAAACCCATGCATCCCCTCAATATTCCTACAGTCACACAGTAATACGCTTGGTTGGCCACCAAGATCAGCAGTTGATCACATCCCAAGACCTTGTCGACCTTGTTGCGGGACTAAACAACGTTTTACGGTAGTAAACAGTACATCCTGCACTGCAAGGTGGTGCCCACCCAGTTATGTTTGTTGAATAAATAACACCCATCAAGTACTTCGATAGATCTACTATAAACCCAAGCTATTGAAGTTCATTTTCAGTTACCCTCTGGCTATTTGACGTAGCTATGGCAATGGAAGCCATGGACCATAGGAATAGATGATAAACATGATGAGATTTACGGTTCTTAATAGCATGGTGACTTCCAGTTCGCAAATCGTTCAATTACCAGATGGTAACATCCATTCATATCGCAGTGATATACCACTCAAATCCCATTAAATACCATGACATTCCATCAAAATTCACAATTTGGTGTTTTTTCCCCATGATATCCCCATGATCTCCTTATCAATCACCATTTTCGTTAGTTAAATCCCTATCAATCACCATTTTCGTTGGTTAAATCCTGTGAAATCCCAGGAAAATCCCGAAATCTCAGCCCAGCCCCAGCCCCAGCCCCAGCCAGGCACCCAGGCCGCCACAAAGTCTTTCAACTGGGGCCAAGCGCAAGTGGCAGGCCTTGGTGCTGCTTTTCAATGGGATAAATGATGGGAAAATGAGGTGTTAAACCATCAAATTTCTAGTAAATAGCTGTGTCACTGGGGAAAATGATAGGAACATGATGCGAAAATGAGGTTTTAAACTTAAAACCACGAAATGTTAGCCGTGGTGTACACGAATTGCATGTTCCAAGAAAGGACCGCCTGGTGGGTCACATCCGGGATGGCATTCCTTGATACAAGGATGAGAAAAAAAAACTATTGGGACTCCTTGACATCGCAGTTCATGGTAGGTGGTAAAAACCTGGCACTTTTGTTGAAAAAAACGCGTGAAATCGACCCGCTGGTCAATGTGAAGCCTCAGCAGTGCCCAAAGCCGCTTTTTAGGAATAGCTCTTGAATGCGTGGTGGGAGATTTGAATGGACTCTACAAATCTCATGACTTGATACGTAATTACATGATTAAATTATATGTATAAATTATAACTTTATAACTATATATTACAATATTCTATCTGAATATAGTGCAGTTGCATATGGTGCCAATCTTCTGCCTGCAAATATAGTACATGTAGTATTTTTGATGCTACTTTGACACTTTGACGTCCTGAGATCTCGACAGACCCATGATCAAAATCTTTGTGCCATCTTGCGAAGTCAGATCTGCCTACGGATGATTTCTGGCCATCCAATTCTCCAGGTCGCGATGTTAGGTTACCCTCTGGTAAACATACAAAAAGCTATTGAACATGGCCATTTAGTTCATTGATTTACCCATTAAAAATGATGTTTTTCCAAAGTTATGTTAGTTTACCAGAGGGTATATAATATGATATATATATATATACCATAAATATCCCGATGATTGTTGAATTATTATATCCCCATTGTCGCGAGGCAATAGATGGCGAATGGGATGGTATATTATTCTGCCACATTTTCCAGACTGTTGGTTCTGTAGTGTATTAGAATGTTATATATCCCATTGATATCCCATTAACATCCCATCAACACCCCATTCAACACCCCAGTAATGTCCCATTGTATACTCCCGTTACCCTCTGGTAATTTAACATATTTAGATAGCTATAGCTATTGAACATTGCCATTGAGTTCCTTGATTTACCATTCGAAAGGGTGAACATTTTACCAGAAGGCATCCTCCACTCAGATCCCAATTGGATGGCAATGGAAGCCATGGACCATAGGAATAGATGATAAACATGATGAGATTTACCGTTCTTAATAGCATGGTGGCTTCCAGTTCGCAAATCGTTCAATTACCAGAGGGTAACATCCATATCCCAGTGCAATCTGGTGTTTTTTTCCCCATGATATCCCCATGATCTCCTTGTCAATCACCATTCTTGTTAGTTAAATCCCTATCAATCACCATTTTCGTTGCTTAAATCATGTGAAATCCCAGGAAAATCCCTATCAATCACCATAAAATCACCATTTTCCCAGAAAATCACCATAAAATCCTGTTGGGAACCGCCCTTGAGCCTTGCCTTCAATTTCAACGGGTGCCCCTCGTAGTCGCTGAACATCTCCATGGCCCGCTGGACCGATTCAGCGTCCTGGAAGCGGACCTGGCTGAAACAAAACGTCCAACGATAGGGAAATTTTCATGGTTTACTCATTTTTTTAAAGAAAATAAATAAATAAATAAATATATATATATATATATATGGAGGTATATGAAATTATATGAAACTATATCTGGTTGGTGGTTTTAACTATTTTGAAAAGTATGGGTTCGTCAATGGGAAGGATGACATCCCATATATGAAATGGAAAATAAAAAAATGTTTGAAACCACCAACCAGTTTTGAATATATATATATACATACATATGTAGTCAAAAACATATAACGATATAATATGTATATACAGCTAAATATATATATACACTATGAGTTATGTAATCGCATATATATATATATATATTATGACTAAAATGTGACACTAAAATATTATAATCAACATACTGTATGTATGTTACATACATAACCTATACAATTAAAGTATAGATTAATATAATTTAATGTGTATATATATATATATTATTATTATTTGAAGTTTCGAAATTGCATATATCCAAGAAACAAACACTAAAATGGGGAATTATGTAATGTAAATGATACAACCCAAACATGATGAGTGCTTTTTGGGGGATTCAATTTCCATTGGCGCGGGCAATTTTATTGCAAGCTTTTAATGGGGAAATCGAGGGCAAACGATTCTCAACCTCAATTCCGGAAGAGGAAAACCGAGTTGGCTAACACGGGATGTACCATTTTACACTTGGATGTTTCGCTATGGTTGGGCCTTCCATTAACAACCAGGGTATCAACGCTGAAAGAGTTTACAAAGGCAACATTTGAAAGTAGACGGGTGTGCCTTAAAGTATCTAAAAGTGGAGTTTACCCCCAAAATTGACATCAAATCATAGTGAAAATAGTGATTAACACGTGAACATAGTGATTAAGCAATGAATTGAGAAGCATCCTATTTTCAGACTGCACAAACCAGCCCAAATGATGGAATCGAGCACTTTCAGACACGCTGACAAAAGAAAGCACCAGAACTAGTTCTTGTCGAATTCAACAGTCGGAATTCCGCGCATCTGAAGTGGTGAGGCGGTAGGGCGGTAGAGATCCAATCAAGGATTAAGCCAGTCTGACTATAGTTCTCATATGTTAGATAATCATTAAGCCATAGATTAACCACATCATTCTAACTCTAACCCATTGTGACAGATTATCGGATGTGGTTAATCTACTTTCATCTAATGGGTTAATCTAATGGCAGTGTAATTCACCACCCGTTGGTCATCTAATCAGATGTGCATCAATCTGGGACGGCCTTCTCCCATAAACCGAGTGACACTAGGATGATTTTATCATTGGTTTACTAAAGGAATTGCCACTATTCTTAGTATGAGTGCTAATGATTCTTGCAACTGTGGCCATGATCCCCTGTTTCCATGCACTAGTTTTAGCGCCTTTTTATCGCAAATATTGTCGCAAGCAAGGTGGGACAGTGCTATCTGCTAGAGCAAGGCAAAATTGGACGCGCTGCCCGATCACCTCGCCGACGATAACCTTCACCACCTTATCGTTGTTGTGAGCAGCCTCTATCGCCTGAGCGTGGAATTGCACCACATGTTCTTGTGTGTTATGTCTCATTTAGTGGGTCTGGATTCTGATATGATCTCCGAAATTCCACGCCTTGGCGTTGAAGTGCTTGCGAATCCGCGTCTCAATGAACCCAGAACCTGTCGACGAAACAGACGTGTCCAAAGAGCCGGGGATCCATAAAACCCAATTGCACCATTGCGAAATTTGCAGCTAGAACAGACGTCTTCCCATATCTCCACCTGCCTAGAAATAAGCTGTGTGTCTTGCCGCTGATCATGTTCGTGGCGTGAATCAGATTCTTGCAATACCTTTGAACGCGAGGTACGAAAAACGTTGACTTGATCTTGTGTGGGTCCGGTAGACACCCCAAGATCCTTACGTCCAGCGGATGCACACAAGGAAGGCGAAAAGCCTAATCTTCAGTTGTAGCCTGAGCGCAGCAGATCGACCGAATGGGCCGCAAAGCTGCAAAGCGGATACATCTCAGGCTCGGGCGCAGTGATGGTCATGAGCCGTGCTCGGACACTGATCACTGAATTCACTAATCAATGAATTATTCACGGGGGTTGGCGTGTGCGCTAGCGTGTTATTTCTATTGAGTTGACAGGTCAGGCGCCCGGCTTCGAACAACCAAGAATCGCGCGTGCGAATGTACCGACTGTCTTGAGACTTCAGAAGATGCGCTACGGAATCAAGATTGTGATTTCGTATTTTCATACGCAGCGATTAAAAAAACGATGCGCTGTTACCGACCTTGCGTTTTTGACTGAATGGAAATGAACCAATTGTCATGTACTCTCAGTCATTAGCGCCTTTTTTCTGCCCCCGTTGGCTGTTAGTGGATGTTGCACGGCATCGGAAGCTCATGTGGCTCCGGAATGGGGCCCACTTCGCGAAAGAGTTGTGCCTCAGTACAAACAATCAAATTAAAAATGCAAAACTTCACAGCAACGCTCTGAGCCTGCTTGTCCATTGCATTCAAGATGTGATCGCGAACCGGTCGCTGCAATAGCATCTCCTCGAAAGTAGTTGGACACCGACCGCTGCACGGCCGTGGCAGGAAGTGTTATTTTTTGCTTTTTGAACGTATTTGAAGGGTTAGGGTGGGGTGGGGCATGTTAATGTTCCGTGTAGGTTGCACACATGCTGGACGCTACGCAACTGAAGGGTTAGGGTGGGGTGGGGCATGTTAGCGTTCCTCGTAGGTTGCACACATGTTGGACGCTACGCAATTGAAGGGTTAGGGTGGGGTGGGGCATGTTAACGTTCCTTGTAGGTTGCACACATGTTGGACGCTACGCAACTGAAGGGTTAGGGTGGGGTGGGGCATGTTAACGTTCCTTGTACGTTGCACACATGTTGGACGCTACGCAACTGAAGGGTTAGGGTGGGGTGGGGCATGTTAACGTTCCTTGTACGTTGCACACATGTTGGACGCTACGCAACTGAAGGGTTAGGGTGGGGTGGGGCATGTTAACGTTCCTTGTACGTTGCCACATGTTGGATGCTACGCAACTGAAGGGTTGGGGTGAGGTGGGGCATGCTAACGTTCCTTGTAGGTTGCACACGTGTTGGACGCTACGCAACTGAAGGGTTAGGGTGAGGTGGGGCATGTTCACGTTCCTTGTACGTTGCACACATGTTGGACGCTACGCAACTGAAGGGTTAGGGTGGGGTGGGGCATGTTAACGTTCCTTGTAGGTTGCAGACATGTTGCATGCTACGCAACTGAAGGGTTAGGGTGGGGTGGGGCATGTTAACGTTCCTTGTACGTTGCAGAAATGTTGGATGCTACGCAACTGAAGGGTTAGGGTGGGGTGGGGCATGTTAACGTTCCTTGTAGGTTGCACACATGTTGGACGCTATGCAACTGAAGGGTTAGGGTGGGGTGGGGCATGTTAACGTTCCTTGTAGGTTGCACACATGTTGGACGCTACGCAATTGAAGGGTTAGGGTGGGGTGGGGCATGTTAACGTTCCTTGCACGTTGCACACATGTTGGACGCTACGCAACTGAAGGGTTAGGGTGGGGTGGGGCATGTTAACGTTCCTTGCACGTTGCACACATGTTGGACGCTACGCAACTGAAGGGTTAGGGTGGGGTGGGGCATGTTAACGTTCCTTGTAGGTTGCACACATGTTGGACGCTACGCAGCTGAAGAAACTGACACTGCAGCTGCTCACGATCTATATGATCCTGAGGATGCTAGTGATGATGCTGAAGATGATGATGCTGTAATGATGATGATGATGGTGGTGATGATGATGACAATGATGATGATGATGATGATGATGGTGATGATGATGATGATGATGACGATGACGATGATGACGATGATGGCGATGATGATGATGATGGTGATGATGATGATGATGATGATGCTGACAATGACGATGATGATGATGATGATGATGATGTGATGATCATGATGACGATTCTCATTATGATGATGACAGTGCAAACAAAACAAGATATATATATATATTTGGATAGATCAAGTCAAGGTGCCTTCACCGTCCGGGGCGCCCCAGACGGTTGCACCCCACGCCACGAAAACGTCTGGGACGGGCTTTCCGTCCTCCCAGACCCGCAGGCCAGGGAGGTTCGCCTGGAGATCTCCATCCTTGGACACAGCGAATGAACAAAATAAACGAACATGTTGAACTTTGATTTTGGCTTTATTTTTTTGATGCGTTTTTTCACAAATCAAACGCGATCGTTTCCACTTTCAGGGTGTCAAGGTTCGACATTTCTAGAGTTCCACGGTTCCAGCTCTCAGGGTTCCAAGGTTCCAAGGCGCCTGGACTCCAGGGTTCCGAGTTTTTCTGGGTTCAAGTGTTACAAGGGGCTTTCAGGGTTGCACGGTTCGCAGGGTTCCAAGACCCCAGCTTTCAGGGTTCCAAGTTTTTAGCGCTCTACAAGGGTTCCGGGTTTTCAAGGTTCCAGGGTTGCAAGGTTCCATGGCTCGGTTCCGGGCCCGTTCCGGCCAGACCCAGAGATTGAAACCCAACAGTTCGGGAATTTGCAGACAAGAGTCCGACGTGGGGTCCACCGGCTTGTACCACTGCGGCGGCCCCGCCGGTGGGCAGTGGTAGCAAAGCTCAGCGCTTAAGGTGCGCGGTGTTTTTTTCCACCTTACATCGCCACACGGTTCTTCAAAGCGCGACCAGTGAGCTCCAAAAGACTTTTGGTCTTGGAGTTCATCCAACGCCATTGACGCAAGTTAGCATGAACGTTGACATCCCCACCCCCACAACCCAGGGACGCAACGTCAGATGTGCATGTGAGTTAAACATGAACGTTAACATCCCCACCCCCCAACCCAGTGACGTAACGTCAGATGTGCATGTGACGCAAGTTAACATGAACGTTAACATCCCCACCCCCCAACCCATGCACTGACGCAATGTCAGATGCGCATGTGACGCAAGTTAACATGAACGTTAACATCCCCAACCCCCCCAACCAGGTGACGTAACGTCAGATGTGCATGTGACGCAAGTTAACATGAACGTTAACATCCCCACCCCCCCAACCAGGTGACGTAACGTCAGATGTGCATGTGACGCAAGTTAACATGAACGTTAACATCCCCACGCCCCCAACCCATGCAGTGACGTAACGTCAGATGTGCATGTGACGCAAGTTAGCATGAACGTCAACATCCCCACGCCCCCCAACCCAGTGACGTAACGTCAGATGTGCATGTGACGCAAGTTAACATGAACGTTAACTTCCCCACGCCCCCCAACCCAGTGAC
This sequence comes from Cladocopium goreaui, assembly GCA_947184155.2. NCBI lineage: Eukaryota > Dinophyceae > Suessiales > Symbiodiniaceae > Cladocopium > Cladocopium goreaui. The sequence continues at coordinate 125,359 of CAMXCT020006610.1, read as the reverse complement.
GCAATGTACGATGTGCATGTGACGCAAGTTAACATGAACGTTAACGTCCCCACGCCCCCAAACCCCAGTGACGCAACGTCAGATGTGCATGTGACGCAAGTTAACATGAACGTTAACATCCCCACCCTCCCAGTGACGTAGCGTACGATGTGCATGTACCGGATAAAAAATGTGTGTTTTCAAAAACGGTCAAAACGCTGGCGCGGTTTTCCCCCCGCTGGCAAAAACATGCTGCATCGATTACAGGTGATTTCCATTGGACTGAAAGTAGCAATCAAAACTACACAAGCTGTACAAATCGTTACAACTATCGGATCACACTTGGAAAATGTTTGGTTTCAAGAGATTGGGCACAGCTACATGATTGGTACGGTGCAAAAGCTGTGTGAAATACGTTGCAGTCCTTGACAGCAGTGATGCTACATACTGATGGGCTGACACGTGCATGCCACGCACCAAATCAAATAATTTGTTTTGCCGCAAACCTGTCTTGCGATTATACCATCTCGCAGCATCTCACATGTATGGATGCCAAAAGAAGGGATGGCCACTGCTCTGCGAGAGCCGATACGGCTTATACGCATCTGGCACAGGGAAGTAAAGACCCGAAACTTTGCTCGGCAGCTGCCAGCTCCGTGCACGATGGAGCTTAAAGACCTGGACAGTATGGAAGACAACAGTGCTAGCAAAATCAAGCGCAAGCAAACAAATCTGGGGTTGGACCGTTTCCCCTTCGGAAGTCTTTATCTGCTCACTAGGCTTTTCTGCACCTGCACACATTTACATCGCATAAAGTTGGCCTCCTCTTACATGACCTTGTTCCGGCCTACGTAGGCTTCGAAGTTGGCTGGACTCCATAAGATTATCTGGGCATCTTTCCAAGCTAGAGGGAACATAACCTGCAAGGCAAAAAGACAAAATGAAGGCAGACATCGTAAAAGCAATGCAACCGACCATTGCCTTCTTCTTTTTGTCCATTACCTGACAGGAACTCCGTTTCATCACTGGGCAAAAACGAGTGGAATCACCAAACCTTCTCGTCTTTCAGATCCTCGATGGCACTCACTGCTTTCTTCTTCTCGTCTGTCGCCTGCCAGCAACTGCGTTTCGTTTGCGGGCACACAAACGGATGCCCTCACCGTGGCCAAGCCTTCCTGTCTTTCACATCCTCAACAGCACGCAGAGTGCTTGACATGATGCAAGTTTGAAACACCAAAACACTCCTTGATCCAATAAAGCTGCGTTGTGAGTGTTCTATTTCCGCTTCTCAATCTCTAATTTGTATGAAGTCCTGTCCAGCCAGGGGCAGGAGGAAAAATGCAATTTTGCCCTTTTACCCCTCAAGTATTTCTGAAATCCTATACAGCCAGGGTCAGGAGAAAGAATTGCCTTTTTGCCCTTTTGCCCCTCTAATATTTCTGAAATCCTGTCCAGCCAGAGCCCTTTTACCCTGTTAATAATGTTTACCGTTTACCTCTTAATCTGGATAAATTGATAAAATCTGGTAGTTCAGCAGCTGGAAAATCTAAGGGGAAAAGTGAGGTCATTATAATTTAGAGATTTATTTAGATTTATGATTTATAACGATGACTATCATTACCCTCCGGCAATCAAACTTGCTGGAAAATCCATCTTTTCTGTATCTGGTTGGTGGTTTCAACCCCTCTGAAAAATATTAGTCGGTCAATCGGGATCATTATTCCCAATATATGGAAAAATAAAAAATGTTCCAAACCACCAATCAGTTATAGTTGTTTTTTTTACTAGTTCAAGTTCAATCCCATTTATATTTTTATGGCGGATTTCCATGGCCATGTAATGCATAACGATTTCCGACCACAAAGCCTTCATTTTTGGCACCACATGACCCCCACTGGGGCGACAGGACCGATGCTTATCCACCCAAAATGGTCAATTTCTTTGCATGCCAACGCTCTAGTGCCACAAAAAACAAGAAAAAACACATGTTTTTCCTGGAAAACGGAAAAATTGGCTTTCCAGAGCCTTTCTTTTGTTGATGTGGTAGCAATTGCAAATCGTGTATCAGCAGGCTTCGAACTTGATCAACTTCGGATTCCTCACATCCATCCCGGTGCACCTCACCCACAGCCTTAAGCTCCTTTCAATCGGCAGTGGTGCTGCAAAGACATCACTGGTCGCTTGGATTTTGCACCCTCTCGTGTGATCGAACATGGCATTCATACCTGAACTTTTCAGGGCTATTTGCATGGGCATATCATCAACAAATGGGGGGTTATCCATTGTTAAGTACCCTTCACTAAGGTTTGCCCAAACGTTTGCAGATCTTTGCGAATAGGGTGAAAAATGGTTGTGAATGACACCGGGTTCGCAAGTCGCCCTTGAACAAAAATGCAAGACGTGCCCTTGCACCCTGCAGATTCCCAAAACCTCACGTTTTTTCTGTACTTTTCCATGATTTCCACCTTACTTGCACCTTATTTGCACCTTATTTCGACCTTATTTCCAGGTTATTCCGGAAAAAGATGCCAAGGATAACCTGGTTCCACGGCCAAGCACCCACCTGAGCAATTGGACGGGCAAACTCAGTACTCACCGGCGAGCTGCCTGGACCTGGACCTGGGGCAGAGGGGGGTTTCAAATACTATGGTTATTTCTATTATTTTTATCTCTACAAAAATATGGGAGTTTCCGAATTTCGATATAATATATATATATAATATATCTATATAATATATATATATCTATATATCTATATAATGTATCTATATAATATATATATCTATATAATGTATCTATATAATATATATATATATATATCTATATAATGTATCTATATAATATATCTATATAATATATCTATATAATACATCTGTATAATATACATCTATGAAATATATTTATACAATATATCTGAATAATATATCTATATAAAATATTCATAATATTTATATCTCAGGAGTACCGCACAAGGCGGTGGCGGAAGTTTCAAAAATAGGAAACCTATAGGAGAGGTTGGTTGTTGTGAATCGCGGATGGCAGAGCGAATCCACTGATGGACCGAAAGGTGGTTGAGGTCTCCTCTCTTTTTCTCTCTCTCCTCTTTCTCTGACTATCTACCTACCAACCTACCGATCTATCGATCTATCGATCTATCGATCTATCGATCTATCGATCTATCTATCTATCTATCTATCTATCTATCTATCTATCTCTCTCTCTCCCTCTTTCATTTAATTACCTATCTATCTAGCAACCTATCTATCTATCTATCTTTCTATCTATCTATCTCTGTCTGTCTATCTATCTATCGATCTATCTACCTATCTATCTATCCATCCATCCATCCATCTGTCTGTCTATCTATCTAATCTAATCTAATCTAATCTAATCTAATCTATCTATCTATCTATCTATCTATCTATTCTATCTTCTCTATCTAATCCATCTAATCCACCTAATCCATCTAATCCATCTAATCTATCTATCTATCTATCTATCTGTCTGTCTGTCTGTCTATCTATCTATCCATCTATCTATCTCTCTCCCTCTATCTATCTCATCTTTCTATCCAACCTACCTACCTATCTATCGATGCATCTTTCTATCTATCTATCGATCGATTTATCTATCTATCTATCTATCTATCTATCTATCTATCTATCTCTGTCTGTCTGTCTATCTATCTGTCTATCTGCAAGCTTGAAAAGGAAGCTTTCTGCGAGACTTCCCCAGTTTTTGAACTTGACAACTCAAAAAACGCGGCAATTCTGCGAGACTGCCTCAATTTTTGCACTTGACAACATCAAAAACGAAGCAATTTTGCGAGACGTCCTATTTTTTATAGTTGACAACATCAAAAACGCAGCAATCCTGCGAGACTGCCTCAATTTTTTGCACTTGACAACATCAAAAACGAAGCAATTCTGCGAGACTTCCTATTTTTTCCGGAGAGCGTCTGAGCGAAGGGTTCTTCTAATAGTGGGGGTCTGTCAAACATTTTCACATCTTCACATCTTCTTATCCTCACATCCTCGACTCTTCTCATCTTCTCATCTTCACATCCTCACATCTTCACACCTTCTCATCTTTACATCCTCACATCTTCACATCTTCTCATCTTCTCATCTTCACATCTTCACATCTTCTCATCTTCACATCCTCACATCTTCACATCTTCTCATCTTTACATCCTCACATGAACACATCTTCTCATCTTCTCATCTTCACATCTTCACATCCTCACATCTTCACATCTTCTTATCCTCACATCCTCGACCCTTCTCATCTTCTCATCTTCACATCCTCACATCTTCACACCTTCTCATCTTTACATCCTCACATCTTCACATCTTCTCATCTTCTCACCTTCACATCTTCACATCTTCTCATCTTCACATCCTCACATCTTCACATCTTCATATCTTCTCATCCTCACATCACATCTTCACATCTTCACATCCTCACATCTTCACATCTTCTCATCTTCACATCTTCACATTCTCTCTTGCCCTCTTGCTCTCTTGCCCTCTTGCTCTCTTGCCCTCTTGCTCTCTCCTTCTTTTCTATTTCTCTCTTGAAGGCGCGGGGCAGTGCCAACGAGACGGCACGAAACGCAACCTTTTCGCGCGAAATGAGGTTCGATCGCCAAAAACTGAAGTAAAATTGCAATTTCAAGGCGTCCCGCGCAACCTTTTCGCACGAAATGAGGTTCGATCGCCAAAAACTGAAGTAAAATTGCGATTTCAAGTTGTCCGGCGCAACCCTTTCGCACGAAATGAGGTTCGATCGCCAAAAACTGAAGTAAAATTGCAATTTCAAGGCGTCCCGCGCAACGTTTTCGCACGAAATGAAGTTCGATCGCCAAAAACTGATGTAAAATTGCGATTTCAAGGGGTCCCGTCGCAACCCTTTCGCACGAAATGAGGTTCGATCGCCAAAAACTGAGGTAAAATTGCGATTTCAAGTCGTCCGGCGAAGTGTGCAAAAGCTTCTGTGTAAAAGTCTCTGTGTGTAAAAGCGTCTGTGTGTCAAAGCGTCTGTGTGTAAAAGCGTCTGTGTGTAAAAGCGTCTATGTGTCAAAGTCTCTGTGTGTAAAAGCTTCTGTGTGTAAAAGTCTCTGCATGTAAAAGTTTTTGTGTAAAAGCGTCTGTGTGTAAAAGCGTCTGTGTGTAAAAGCGTCTATGTGTCAAAGTCTCTGTGTGTAAAAGCTTCTGTGTGTAAAAGTCTCTGCATGTAAAAGTTTTTGTGTAAAAGCGTCTGTGTGTAAAAGCGTCTGTGTGTAAAAGCGTCTATGTGTCAAAGTCTCTGTGTGTAAAAGCTTCTGTGTGTAAAAGTCTCTGCATGTAAAAGTTTTTGTGTAAAAGCGCCTGTGTGTAAAAGCGTCTGTGTTTAAAAGCGTCTGTGTGTAAAAGCGTCTGTGTGTAAATGTGTTTGTGTGTCAAAGCCCCTGTGTGCAAAAAGCGTCTGTGTGTAAAAGCTTCTGTGTGTAAAAGCGTCTGTGTGTAAAAGTGTCTGTGTGTAAAAGCGTCTGTGTGTAAAAGCTTCTGTGTGTAAAAGCGTCTGTGTGTGTAAAAGTCTCTGTGTGTAAAAAAGCGTCTGTGTGTAAAAGCGTCTGTGTGTAAAAGGGTCTGTGTGTAAATGTGTTTGTGTGTCAAAGCGTCTGTGTGTAAAAAGCGTCTGTGTGTAAAAAGCGTCTGTGTGTAAAAGCGTCTGTGTGTAAAAGCGTCTGTGTGTAAAAGCGTCTGTGTGTAAAAGCGTCTGTGTGTAAAAGCGTCTGTGTGGTAAAAGCGTCTGTGTGTAAAAAGCGTCTGTGTGTAAAAAGCGTCTGTGTGTAAAAAGCGTCTGTGTGTAAAAAGCGTCTGTGTGTAAAAAGCGTCTGTGTGAAAAAGCGTCTGTGTGTAAAAGTGTCTGTGTGTATTAGCTTCTGTGTGTAAAAGCCCTGTGTGTAAAAAGCGTCTGTGTGTAAAAGCGTCTGTGTGTAAAAGCGTCTGTGTGTAAAAGTGTCTGTGTGTGTAAAAGCGTCTGTGTGTAAAAGCTTCTGTGTGTAAAAGCGTCTGTGTGTGTAAAAGTCTCTGTGTGTAAAAAGCGTCTGTGTGTAAAAGCGTCTGTGTGTAAAAGCGTCTGTGTGTAAAAGGATCTGTGTGTAAATGTGTTTGTGTGTGTCAAAGCGTCTGTGTGTAAAAAGCGTCTGTGTGTAAAAAGCGTCTGTGTGTAAAAGCGTCTGTGTGTAAAAGTGTTTGTGTAAAAGTGTTTGTGTAAAAGTGTTTGTGTGTAAAAGCGTCTGTGTGTGAAAGCTTCTGTGTGTAAAAGCGTCTGTGTGTGTAAAAGTCTCTGTGTGTAAAAGCGTCTGTGTGTAAAAGCGTCTGTGTGTAAAAGCGTCTGTGTGTAAAAGTGTCTGTGTGTAAAAGCGTCTGTATGTAAAAGCTTCTGTGTGTAAAAGCGTCTGTGTGTGCAAAAGTCTCTGTGTGTAAAAGCGTCTGTGTAAAAGCCTCTGTGTGTAAAAGCGTCTGTGTGTCAAAGCGTCTGTCTGTAACAGTCTTTGCGTGTGAAAGTGTTTGTGTAAAAGCGTCTGTGTGTAAAAATGTCTGTGTGTGTAAAAGTCTCTGTGTGTAAAAGCGTCTGTGTGTAAAAGTCTCTGCGGGTAAAAGCCTCTGTGTGTAAAAGTCTCTGTGTGTAAAAGAGCCTGTGTGTAAAAAGCGTCTGTGTGTAAAAGCGTCTGCGTGCGAAAGTGTTTGTGTAAAAAGCGTCTGTGTGTAAAAGCGTCTGTGTGTAAAAGCGTCTGTGTGTAAAAGGGTCTGTGTGTAAAAGCGTCTGTGTGTAAAAGCTTCTGTGTGTAAAAGCGTCTGTGTGTAAAAGAGCCTGTGTGTAAAAAGCGTGTCTCCATACTAACAACAGAAGACTCTGCTCCTCTACGCTCTCGGGCCATCCGTCGTCTAGTTTTTTTTGACGCCGAGATCTGGTTCTGGAGTTACAATTTCTCACACTGTTGCGCGTCGTTCTATTGTGTTTTGCAATTCAATATTTCGATATCGCAATGTAATGGCTGCGTCAAGGTTGCTTGGTGCCGCGGTTGCATGCGTAATCCCATTGTTTTTTGCAGCTGGACATTGTCAATCATATTGGCGTGGCTGCATCAAGGTTGCGATAGCAATTTGTCACTAAATTTTCTCAATTTTGGCGCTGCTGATTTCCTTTTGTATATATATATATACATATGTATGTGTGTGTGTGTTTCAAAACAATGTTTCAAAATCGTGTTTTTTTGTCTAGGTTTTGGCGCCGAAATCCGGTTTTGGAGGTGCAATTTCACACACCGTTGCGTGTAGTGTAGTTCCATTGTGTTTAGCATTGTTTAGCTATTCAATATTTCGATATCGCAGTGTAATGGCTGCGTCAAGGTTGCTTGCTGCCGCCGCTGCATGCGTAATATTAGTGTTTTTTGCAGCTGGACATCGTAAATCGTATTGGAATCGCTGTATCAGGGCTGAGATGGTGATTTGTTAGCACATTTTTCTCATTTTGGTGCTAATGATTTTCCTTTAAAAAATATTGTTAAAAAGTGTTTCAACATGTTTCAACATCGTTTGTTTGTCGCTGCTTTGCAGTGCGAAGATGTGCGAAGTAGTATTGGGAACTGCTTGGTGCAAACTTTGTAGTACAAAGTGGTACTGGGAATTACTCTGTGCAAACTTTGTAGTACAAAGTAGTACTGGGAACGCCTTTGTGCAAACTTTGTAGTACAAAGTAGTACTGGGAACGCCTTTGTGCAAGCTTTGTAGTACAAAGTAGTAATTATTGGAAAGTGCTTTATGCAAACTTTGTAGTACAAAGTAGTACTGGGACGTGCTTCGTGCAAACTTTGTAGTACAAAAGTGGTACTGGGAAGTGCCTTGTGCAAATTTTGTAGCACAAAGTGCACGCTTTGTAGCACATAGTTGTACTGAGAAATGCTTTGCGCAAATTTTGTAGTACAAAGTTTTGTGTCTGTGTGGAATTTTTTTCCGCGCGCCATGGTTTGTTTGGTGCAAGAAATGTCGTTCCGACAGCACATTTTTTGGCGCGCACAAGAGCTGAGATGAGTTGAGAAGAATGTTCGGGAGATGAGAATGCTCGGATGAGATGAAAACAGTTGAGACTTTTTTGATGACCTACGAAACGAAATGGGATGAGATGAGAAGAACTGAGATGAAGTGAACTAAAGATCCCCGTCGGTACAAAAACGTGGGGTACAGTCCTAGAAAAAATCGGTCTAAAATGATGACCCCTAACCTTTCAGAGGGGTTTTAGAGCTTTAAATTCCTGGCTCCTAACCTCTGAAGCCGAAATCTCACTTCCAACCACCTTTTCGAATTGCTAATTTCCTGGTGCCCAACGTCCAACATCCAATAAATTTACCCCTCTGATATCCAAGTAAAACAATTATTTCCTGGATGCTTGCGTTGGTAACATGCCATATCTTCCCCCCCCTCAATCTGATACGGAAAAAAGAATTCCTGGCACCTGACTTCCCGGCTGACAGTTCGCAGTTTTTCAGAGTCCACGAGTCCACGGCTTCACGAGTGCGGTCCGGCAGATGCTCACGGCAATGCGCAACCCTTTTCCATGGACAAATGTATCTTCAGGAAAAAAACGCCTGTTTTGCAATTTGGCCACGCGTTGGAACAAAATTCTTCAATTTGTCCCATCATTTCCTATCTATGGATGGTTGACCTGGTGATGCGTTTTTTTTCCTGTGGGGCCAGCCTTTGAAGATCATCCACAAGAATTCGGCCAAAAAAAGGTCCAGCCCCTTGGATTTTATTTTTGACACCTGCGCCTCGGCCTCTTCAAGTCACCTTTTTTTGGTTGGTGAAGCTGAACATATGTGGTTGTACCCTTTTGCAAGGACAAATGCATTTTCAGCAAAAAAACATATGTTTTGTAATTTGGGCGCGTTGACACAAAATTCTTGAATTCGTCCCATCATGTCCTATCTGTGGATGATTGGCCTGGAGATGCGATTTTTTTCCTGTGGGCCAACCTTTGAAGATTATCCGCAAGTATTCAGTCAAAAAAGGTCCAGCCCCTTGGATTTTATTTTTGACCCCTGCGCCTTGGCCTCTTGAAGTCACCTTTTTGGTTGGTGAAGGTGAACATATGTAATTGTACCCTTTTGCAAAGTCATGTAAAGAATCATACCCCCTCAGTTAATCATGGTATATTTTTTCCTGGGGTTTGACATTTAGATATGTTCTAGTAAACTCCCATTTGATCCATCCACCTTCAAATTCCTGGCTACTAACCGTGGGATTTCTACAAATTTACCCATTATCAGAGTCATTCATGATTGATTTCCTGATGCCTTACATACACAGACTGATAGATCAACCCCCCCTCAATCACAACAGACAGACATTGATTTCCTGCCACTGTACGTCAGGAAGCTTTCGGGAAAAAAAATCTGGGCCTTTTTTGGTATGATATTTTATTCCTGGCCCCATATCATGCCCCGGGACCCTCACCCACTGTCTGCTAGATTTTTGGAAAATAGTGTTTTTTAAAAAGCGTACTGAACCCCCAGGAAAAAAAAATGGTAGTACAGAGGAGGATACTAAAGTGAGCAGAGTTCACATGATTTGTGTGAAGTGCAAGTGTAAAACGTGAAGTGCGGGCTTGAAGAGCGCAGTGTGAAGTGTGAAAAAGGTGTTCGCTTGGCGTTGCATTGCAACATGATGGCTCACAGGTCATGCCATTGGACAATCATGGCGCAACACGTTCACACAAAGCACGGGCGCACAGGCCTGGCGCTGGCACACGGCGCATTGAAGTTCTATAGATGAGCAAGGTTTGCTTTTTCATATGTTTGAGGGAATTTCAGCCCCGCCTCGTGCGGGTATTCCTGGTATGTATGAATGTTATAGCTAACATATTCAAAATTCAACATTGTCGTTTGTTGCATGTTGACAAGTTCTGTTATCAATTTCCCTGGGTGGTCTAAATTGATATATTGAATCTAAGGCTTCTCATTTCCAGACAATCCCGATTCAAATCATTATCGTGAACGGGAAATGTTCGGACCGCGTGCTTTAGGTTTTCGGCTGCGTTTTTTTATTAACAAAAAAATCAACAAACTCCAGGATGTGCTGCTAATTTTTTAACCTACCCCTCGGCCCTTCAAGTCATTGGTTTTTGTTGGTGGAACTCGCACATGTGTACGTTTCATTTGGCCAGGGGCAGGTGTATCATCAGGAACAAAAATACGTGTTTTTCAATTTGGCGGGTTTTAGCACATTTTTGAAGGATTTGTCCCATCCATGGGTGAAGGTCTACGCCGTGAATTGCTCAATAACTGGTTCGCAGAGCGATGTGATTTTTTCCAGTGGAGGCCCACGTCATCTGATCAACTGCAGGCATGTATCCAAAAAAAGGTCGTGTCGCCTGGATCTTATTTGCAACACCTGCCTCTCAACCTCTTCAATTTTTTTGTTGGTGGAACTTATTTTTTTCTTGCGCTATCTGGGGGAGACGAACCCGACAAATTTAGCCCGGAAAAGGTCCCGCCCCCTCAACATTATTTCTGACAAGTCACTTCTCTTTGGTGTGGCAATGAGCACATGTCTTTGTTTTTCCATCCATATGTGCATCTCTTTGTTGGCAGGGACAAATGTATCCTCAGCATTCGGGGCATTCCAAGGTGACAAATTCCTAGTTGCAACAATGTTTAAATTCCGGAATTCGAACATTAGGAAAAAAATGATCAGTGCGCGCGGCCGGGGTATGTTTGTTTCCTAAAACTGTGCATGTGTCGCATTACCTCGTTTCGGTCAAATTTAAATCCAGAATTTTTGATCCAAAAAAAAATGTTTTGTCGGATTTGTTGAATAGAAGGAATTTTGTAATGAAAACATCAATGTAATGTTTTTGTTGCAGGAAACCAATGGGAACCGCAATAGGCGGAGGCTGCGGAGGCAACGCCACGGGAACCAAAACTGGGTAGGGATACACAGAATGCGGAAATAGTGATATGCATGGAAAATATTGATTTTCGATATTCTGTATATTTCTGTATGTGGCCACTACATGTCTGTGATTCGTGGATGAGGATGGAAGTAATCCCTTCCTCCTAATACTAAACGTCTCCCCCCCTATTACTAAACACGGCAGGTAGTTTAAGTATTGCGGGGGTGATTTATTATTAGGGAACCCTATTAATAGATTTAAACCCTTAATTAAAAAAAACGCTTTCCAAAATCAATTAATTTTTAATATACCGCGATGAAAATCTTGCCCAAAATTGGGTTTCGAAGCGGACCCTATTAACAAAATTAAAACCAAAAAAAAATGTTCGATTTCAAAATCAATGAAAATTCCTTATATAACGCGATTATAAAAATTTTGCCAGAAATCGGATTTCGAAGCGGACCCTATTAATAAATTTATTTAAAAAAAAAAGATTGCTCGATTTCAAAAGCAATTAATTTTCCTTTTATAACGCGATTAAAAAATTGCCAAAAATTCGATTTCGAAGTGGATCCTATTAATAAAATGAAAAATTTTAATTAAAAACAAAATTGTTCGATTTCAAAATGAATGACAATAACACGCTGAAAATATTGTCAAAAATTGGATTTCGAAGCGGGAATAAACATCCCGGAGTTAACTAGTTTTTAGTATTAGGGGAGCAAAAACCACAATTGGTAGCTTTATTTTTAAATTGTTGTCTAAATGGGGTCAATTAAAAGTCAAATTGACGAATCTGAAATTTTCTGGAAACTGGAGATGAACGCCTGTTTTTGGTATTTGGGGGACGTTTAGTATTAGGAGGAACGGATTAGCACATTTATTATTTTTCATTTATCCGAAGGATAAAAAAACATCCCTTTGCCAATTCACCTTGAGGACCTGGGCGTCGCAATTTTATAGGGAGCTCAGTGTATACTATGGAAATGCACCAAACTGGCTATGTATAAAAATTGAAAACCCTAGCACATACATACATAATCAGCTCTATAAAATAAAAACCTGCGAGTAACCCGTCAATAATCTCTTCCTCCTGATACTAAACCCCGCCCAAATACTAAAAACTAGTGTCCATCTCCAATTTTTGAAAATTTCAGATTGGCAAATTTGACTTTTTAATTGATCACCTTAAAAATAAAGATAAACCTACCATTTGTAAGTTCCCCCCCTAATACTAAAAACTAGTCAACCCCGGGGTGCTTATTATTAGAAAGAAGTTTCGAAATCCAATTTTTGGCAATATTTTAATTCCGTTATATAAAAGAAACCTAATTGATTTTGAGATCGGAAAAATAATTTTTATTATTGAGAGTTTTAATTTAATATTAGGGGGAAGCTTCGAAATCCAATTTTTGGTAATATTTTACTTGCGTTATAAAAAGAAATGAAATTGATTTTGAGATCGGAAAAAATAGTTTTTATCCTTAAGAGTTTTAATGTAATATTAGGGGGAAGCTTCGAAATCCAATTTTTGGCAATATTTTAATTGCGTTATATAAAGAAATTTAATTGATTTTCTGAGGTCGGAAATATAGTTTCAATTAGTGAGAGTTTTAATTTAATATTAGGAGGAAGCTTCCAAATCCAATTTTTTGGCAATATTTTAATTGCGTTATATAAAGGAAATCTAATTGATTTTGAGATCGGAAAAGATTGTTTTTGTTATTAAGGGTTTTAATTTAATATTAGGGGGAAGCTTCGAAATCCAATTTTTGGATCGGGGTTCAGACAAGGGGGGAGGAGTTGTGCAGATGGTTTTGGTAGATACAAGGCGGAATGCATGAGGTGCACAACTACAAAATGCAGTGCGTGCTGTTTATTTTTTGCAGCTACAAAATGAAGAACATAACTCTTTCTGGTTCGGAAAATAATTCAAAACCAGTACTACAAAATCCAATGCGTCTGAAGTTAAAAAATAACTGAACGTCGGAATTGCTAACATGTTTTTTCCCAATGACATTTTGTAGTTGGGTCTTTGCCATCCAAAGTTCCGACCAACATAAATTCGGAGAACATTTTGTAGTTGTCAATGATTGAATTTAGTTGGATCAAGTGTTGACCCCGTGCAGTTTGTTAGATGGCATTCTGTAGCTTCATGATCTGTTTGTGTCCATGTACATGTCACGCACTGTTTCCTTTTTTCCACCTCTTCTCACCTCTTCAAATGCAAAATGTTAATGAGATTTTATGTTGGATGCTTCAACTATTCAACTTGTACAACTACACAATGCTAATGAAATTTTATGTTGGATGCTTCAACTAACTCAACATATACAACTACAAAATGAAAATGATGATTTGAAAGGAATCAACTACAAAATGATTCCAAATACAAAATGGGGGGCACAACCTCCTGTTTGTACAAAAAAATCCTGGCTGGCAATCTGTACTGTAGCCCAAGTCCTCCCCATTTCGTAGCTGAAATTTGAAGGTTGATATTTTTGGCAATATTGTAATTGCGTTATATAAAAGAAATTTAATTGATTTTGAGATCGGAAAAAATAGTTCTTTATTATTAAGAGTTTTAATTTAATATTAGGGGGAAGCTTCGAAATCCAATTTTTGGCAATATTTTACTTGCGTTATATAAAGAAATGTAATTGATTTTGAGATCGGAAAAAATTGTTTTTATTATTAAAGAGTTTTAATTGGTACCCTAATACTAAATATCCCCCTAATACTAAAAACTATCTGCCGTGTTTAGTAATAGGGGGGGCGTTTAGTATTAGCAGGAAGGGATTATCATCAAACCCAACAACAATACAAAATTGGGACGCCCAGGTCATATGAAAACTCTATAGTTTGGTGCGCCTTGGGGGTGCCATTTTGCAGGCCTAAAAATTGCCTTCGGATTTCGGGTTCCAATTTTATAGTGGGGCGCTCGCCTTCACAGCCTTTGTGCGAAATGAAGTTCAGATATGTGGCACTGTGGCAATTCAAAGTTTTTGCCATCCCGTGGTTTTCACTTTACAGGTGTGTGATTATCCATTGATACGTTCTACTTTGAATTTCGTTCAACAAAATTAAAATATATTTTGTTGTGTAACATCATCTTATAAAACAATAAATCCAGGTAAGGTCCAATTGGATTGTTTTGGGGGTGCATAATCTTCAGGAAATGATTTGCGATTACTCTGGTACTATTTAACGTAGACGTGGTGGCCAAAAAAACATCAACAAACGTATTAGTACACATGCATCCTGATGGCCACGTTTAATTTGCAAAACAACGCTGTAAACGCATTTTTTCCTTAACGTAGACGTAGAGAGGTAAAATTTGTGCATTTCTCCATGGCTATGTTAAAGCTGCATTCTGGTGTGAAAAGAGATGTTGCAAAATCTGGTTGTGTTTTTCGTTTGATTCTCTGGATTTTGGAAATTAAACGTAGACATGCAGATCACTGTTTCGCAACGTCGAAAATGCCAACAATGAAAAAAACATGGCCGCGCACAGGTCATCCAACCGCTAGGTTTGTTTTCCTTTTTCACAGCTTCCCAAAGCTGTCTCGGTCTGCGCGCGTGACAAGCTTGCACATTGCCCTTGCAATGATTTCGCCTATCACTTCTTCAGAGCTTCATCGATTTTGGCTAAGTGAGATTTTCCCTCGCCAGTCTTCAAAAAGTGGATATGCCAAACATATCGGATCGCTGTGAGAAGCGCTTCGCGCTCAGAGCGAAGATTGGGTGACCATTTCGGTGCACGGTGAGTGTGCTTTACACCACCTTCTCGGGGGTAAGCTCCATGCCACTGGCTCGAAGCCGGATGGCACGAAATGAACACGCCTGCAATTGCAGGCAGAATGGTCAGGCCTTCGGCCTCCAAAGCCATAAACACAGGACGAGTCTGAAATGACTTCGGCCTTTCTGGTACCGATTCGGGCAAGAGAACTTTCATCATCCGGTCAGCTATGTCTGGTTCCTCAAGGTCTACCGCCTCATCATCACTGTAGGCCCAAGCAATTTCATCATTCAGGTGGTCGATGTTCTCAAAATCGTGGCCTGCCAGTGGCCACAAGGTCTATGTTAGCAGATCTTTGTGGAGGGTATTGACATTGTTGGTATCAAGCTCTTTAACGTAGCTATTAACCCTGGCCACTCTCCATATATATATATATATAATGTATGTGTGTGTGTATTTGGTATGTCTTGGGTCTGTGTTAAACTACCTGATGCAAAAACAATGGATATATCAATTGTTTGAAGGGTCGATGGCGAACAAAATTGAAGCATTCCTGTGGAAATATCTGGGAAGAAAACTATAAAAACATCATACAATTCGTTAATAGTTTCATATGTCAGAAACTGTGTATATATAATTTCATCAGATCGATTTATGGGGGAAATTGTTTGGAAACCCGATTATACATGACCACTGGGAACATCCTGGTGACTTGGTTATGCGAAGCAACAGAACAATTTCAATGGTTCCCTCAACACATGCAATTCTAATATGTTACTTGATTAATGCCTATGTCTTCGGATAGGCCCCGGGGCTGTAACAGTGACCACAACTGGACAGCACAAACGGAGCTGCCAGATTTAGTTGTCAATCTTACTACTACCCCACTAACTAAGTTTATACTCACCATAAACCGCAGTGAAGCTAGTTGTAAACAAACTAAACAAACTCAGTACCGTCTGGTAACTTAACATAGACATAGCTATTGAGAATGGCACATTGATAGTGGATTTACCCATTGAAAATTGTGATTCTCCATAGCTATGTTAATTTACCAGAGGGTATGTCCATGTTTATTTCCTCAATGAAACGCCTGACCTGCAAATTCCTCCAGAGCAGCTTCAAGATCCTGGTTCTCCTCCATGCCGGCTGGAGCTGGATCATTTTGATCAGGCTCATCGCCTGAAGAATGGGCGCCAAAGAAACACAAAGGCTGAAACAACATATGTTGAAACCATTAACGTAGCCATGGAGACTCAGTTGTATCCCCAGTTAAAAGATACTAGACCATGGTGGTACTTTCATATCTTTGTTGATGTGGACGAATAACCATTTGTTGCATCCGTGTTCATTTAACAAAGCTATGGAACAGCACAATGTGCGGAATATATCGTAGTTTGTTAAACATTGGGGCCGTGCCAATAGCCATGTTAGGGTATGAGGGGAAGGAAATGTGTATGAAGTCGATGGCCTTCAATACCAGCAGCATCATCGGGGATTTCGTCCTCGAAATCATTCTCATCCTTCCTATTGTCACTGCTGTCATCTGGGAAGTCGACTTCATCCAAGTCTTGGTCATCTTCGTCCCAAGGTTGCCCCATGTGACCATAACCTTGCTCAAGCTCAGTTAGGTCGCTCTGAGCTTTACGTGAGGCCAAATGTAAACACCTCACAGGCCTCGGGTTCTTCTCATCAAAACCTAGATCGAGGGTCAACTTCACTGACTTGTCCTTGATCTTGATTCCAAGTGTCAGGATTTTGGGAGTTTGGTTTTGTTTTGACGCTTTCTTGAATGTTGGAACACCATGCTGCACCAGAATGTGCTTTTCAATCCATGCCGCGGTGGCCATTTGACCGGTTCTGGGGTTGAACACAATATACCTTTCAACATCCTCTAACGCTCTCAGTTTTTGGGACAGACTTTTGCTGGATTGCTTCTCTACTGCTGGGTCCTCTTCAAGAGCCTTTGCAAGGGAAGAACTGAGATTCCCAAGCGTGTGGCAGTGTTGCATCAAGGATCGCACCACCGCCCCTGCGGCTTCGTAGGGCAAGGCTTTCCAACTTCCCGCATTATCCTGCTAGCTGACCCTGGCTTGGTGATGTGTTTTGTTGTGCTACTGGAAGTCCCAACCATCCAAATCCAATTAACATAGCCTCTATGCTGTGTTTTTTCATTTGAAGAACATCCTTTTTTCCTCTTCAAGAATTCCATAACCAACAAAACATCCACTAGATTCGGGTAAGTGGATTTGGATATGACATTGTAGGGCCAAAAATCCCCTTAACATAGCCACTGGGCTACTACTTGTGGAGGTGCCCAGAACATTTGTTTCTCATTTGAAGCAAACACCGAATAGATTCAAGTAGGTGAATTTGGCAATAACATGGTATAGAGCCAGCAATCCCCTTAACATAGCCACTGCGCGGATATTGGTGTTCCCAGAAGGATTTGCTTTTCATTTACCAGGAACATCCTTTACCCTTATTAAACATCCAAAAGATTTAGATAAGTGATTTTGGGTATGACATTGCAGCTCCAAAACCCCCTAAACATAGCCACTGCGCGACTATTGGTTGAGGTCCCCGGAACACTCTTTCTCATTTGAAGAATATTTGAAGAACATCCTGTTACCTTTTCAAACATCCAAAAGATTCAAGTAAGTGAATTTGGAATGACATTGTAAGGCCAAAAACCCCTTAACATGGTCACTGCGCTATTATTGGTGGAGTTGCCCGGAACATGTGTTTCTCATATGAAGTAAATACCCAATAGATTCAAGCAAGTGAATAAAAAACATGGTAGAGCCAGCAATCCCCTTAACATAGCCACTGCGCTGATATTGGTGTTCCCGGAAGGATTTGCTTTTCATTTATGAGGAACATCCTTTACCCTTTTCAAATATCCAATAGATTTAGTTAAGTGATTTTGTGACATTGCAGCTCCAAAACCCCCTAAACATAGCCACTGCGCTACTATTGGTTGAGGTCCCCGGAACATTCTTTCTCATTTGAAGAAGATCCTGTTACCTTTTCAAAAACCCAAAAGATTCAAGTAAGTAAGTGAAATTGGAACAACATGGTAGAGCCAGCAATCCCCTCAACATAGCCACTGCTCTATTTCTCCCCTTTATAAACATCCAATAGATTTAGTTAAGTGATTTTGGATATGACGTTGCAAGTCCAAAACGCCCTAAACATAGCCACTGCGCTACTATTGGTTGAGGTCCCCGGAACATTCTTTCTCATTTGAAGAATATTTGAAGAACATCCTTTTACCTTTTCAAACATCCAAAAGATTCAAGTAAGTGGATTTGGAATGACATTGTAAGGCCAAAAACCCCTTAACATAGCCACTGCGCTACTATTGGTGGAGTTGCCCGGAACATTTGTTTCTCATATGAAGTAAACACAAAATATATTCAAGCAGGTGAATAAACAACATGGTAGAGCCAGCTATCCCCTTAACATAGCCACTGCGCTGATATTGGTGTTCCCGGAAGGATTTGCTTTTCATTTATGAGGAACATCCTTTACCCTTTTCAAATATCCAATAGATTTAGTTAAGTGATTTTGGGTATGACATTGCAGCTCCAAAACCCCCTAAACATAGCCACTGCGCGACTATTGGTTGAGGTCCCCGGAACACTCTCTCTCATTTGAAGAATATTTGAAGAACATCCTGTTACCTTTTCAAACACCCAAAAGATTCAAGTAAGTGAATTTGAAATGACATTGTAGGGCCAGCAATCCCCTTAACATGGTCACTGCGCTATTATTGGTGGAGTTGCCCGGAACATGTGTTTCTCATATGAAGTAAATACACAATAGATTCAAGCAAGTGAATAAAAAACATGGTAGAGCCAGCTATCCCCTTAACATAGCCACTGCGCTGATATTGGTGTTCCCGGAAGGATTCGCTTTTCATTTATGAGGAACATCCTTTACCCTTTTCAAATATCCAATAGATTTAGTTAAGTGATTTTGTGACATTGCAGCTCCAAAACCCCCTAAACATAGCCACTGCGCTACTATTGGTTGAGGTCCCCGGAACATTCTTTCTCATTTGAAGAAGATCCTGTTACCTTTTCAAAAACCCAAAAGATTCAAGTAAGGAAGTGAAATTGGAACAACATGGTAGAGCCAGCAATCCCCTCAACATAGCCACTGCTCTATTTCTCCCCTTTATAAACATCCAATAGATTTAGTTAAGTGATTTTGGATATGACGTTGCAAGTCCAAAACGCCCTAAACATAGCCACTGCGCTACTATTGGTTGAGGTCCCCGGAACATTCTTTCTCATTTGAAGAATATTTGAAGAACATCCTTTTACCTTTTCAAACATCCAAAAGATTCAAGTAAGTGGATTTGGAATGACATTGTAAGGCCAAAAACCCCTTAACATAGCCACTGCGCTACTATTGGTGGAGTTGCCCGGAACATTTGTTTCTCATATGAAGTAAACACAAAATATATTCAAGCAGGTGAATAAACAACATGGTAGAGCCAGCTATCCCCTTAACATAGCCACTGCGCTGATATTGGTGTTCCCGGAAGGATTTGCTTTTCATTTATGAGGAACATCCTTTACCCTTTTCAAATATCCAATAGATTTAGTTAAGTGATTTTGGGTATGACATTGCAGCTCCAAAACCCCCTAAACATAGCCACTGCGCGACTATTGGTTGAGGTCCCCGGAACACTCTTTCTCATTTGAAGAATATTTGAAGAACATCCTGTTACCTTTTCAAACACCCAAAAGATTCAAGTAAGTGAATTTGAAATGACATTGTAGGGCCAGCAATCCCCTTAACATGGTCACTGCGCTATTATTGGTGGAGTTGCTCGTCTGTGGAAATACAAACAAATAACCAAAATAACCCAATCATTATTTCCAATCTGTCCTGGATTTGCCACTCATAGACTGTGCACCATTGAGGGGTTCCGGTGCCCAGTTTTCCAAACACATCGAGGACTTGCCTTGCATCCTCCATGGTGATAGGAGGATCTTGAGTCCCATGGGGCATGTCTTTCCATTCCATGTATCCACATGCTATCCAAGCACTTTGGAAAATTTTCCGATCAAGTTGACACCAACCTTCGAAACTGAGCTCCACGATGCTGATCCAGTTGGGGGCCAGGATCTCCACTTGTCCTGCAAGCTAGACTATGGTAGATATGTGACAAACAACTTGTACAGGGACATTGGAAGATGCTCATAGTTGTGTGAATGACCTTTTTACACTTGAACGTAAAACTATGGCAAAACATACCAGTCCTGATGGACGCAATGGTAGGTCTTCGTAGGCTGGGCGTTCGAAGAGATTCTCTCCCATTTTGATCTTTTTCAATCCCAGAAGCCTTATTTTTTGCCGGTACTGGGCATGTAATTGGTCGACCGGCTGGCCATGGCCTGACCAGCCTCCGACCGGCTTGACCGGTTCGGCCATGTTGTGGAGACGGAACCAGTTGGACCTGGCAGTGAATGGACCCTTTTGGTACGTAAACGTAGCCGTGGCAGCAGTCCCCAAATGTAGGTTATGTACCCATTAAACATGTCAATGGAGGATTGGAACCAAGAAAAGTGAACTATTGCGGGGGAAGCAAAGTTAAGAACCCCACCTCCTGGTCCCATCTCCTTTGGACTGTGCGAAAGAGCCCGTCCACGCGTCGCATATGACAGCTCCACGAATCTCCGGTGACAGCTTCCACCTAGTCACACCGGAAGGCTGAAGGAAAGGTTTGATGTGTCAGAGCCATATACCAAGTCCATATATCGTAAAAATTCAGTTACTTTGGGGTTGAATATACTTTGCACGCTAACATGTCCATGGACAGGGCATTTGCGTACAGAAAGGAAAGATGTATTCCACCCAGTCTACAGAACATTAATGCACGTCTTTGACCTATCGGTATATGCGGCCAAAAGACTTCTTACGCTGCATGTCCACCGCAGCGCTGTAACACTGCTCGAGGACCTCTAACATGGAAATTGATGACATAAAATGGCTCTTTGTCCCACTCGTGACAATGTAGGAAATGCCAACGTGTTGGCTATTCCACTGCCGAATCTGTTCACTGCTCAGAGCCGATTCTGGAATGCAAAAGCATACCGGCCCTCTTGATCCATCGCTCCAGGACGAGGTTAAGGCCTTGGTAAGTCTGGAGGGCGCCTAACGTAGCTACTGAGCAAGTGCCTGGTATTATGAAACTGTGTCTTTTACATAATAGGCTTCAGAAACCAATAAAGGGAATAATTACCTTCAATGTACTGAAGAATAATGTATACATATATTATGAAGAGAAAGGACCCAGATAGATACAGACATATAAGATACAGTAAGTTGGTAATGCACTAAATGCACCCTGGTCTTTTAACATAGCTATGGACATGCGGGTGGGTAATACCTTTTCCATACTTTTTATTAACAAGTCCACGGCTACGTTAAGGTTAAATACCAGAACTGGTTCCCCTTAAACCTAGCCACCGTTATGCTCTTGCGAGCACCGCGTACCGCATGCCTCTTCTTGTCAAGTTGACGCGGTGCGCGTCTCTTCCTTCCTCGCTTTCCTATGGAACCTCTTTCTTTCCACTGCATCTTGCCATCCCAACTGAAAGCACATCTCCACAGCTGATCAAAATTTAGTACCATGTACGGGTGTACGCCATCTTTCAACAAATCTTGGTAGTGCTCCCGGTACATTTTCATGTCTGGGTGATTGAAAGGTAAACTTGCCTGCTCTGAGGAAGCAGACAACAAGCTCCAACCCCAACTCTTGATGAAATGCTTGCACCATGGCACTGTGACATAATTAAGAGGCTCTGGAGAGGGCAAAAGGACCTTTGAAAGACCTGAGATTGAAAGCTGGCCCTTGGCAAACATTTCCCTGAACTGCGCATTTTGCGCATCGATCAGTGGCTTTGTCTCTGGCAAAGCGTTGTTCCAATTCTCGATCAGAATGTTTGCCGATGTCTCCTTGGAGTAAAAGAGTTTTCACTTGGATGCACTGGTGTTGATGGTTCAGCCGTATGGTGTTGCAAAAACCCTTTAACATAGCTATGGAGTCCTCCTGAGGATACTAGCTACTTGGACTTCCACCCGATGACATGTATACGAATAAATAAACCTAAAACGTGGCCACAGTGGCAGATCGCATGTCCTTCAAACCCGCACCCCCAACCAAAGGTGCTCCATCCTGTTAAATCCGAGGGTCGATGTCTCTCCAAGTCACTACTTCTTTTCGTTCAGTCACCTCCGATTGGCCTAGCACGTGCTCTGCGATGATTCGGTCGAGATCTTTTTGTAGTTCCTCAGGCACGAAACCTCCCACAGGCCTCCCTTTGGCTGGAAGCGCAAACTTCTGACGCCATGCTTTCGGCACTTCGACGAGGCGGCTGCGATCTGAGGCAGGCAACAACTCCCATTTTTCGTCTTCGGCTTGCTTTGCCCATTTGTGTACATGACACGTGCGAACAATGTTTGGTAATTGCCTTTCAACTTCTTTCTGCAGATTCCTTTTCAAGATGTCTTTGGCTTTGGCTCTGTGCTCCAAAAAAGCCTCCCTTTCTTCATTCGTGAGATTTCTAGGAATCCTTTCACGTGCTACTGCTGCTGCCTCGTCCCGGTTTTTTTTCAATTCATTGTACAGCCGCACCGCTTTGAGTTTGTCTTCAATCCAGATCTGCCTACGGGCCTTTGCAGGTTTCTCATCCCACTCTTCGTCCTTCCTGCCTCTCCTCAGCTTTCCTTTCAGAGCCACCTTGCTGTGATAGTTTTGTCTTCTTCGCTTCCTGACAAAGATAGCTTGGGGACAACCGCATTTAACATAGACATGGCCCAGCCGAGAATGCACACGTGAACAGCTAACCATCAGCTGGTGGATCTGCAATGGAAAATAAACATTTAATATAGCGCTGAATTACCATATTTATATTGATGTGCATGTATGATCCAAAAGATGGACCCTCCAGCCATCCTAGAGCAGTCAAGCGTCTTGATTTTCGCAGGATCCTGATTGCTGAATTTCTCAAGTCTTTGCTTCTCGTCTTCTTCCTTCTTTTTTGCTTTTCCGGCAAGTTGATCAAGAGAGGCACTCTGTTTCTCCAAATTCTCTTCAGTTGCTTTCAAATGCTGTCTGAGTTGCGCCAGCTTCTCTGTCACAGCCTCAAGGCAATCTGGAAAACTGAGCATGTTGTCCTGGAAAACCTCGGGAATGTCGCCCAACTTGGGAAGCATCGGCTGGGAAAGCAGTCATGAAATAGTCTGGCCAAGACATGGCTGGGTCTTTTTTGCTGCCATGTGTTGCAACATCTATGATGTAAGAAAGGATTGTTTTCCAGAGCTCGACTGCCTCTTTGGTGCTTTCCAAGTCTTGAGTCAATCCAGACACTTGTCCCTCAAGTTTGCTTGTCATGCCCTCCAACCTTGCTTTCTTCCTCGCATGCGTGTCCACCTGCCTCTGCAACAAGGTCCTGAAAGGCTTGGAGCATTTTGACAGACAAGAGATACAATAAGAACTGTTCTTAACCTAAACATGGAGCTGGGCCGACTGCATACGTTGCATCTCTTACCCGTACCCCGAAAAGCCTTAACATAGCTATGCGCCGTGGACCTGTGGTAGGGTAAATGTTAGTATACTGAGATAATGGTTCAGGCCCCCAGAATAACGGAATTCAAACCTCTCCTCTTGTTGCTCAACTTGGCTTGGGCTGACTGCATACGTTGCATGTCTTACCCGTACCCAGAAAATCCTTAACATAGCTATGCGCCGTGGACCTGTGGTAGGGTAAATGTTAGTATACTGAGATAATGGTTGAGGCCCCCAGAATAACGCAATTCAAACCTCTCCTCTTGTTGCTCAACTTGGCTTCCACGACGGCCTTGTGTTTCTCACCTGCTTCGTGCTGATCAACCTTTTTCTGGTAGTCTTCTGAGTGCAAGAGCCCCAGTGGCAAAGATCCCAACTTGCCATTTGGCACGATGAACACAGAATCAGGTTTGGCATCCACCTGATCATTTTTTTGAAACTCATGGAACACGATGGTGATGTTCTCAAAGTCAGGGCGGTCGTGGACTTTGTTGTTGCTCGGAGGTCTGGATGTGGGAAGGATAAAAACGTAGATCCCCGTCTTTGGATGCGACCCACGTGAAGGGTCAAGGTTGTTCGGAATCTTTGCCACAACCTCCCCACGGGGAAAAAACTTGGGAAAAACACCATTAACATAGCCATCAGTCTATGGTTGGGTGGCTTGTATCCCAGCAGGATTCTTGTAAAGCTGTCATCATAGTTGCATATGCCTAGTGGTACTTTAACATGGCTACGGTCATCCTTAATTGATTAGCTTTTTGGCTATATTTGTGATCAAACACATGCCTTCTTTGCAATTACAACCAAATGCTATGAAGCTGCCCTGGGGTAATTTAAAATAGCTATGGAGAACAAATCATATATATATATATATAATGTGTATATTGTATACATAAATATATATATATATAATTGTTTCTTTAGGTATTCCTTGGTCCAGTGTCCATAGCTATGTTAAAAGCCCCTCTGATACAACATGGTTTGGCAGTACCAGGCCTGAGATATGTCTCCAGCGAAGGTATCAAAGGTGAAGATTCCGCCAACAGGGTTGTTTTTCAATTGGATGCTAGCATGCTTCCAAAAGAGTGTTTCGTCCTCGAAGTAATCTCCCATCATCAGGCAACACAACCGGGGCCTGGACTTTTTGTACATCCTGCAAGCATCTTCTCCCAGAACCCCGACATAGTTTTCAAGCCTCTTTTTCTCTGCAGTGTCTGGAAGAGTTTCCACCTGCTTGAACTTGTTCAGCGCAACAGCTGGAACAACCAGATCACAGTGCATGAAACGATCATGTGCACTTACATTTTGTTCCGCACCCTTTCCAGGCATGTCAAGAGCATCTTTCCCATACATGTCAGTTATATCCTGATTTTCATCTTGCTTTTCTCCCTCCTGATTTGGTGTTTTACTGGAGCTACCTTTTTCTGCTTCCTTGCTTGGGTGGGAACCCCCAGAAGAACTTGGCTGAGCAGGATCGACCGATTCGGATGGGTCTGCCACAGGCTCATTTTTCAAACCAGGATCTGCCACAGGCTCAGTTGTGAAACCAGGATCTCCACCACCATATTGCGAAGACTTTTCGATGTCTTCCTTCAATTGGTTGTCACCTGAAGGGAATCTGTCACTCCAATAGACAATAACATGGCTACTGGCCCGCTATTGGATGTGTCCGGGGCATTGTTTTTATTAAAACTGATGCAGGTGATATACATGGTAAATATACCTGATTGAAGCAAAATTGATTCAGAACTGCCGGAAGCTTGTTAACATAGCCGTGCTGATGACATGTGTATAGATTTTTTTGTGTCCCCATACACTTCGAAAGGGCATTAACATAGCTATGCACTGTGCAGAGACGTATGAGACAAAACAAAATGATAGGTACCACATAACTATTCACCACAAATGGGAAAAACACTGTTATGGTGCTTTTTGAATCTTTCTCAATCCAAATAATGGTCAACAAAGCTATGGCACATCCGAAGGTAGCCACAGAAATGGTAGATTGAGCTGTTGTGTGGATTTTCGAACAACAAAATGTTTAAAACTATTTTCTATATACGTTTGTCTGCTGTAGTCTCTGGTAGTTGCCAATGTCAAGGCAGTTTAACCTAGCTATCGTCTGGCCCTACATGGCCAGCATTTACCCCAGTGCAGCATAGACTTGTTTACAGAACTCTCTCCCAAGGGACTCTACTCTCTTCAGGAGTGCTTGTAAGTGACAGTGATCAATGCCAGTTTTTTTAACATAGACTTTCTGATTAAATTTCTCGCAGCTGCACATCAAAAAAGCTGGGTCCCCAACAGTTCTGGAAGATGATAGCATCGACAAAATCAGCTTTGCGTCTCGACTTGACCTTGACTCCGAAGACCTGCGCTCTTTCCCGAAGTTCTGCGGCCGTCATGGTGCGCGTGATGTCCACCTCGAAGTTGCGCTTCTGGATCAAGCAGAGAGCGATGTCGGCCGCAGTTTTCGTAGATGTGAAGGCCTGCCGAAATTATTTAGATAGAATGCACAGCACAATCTGTATCTGGGAACTTATCCTCCTAACATAGCTATCCAACAGGAGGAAAAACATACATTTGTGTCATTTCCAAGAAACTTCATCGTAAACTTTCAATGGTTTCAGGTCTCTCGGCATTTCAATTACGAAGTAGCCAGGTTGTCGGTCCCAACCACTAAGTGAATCTAGCGTCTCTTCTTGCTCTTTTGAAATACCTTTCCTCCATTCGTATGTGGGGTCTGTGTCTTCCTGTGGCTGACCTTCCTCTTCTGCTGCCTTGCCTTCATGCTGTTCTTGTTCTGGTTGCTTTTGCTGTGAAGTGTCTGCTTGTGGTACATCTGCTTGTGGTGCATCAGCTTCTGCTTGCTGTTGCTCGGGAGCGGTGCCTGGGATCTCTTGTTGCTCTGGCACCTGCGGCTGGCTGACCTGCTTCTCAGATGCTGCTCCATGCTTTGCCTCAAGCTGTTCTTGTTCTGGTTGCTTTTGCTGTGAAGTGTCTGCTTGTGGTACATCTGCTTGTGGTGCATCAGCTTCTGCTTGCTGTTGCTCGGGAGCGGTGCCTGGGATCTCTTGTTGCTCTGGCACCTGCGGCTGGCTGACCTGCTTCTCAGATGCTGCTCCATGCTTTGCCTCAAGCTGTTCTTGTTCTGGCTGCTTTTGCCGTGAAGTTTCTACAGCTTCTGCTTGCTGCTGCTCGGGAGCGGTGCCTGGGATCTCTTGTTGCTCTGGCACCTGCGGCTGGCTGACCTGCTTCTCAGATGCTGCTCCATGCTTTGCCTCAAGCTGTTCTTGTTCTGGCTGCTTTTTCCGTGAAGTTTCTACAGCTTCTGCTTGCTGCTGCTCGGGAGCGGTGCCTGGGATCTCTTGTTGCTCTGGCACCTGCGGCTGTCTGACCTGCTTGTCAGATGTCGCCACATGCTTTGCCTCATGCTGTTCTTGTTCTGGCTGCTTTTGCTGTGAAGTGTCTGCATCAGCTTTTGGCTGCTGCTGCTGCTGTTGCTGCGCATGAACGTTCTCCTTCTCTTGGGTAGCTTGTTCGTTGTTCTCTGGAGATTGTGTATCCTGTTGTTGCCCTTTCTGCTGATGCTCTCCTTCAGAATGAACTGTGCTTGGGGACTGTGCTTGTTCTTCACATTCTATGTTCTGCATTTCTTTCAACCTGTCACAACCTTGGCTTAACATAGCTACCGGCCCCACCTGGATGCCTTCCCAATGGATGCTTCTATGCACACGAAGTGCTGTACAAAGGAACAATCAGAAAGTGAGCGTGGCAAAAATTAAGGATATGACATGATCTGTGCACCATCAAATTCTTCAAACTCTCTTTGGACTTCGCTTTGATTTTGTAGGCATTGCCAAGAGCTCGCAAGGACCCCATCTCCGTTCGGCTGAATTTCTGATCTTCCAAGTCCCGATGGCGTAGCAACTTCACCAAACACCGCGCTTGGTAGACTGGGTCTTTAAAAGCCTGGGGGCTGTTTTTGATGGTAAAATGCAGCTAACCTAGCCATTGGCATGGTTGCAGGGGATTGCCATTCCAAACAATCAACACAATAGAAGGGAATTGCGTAATTTGGACTCTATGTCGAAGATCTGTAGTACCATTGGGAAGTCACCTGTGACTAGGGTATCCTTTCAACATGGCCACTGACCTTGAAAAGGAGTATTTTTAAACATGGCTATTGAGCTGCCTCCAGGGGGTTGCAAAGCCAAGGAACCACAAGGATATCCATACTGTTCCCGACCAAAGCCATGATATATTTTGTTGATCACCTCTCTTTCATTAGAGAGAGCATTTTGTAACATTTCGGATGTTCAGAAAAGGAACGCATCATTTGAACATATTTGGTATCCATGTTGGGGATCTGTATTACTATTAGGAAGTCACATATGAATAGGAAGGTTTTTAAACATAGCTACTGCGCTGCCTCCAGGGGATTGCCAAGCCAAGAAGCCACAACGATATCCATACTGTTTCTGGCCAAAACCATGAGCAATTTTTTTGATCATATCTCTTTCATTAGAGAGAGCCTTTTGCAACATTTTGGGTTCTCAGAAAGGGGATTCATCATTTGAACATATTTTCAATCCATGTTGGGGATCTGTAGTACTCTTGGGAAGACACCTATGAATAGCCTGAAAAAGAATGTTAGGGATGTTTTTTAAACATAGCTACTGAGCTGCCTCCAGGGGATTGCCAAGCCAAGAAGCCACAACGATATCCATACTGTTTCTGGCCAAAACCATGAGCAATTTTTTTTGATCACATCTCTTTCATTAGAGAGAGCCTTTTGTAACATTTTGGGTGCTCAGAAAGGGAATTCATCATTTGAACATATTTTCAATCCATGTTGGGGATCTGTAGTACTCTTGGGAAGTCACCTATGAATAGGCTGAAAAAGAATGTTAGGGATGTTTTTAAACATAGCTATTGCGCTGCCTCCAGGGGATTGCCAAGCCAAGAAGACACAACGATATCCATACTGTTTCTGGCCAAAACCATGACCAATTTTTTTGATCACATCTCTTTCATTAGAGAGAGCCTTTTGCAACATTTTGGGTTCTCAGAAAGGGGATTCATCATTTGAACATATTTTCAATCCATGTTGGGGATCTGTAGTACTCTTGGGAAGACACCTATGAATAGCCTGAAAAAGAATGTTAGGGATGTTTTTAAACATAGCTACTGAGCTGCCTCCAGGGGATTGCCAAGCCAAGAAGCCACAACGATATCCATACTGTTTCTGGCCAAAACCATGAGCAATTTTTTTTGATCACATCTCTTTCATTAGAGAGAGCCTTTTGTAACATTTTGGGTGCTCAGAAAGGGAATTCATCATTTGAACATATTTTCAATCCATGTTGGGGATCTGTAGTACTCTTGGGAAGTCACCTATGAATAGGCTGAAAAAGAATGTTAGGGATGTTTTTAAACATAGCTACTGCGCTGCCTCCAGGGGATTGCCAAGCCAAGAAGCCACAACGATATCCATACTGTTTCTGGCCAAAACCATGAGCAATTTTTTTTGATCACATCTCTTTCATTAGAGAGAGCCTTTTGTAACATTTTGGGTGCTCAGAAAGGGAATTCATCATTTGAACATATGTTCAATCCATGTTGGGGATCTGTAGTACTCTTGGGAAGTCACCTATGAATAGGTTGAAAAAGAATGTTAGGGATTATTTTAAACATGGCTACTGAGCTGCCTCCAGGGGATTGCCAAGCCAAGAAGCCACAACGATATCCATACTGTTTCCGACCAAAACCATGATCAATTTTTTTGGTTACATCTCTTTCATTAGAGAGAGCCTTTTGTAACATTTTGGGTGCTCAGAAAGGGAATGCATCATTTGAACATATTTTCAACCCATGTTAGGGATCTGGAGTCTATTGGGAAGTCACCTGTGAATAGGTTGAAAAAAAAAATTAGGGATGTTTTTTAAACATGGCTACTGAGCTGCCTCCAGGGCATAGCCAAGCCAAGGAACCACAAGGATATCCATACTGTTTCCGACCAAAACCATGACCAATTTTCAAAGGTTACATCTCTTCCATTAGAGAGAGCATTTTGTAACATTTTGGATGTTCAGAAAGGGAACGCATCATTTGAACATATTTTCAATCCATGTTGGGGATCTGTAGTACTCTTGGGAAGTCACCTATGAATAGGTTGAAAAAGAATGTTAGGGATGATTTTAAACATGGCTACTGAGCTGCCTCCAGGGGATTGCCAAGCCAAGAAGCCACAACGATATCCATACTGTTTCCGACCAAAACCATGATCAATTTTTTTGGTTACATCTCTTTCATTAGAGAGAGCCTTTTGTAACATTTTGGGTGCTCAGAAAGGGAATGCATCATTTGAACATATTTTCAACCCATGTTAGGGATCTGGAGTCTATTGGGAAGTCACCTGTGAATAGGTTGAAAAAAAAAATTAGGGATGTTTTTTAAACATGGCTACTGAGCTGCCTCCAGGGCATAGCCAAGCCAAGGAACCACAAGGATATCCATACTGTTTCCGACCAAAACCATGACCAATTTTCAAAGGTTACATCTCTTCCATTAGAGAGAGCATTTTGTAACGTTTTGGATGTTCAGAAAGGGAGCGCATCATTTGAACATATTTGGAATCCATGTTGGGGATCTGTAGTACTCTTAGGAAGTCACCCATGAATAGGAGTTGTTTGCCCCCAGGGGATTGCAAAGCCAAGGAACAGGATCGCTATCATAAAGGTCCAAGCTGTCTTGTTCAGCTGGCATGTGCACAAGAAAGCGCTTTTGGTCCTCACACCTTTCCCAACCTGATAGCGTGTCCAGTTCCTCCAAGATTTCGCAAGGGAGTATTCTTTTCCAGTTCGCCCTGTGCCCCTGCTCTCTCACGAAACTAGAGTTTTGACCAAA
The DNA here is from genome assembly GCA_947184155.2 of Cladocopium goreaui. NCBI lineage: Eukaryota > Dinophyceae > Suessiales > Symbiodiniaceae > Cladocopium > Cladocopium goreaui. The sequence goes on along the minus strand of CAMXCT020006610.1, from coordinate 95,204 downwards.
GACGTGGATGAGTGAGGCATAGTCTTCAAGTTCCTTCTTCACTTTGACTGGGTGCATAGCAGGGATGATGTTGTCTCGCACATCGGGTACGGAATCTTGGGAATTGTTTAGCCACGACTCCTGCTGTGGAAATGTGTGAATTTAATCTGCCAACAAGCAGTTAACATAGCTATGGCCCCGGTTCCATAGTTGTTAAAACAACATGAGAAACAATGTGTTCTGTCCTCACAAATGTAAGAGAAGTGTTCGGCCCCATTCCCAGATCCATCAAAAGACATGTGGGACCATATCCACACCGGAACACGCTGCTCTCCGCCCTCAACGCCCAAGTCGGGCACCACTGTTGTCGGTACCATCCCTGGTTGTGGAGGAGTAGGCCCAGTCACGATGCAAAGCCGAACTTCGAGAGCAGAGCACACCCATTCCTCAGATGTGGCTGCAGGCTTCTGGACATTATCTTGTATTATATTGTTTATAGCAACTGTCTATATACATATAATAAGGTGCTGTCACTATGGCTACGTTAATTGTCCGATATCCTCATCCGAACCTCCTCAACTACTGTCTGGTTTTAAACATAGTCCTTGACAGCAGGCGTTGTTTCATCGATCAATTACCCACAAACAGACCATGGCGAGCCTGGGAAAGCTACGTTAAAAGACAAAATGTCTTTTTATTGTTGACTGAACAAAAGACAAAAATCTACACTTCGTTCCTTTTCAATGCCAAGTGCAGGAAATCCTGAGGCTGGCTGTCCTGGGATCTAGTACGGTAAGGCTACGAAAACAGAAGGAATGCTTGTTGCAATCCTCCTCCGGTCACTTCTCGCTAACATGGACCCTGCGGGCATTCTCAGAACAACTCAAACCAAAACAATCTAAAACATCAAATCTACAAGTGATACTTTTCAACTACAATGATGTTTGCCTCAGAGTCACCATGTCAGCGCGTAAAGCAATAACCCTCAAGCTCTACTGGACCTATTACGCTAGAAGTATCTCACTAAACATAGCTTTTAACTCAGTCGTCACGATTGATCACAGCCCATGTCTCATCGGTAATGGGTGGAAGTCTACGCAAACGAGGACGCCTCAGAGGAGAAGCGACAACTTCCCAGCCAAAGTAGTCCATCAACGGACGAGGTCCTGCGGCAGCATCACCATCTGGCACTGTTGGCAAAGATGATTCGGTCGTCACATCTGTGACACTTGGCTGCTCTCTCCGCTCTGGATCAAATCTCTCATCCATTCGTGGCACTACGGACACTGGCTCTGCATGATCACCATCAGCTAAGCTAATGGAAGGGTCCCCGGCAGCTTCGGAATTCACTGACATTGGGACGGAACTTGGATCATGAGTTCGGACGGCCTTCGATTCCAGGGTCGTAGACGACTGCTCAGGGAAGGCATCGGTAGATGACCTCTTCATTCTTGATTGGAAGAGTCTAGTCTAGCTCTTTAAGGAGTTCTAAGTCACTACCTTGATTGCTGTGCCGCTTGAGCCTTCACAACTGTTGTATGTACATCGGAAGCTGTCTAACGTAGCTCTGGGACCTGTGTGCATAGCTACCTGACTGTTCTCGAGGGTTACAGGTACATTAAGGTCGTTGAACTCATTGATTCATGTTGTTTTTAGAACACCTATCTGATCAGAGGCATGCCAGGATAGCCATGTTAAGGTCCTGTGGAGTTTATGATCCACCTGACTGCATGCAAGTCCCTCCCTGATGTGCAAACAAGACTCCAAATCTTCATGTTCTGCAGAGACCTTGCCCCTCACCCTGCGTCGTGTTTCCGCAGGCATTGCGCATTTGAGGCCAGAGATACCAAGCATTCTCGGGATGTCAAGGGCCCAAATCTTAATCACCTCTGACTCCTCCTTGCTCTCTGCGGAGAAGCCGGTTTGGTTTCTCTGCTTTGAAGACCATGCCTCAGTGCTTACCCGCCAATACTTTAACGTAGACATGGAGACCCCTTTTCTTCTCAAGGAAAACTGATTTGCAGACTCTCCAAAATCAATTTTATTCAAAACACATCTACAGTACCTTGGTAATTTTAGATACTTGCGGTTTTTGAATATTGACCCATGCCACATAGCTACGTTAACAAGCTACGGTTTTAATATCCCCCTAAATTACAAAATTTATTATTATACGACTGGACCCAGTACTGGGCAAGTTGCATACAGCTGTGCGGGCGTGCAGCACGCAAGATACAAGCATGACCACATGCAGAGGCCATCTGATGGAACTTGGACCACCGTTGTGTGATCGCTCAGAGATGGCACCGGACTCTCGATGAACTCAATTGTTGCCAAAGCAGACAGAAGAACCATTGCCTGAGCTGCCATCCCTCTCCTCACTTAAAATCTATTAAGCAGGGCCTAAGGCATTCTTGGAATTGGGACGAACTACTCCTTAATCAAATTAACATAGCTACTTGTACATGGAGGATAGCTACGTTACTCTAATTCATGCCAAATCTTTTCCCCCAATAGGCCGACCCCCACCAAAACTGAGATTCACTCTGTGGCAAATGCTGGGTGCTTCCGCATCTCTCATGGAGATTTGGCCATTTCTCCCACTCCATGCGTTCCTTGGGTTCACAAACAGTTTTGAAATCCTAGACAAGTTCTGTTAGTTTACAACTTTCCTTACATGGGTACCCTGCAGCATTGGTCAATACAAAGTCGCTTCCCCATCAAGGATGAATTTGATGGATGGGTGGTGGATAGGAGTTACCCTCTGGTTATTTAACATAGCCATGGAAAATGGCCCATTTATAGATGGTTTACCTATTTAAAAAAAAATGTGATTTTCCATGGCTATGTTAAATAACCAGATGGTACCCATGCCATGCCAAGTACGCTAAACATAGCTATCGGGCCCTGGTTCTATGTCATGCTAACAAAGGTTAGCCAAGCGTATTTGGGATAGTGTACAGTAGATGATCATATTGTCTCATTTATATACATGACAAGATTCAATGTTGTACTTCTTTGCGATGTCATCTGTGGCAGCAAAGCCAAGGGATGCCAGCTTTTCAACCCCAAGCAGCCAGCGCTTTCTTGATCTTGACCAAATGGTATCCACAGTGGTGTAGGTGGGAAGAGTTCTGGCCGGAAGTCACTTTAACATAGCCGTCCCCCATTCTGCAACTGATAGTAAAGTAACCATGCTACACATTCAAAATCAACAGGATCAAGTTTGCTCCGTGCATTTTGCATTCACAGACTGTGTTTAGGTAGAGTAGGTAAGAGGAGGATGCCCGAAATTGTTCCGAAACTTTTCAATGAATTGCCATCTCTACAGTGGGTTTGTTTTCTCAAAGAAATTCAGTCCTGGTCTTGCTCGTTCCCTTCATCCGTTCCAGATTCTGCTCCGGCACAGCGCAATGCAGTTCCGGGATAGCTCGGAGATCCTCGTCCTGCAAGGAAGGTTCCGAACAATCCCATATCCTTGGGTACTTAAACATAGCTATGCACTTTGTGTGAATGGATACGATTTACGATTCCATGAGTGATCCAGTGGCCGTAGCTATGTTGAATGACTAACAGGAAGTATTCAACATAGATCTTGTACGTTCATCATGTCTCATCAAAAGAAGCATGAAGTTGATCCTTTACCGTATCTTTCCAAATATTCTGTTGGCAATGTTTAGAGTCCTTGTCCATCTTGTCCCAAGCTTGTTGCAGTCGATTCAAGTCACCCATGCTCAGCATTCCCCTGAGTCAGCAGAAGGCTGACATGCTACAGTATGTGAAAAGACTTAAACATAGCTATTTGGTGCATACAACCTCTACAAGAACTACAAAATTCAATATTCACTACCACATATATGTCTCATAGTGGCCAAAAAGTAGGCAAGAAACTCGAATGTGTCTGACAGTGGTCGGTTCTTGGTCACGCGTTCTTTGCGCTCTGCCTCCAACCTGAGCAACTGCGCAGCTGGAACATGCCTGGGGACAGGTCATGATGTAGAATGAGTAGCTATGTTTACGTGCCTGTGGATATGTCATTGAACCCAAAATTATTGGGACACAGAATTCCATATTTCTTTTAAACTAAAATCACCAAGGGCCAACTTTTGAACTTTTTTGGTTGTGGGTCCGCGCGCTATTCCGATAGGTCTTGGTTGGGTAAGTAAATACCAACCCCAATAGCTATGTTTTTTGGAAATTACACAAAGCATCAAGTTGACAACAAAGGACGTTGCTTCATCCTTGCAGAAAAACAGGTCATTGATGGTTGTTTGCCTTTTGTTGACCACCTCCCGCATTTTCATATACACATTGTTCGGCTCATCGAGAAATCTCCCAGCGCTTTTTCTCAGAGCAATTATCCTCAGTGTGACCATTAAAAATGATTTGCAAAAAGAACTGTTGGGGTTCCATAGCTATGTTAGTGGGTATCAAGGGTATGTATTTCCCAGTGTTTACCAGAGAATAGTATATTGAACCGCCACAGTGAAAAGATCTTACCGTAAAGTGTTGGTCAACTGCTATTGATCGCCAAATCTCCAACCACGGTAACGTTTCTGGGCACCATAGCCAGAATCTTCTGTCGCTGCATGTATGAGCTGAATATGGAAAGCATCTTGTAGTTCTCGACATTGAAGCTCTTGAATTGTGCCTCCACACACGTTCTCCAGCACCAAAACGCGGGTGCCAGCGAACGCATGCCACCTAAATGGCCAGTGCTGTTTGGATAAAAAGATCTACTGTACCAGTACTATCATCTGGCTATTAACGCAGGTATGGAAATTCACAATGTTAAATAAGTAAATGTTAGTAAATAATCATCCATCTTGCGTATGCACAAAAAATATACATATACATGGGTCAGGTGCCATAGCTATGCTAAAAGACAAATTAAATGAGCAGCAATTATACTGCTGCAAATGAATGTCAACACATCAATACTCTCTATTGTTTGTAGAGCTCAGCAACTCTCGAAAACAAATCGCTCAAGTAAATAGGAAGATATAATGGACAGGGTCTGGCCTGAAATGCACCAGACCGGCTCTTCGACCCGGACCCAAATCTCGCTTCTGCGCGCCCATGTTGCTGTCATCTTTGCAACTCAAGGCACTCATATCCTTACCCAGAAGCAGGGTCGGGTTTCAAAGGACTGTTGGTACCCCTTCACCTAGCCATCACACAGTGCTTTTTTAATATGCTCGATATATTTAGGGGAGGAGGGGTTTCGGTTTTTGTATGTTGGCAGAATCCAAAATTCAATTGAAACAAGAAACCAAATCCATATTCTTCGGGAGGATGCAGCCAGTTTGTAGCTCGTTGCTGCCTGACTGGTGACGAAGACACAAGGCACGTGCCTGGAATTTCGCGCTAGACAAAACTTTCCGGATCGCATCCACACCTGTGCGCAATGAATGCCACCGTGTCAGTAAACATGAATAGTTTTGAAACATTGACAGTATGTGGAAAAAGCTCATTAACATAGACCTTATACTTCTGTTGTGGGTAGAAAACAAACCAACTCCAGTAAGCAAACCCATCAACAAAAAAAATGCCTATTGGGAACTTGCAGGCTTTGATAACCCGAAACTGGTCTTTAACATAGCTATGCTACTGGTTACATCGACAGCTGTTCCTTCATTTGAAAACAAAACAAACAGGAAATGGATTCTGTGCTTTGCATTGTGCGGTATGTTGTAAGACAAAACCTTTTAACATAGCCTTCCTCAAGTGGTTTGAAGCTATACTGCAAAAAAAAAACATAGTGATCTTCCATGCTTGTGCAAAAATATTGAAGAGGTAATATTGTTGAAACAACAATTTTTCCTCTTAAAGTAGTTTGAACCGGGGGCCTTGAGACTCCTCCAACTCCTTCCTGCTCTTGGCATCAACTTGATTCAGCACATCACTGAATACGCAAGTGTTCTCAAAGAAGCTGTCGTTCAGCAACCCTTGCTGCACCGCTCTGTCGCTGTCACACACGCTCACCTTAGCTGCAAGAGAGGGAAATATATTCTGGTAATTTGATTTTGTCATCTTCTGTACATACAGTACAATCTCTATACATAAACCAGTGGTCCATGGCTATGTTAAGGCTGCGTAGTGATGGCAACTTTCATGCATGCCTATTGGTTTGAAAGGAAGACCATGTAACATACTTACAATTCTTACAAAGGATGGGGTACTTCCCAGGAACATGATCACCTCTAACACTGGTGTGTGACCTACAGTAATTTGTTTACTATTTTACTCATGGGTTGCTAAGAAAGACTTTGTAGGATGGCTCACACCCAATCATGCTGCATTACAGTCACCTGGTGGAACCTGACCGTTGATCCCATCTTCTGGATGATGTTTGCGGCCCGTCCGCAAGCGTCCAGCCTGAGTTTGTGTTGCGACATGCCAAGAGTAAAGAGAAACTACTTAATTACCCTCTGGTTACTTAACATAGCCATGGAAAATGGCCCATTTATAGATGGTTTACCTATTAAAAATGGTGATTTTCCATGGCTATGTTAAATAACCAGAAGGTATATGTTTTTGTGGTTTAACATAGCTACTGCAAGCCACTCCATATTCGAAAATAGTTGCTATTGCATTCTCAAACAAAGTAACCCTGTGAAACTCGAACTGCAATGCAGAACTCTATCACAGAGAAGAAGAGGGTTCCCGCTCAAGGAGTGAGCATGTTGCCTTGCAACATCGAGGGCCTTGGAGGCCCATGAAGCAGCCTCAACTAGAGACTGCTGGACAGACTCGTCGCAAGTCATTGGTTTTCTGTTCGCTGGCCAACCACATATGTAGGGCTGACCAGTCTCAAGTCTTTTGATCCCGCCCCTCCGGTCCTCCGCCCCGCTCTCATCCTGAGCTAGTCCAGGAAGGGGCGCTGAACTTCTATTACTATTTAACATAGTAGTCGGAATTGAGCAAATTAAGACCCCACGGCTACGTTTGTTATAAGCGCAACGGCCAACGGCTAAGTTTTCTTGAACGTCCAACGGCTAAGTTTTCATTGTTTCTCCTAACGGCTATGTTAAAGAGCTTTTTCAGTTCTGAAGCTGAAAGTGAACGTTCCAAAAAAAAATCATGTCTGTTTTCTCGTGAACTTTAACAAGGCAATGCCTAGCTGTCCATAGCTATGTTTAGTATGATGCCTGGGTTAAACTCTTGGGACATGAACTGCACTGTTTCCTATATATTTTCTTCCAAACTACCATGCATAAGGAGCTGCAGACAAGGCTCTTTGAAGCGTTCAGGAGGTGACTTTCCATTCACCCGCCGCTCAGGGACTGAGAGCATTGGCTTTTTGGTCTCTCGTGGGCTGTCTAGGTTTGGATCACCACACAGCTGCAAAGGATCGGGCAAGATCCAAAACGATTGCCACTAGAAAATCCCACTTAATTAAACATCATAGCTATTGGTTGAACCATTTTATAGCATCGTTGCAAAGTGAATTAAACATAGCTATACATATAAAACATTCCCGCTTAATTAACATAGCCGTTGGTTGAACAATTTTCATAACATCGTGCAAAGTGCAATGAACATCGTGCAAAAAACGCTCTTTAACGTAGCCGTTGGGAGAAACAGTGAAAATTTAGCGTTCGGACGTTCAAAAAACCTTAGCCGTTGGCCGTTGAATTTATAATAAACGTAGCCGTCGGATCAAAATTTGCTCAATTCCGACGTCTACGTTAAATAGTGGGAGTGTACATCCAATGAAAATAACGGAGAGTTTCTTTCTATCAAAAATGCTGCATGTCCCGGTATGTAGCAGGGCCCCAGTTTGAAGAATCGCAGGTGAGGCCCTTGTTTGGTGCCGGCTAGATTTCGATAATCTACCAGGTGGTACCCTCCCAGTTATGAATAGGGTTTATAAACCATAGCCACCATAGTTTGATATCTATACTATAAACCCAAGAGTTGTTGGACTTACCATCTGGTTATTTAACATAGCCATGGAAAATCACCATTTTTAATAGGTAAACCATCTATAAATGGGTCATTTCCCATGGCTATGTTAAATAACCAGATGGTATGTTGAATTAAATCTCATGCTTTACCAGGTGCAGAAGCTCCGACTTTCAGCGAGGCCTCAGCAAAAATCTCATCGAAAAAACGCTGCAAGGCCTGCACTGGACCCAAACCTGAGCGGTGGGGCCCACAGCTTGGAGGATCACCTGCCAAATGATGGGGCTTTGTTCTTTTGTAATGAGAAAACAGAACATATCTAGTTGAGGTGACCCTTTCGTAGATTGAATGATCTTACATGATACAATACTCCGATCATCCCATTTGGTAACTGGTTCATATACCCTTTGCATGAGCCACTTACAGATGTGATAACATGTGATAACCCCACATACGCAACTCAACCCGCGTGATCCGGCAGGGGCCATCGGAACAATCCGTTTGGTTGGATCAAGTCGCTAGGAAAGATTGGCCCTGTTTCTCATCAATGATGAACACAACCAAAGTTTTCCTGGGCATCACGAAACCTAGCATTTTCATCACCAAGGTCGGCCCTGGCTAGGCTAACATCCCCTGGCCCTAGCGCACCTTGCTTTTGCATCCACTTCCGGATATGCGGCATGGTAGTCCAGCAGCGATAGTCCACCTGAAATGAAGGACATGGCTTGCAGCAAGTGGGATATCATCGAATCAGTCATTTGGGCACCGGGTATAGCCAATTTTCGAGCAAACCCACATGGTGGTTTCCTAAAATAGTCTTACCCCTAAATCATCCAAGTCAGAAACGACCATTTTAGTATTGGCACCTATGGTGCCCCATGGCTTAAGAAACCTACAGTGGCACCGCTGGCGGCTTTACTGGCCTCGTCCCCTCCGATGTGTAGGAACTCATCGGGAAAGAGGCCCGCAACCTCTTGGAGGATCGTCTTGGCCACCTGGAGAATCGTTTTCCTATGTGGAAATGCAGGAAATGGTGATATGGAGGTTTCTGAAAACGGGATCCCCAATAGCTGGTTGCTTTACAATGGAACATCATGAACATCCCATCTATACATGGATGATTTGAGGATTGATTTGGGGATACCCGATTTCAGGAACCCCCCCCATCTGTAGTTGGGATCCCCAAAAGTTGGTAAAATCTTACTAAAATAGTGTTTTTTTTGAAAGCTGTCTCTGGGGATTTCAATCGGAATCCTAAGTTTTGATCATGGCACATAGTTTTTGGCCAGGGATGGGATGCTAAAACACCAATGGTGGCTTTGGACACTTCAAGAAATGAGAAAAATAGACGATCCAGGGCCCCAGGGATCAGGATTGGATATGATCGATCCATGGGTATGTTGTATTATGTTCATATTGTTTTTGAATGCTTGTGCAACGGTAAACATCCAAGAAAAGAAGCAACATTAGGTATTTTGGCCAATGCTCACCCAACAAGCTGGCTGATGATCCATAGAAACACAAGACACGTATTCCGACAAACAAAACAGTAAAGGGAATATCAAATTGCACCCCGCCGCAAGATCCAGCCGTTTGGACAACCAACCTCAGGCATTCCCATGGATAAGTGATCAGCCACCAAGCATTCTTTCACGATTAAAGCATTGTTTCTACATGGGTGCTTCAACAGGTTTCAAACAAGATCAACTGGCTTCATCCCCTGGCGAACCTAAAAAGGTCCAATGATATTCAATTAGTTCAAATGTTATAATGTTGGTAAAACAAAAATAAACCATCCCCAGTCATCACCATTTGTATAGGTGCTATGTTTACCATTCCCAGGAAAATGGATGGTTTAAAAAACTGCTCCTGCCTACCTGAACCGAACGTTTGGAAGAGATGTCCAGGGCCAATTTGTCTCGAGCTTTGAAGACCTCGGGTGCGCACGGCGGTGCTGTTCTGCGGCTTCGCTTAAGGGTTCAGAAGGCCTTGGCTCTGAGGGGAGAACAACAAGAATGGTGATTTAACCAACAAAAATGGTGGTAAAATGGGGATATAGTGGAATATAATGGGGATTATTTCGATAAATTATAATTGATACAGGGTCGGGAAATGGCTGACTTTACCTCGATTCTATATGAAGCATTATAAACCAAATTTACTTCCCTTGACCCCTGGGGTGTTGAGAGCAACCCTGCTTAACATGGGAAACATGCTGTATTAGACCCAACAATGACGCACATATCGGAAGTCCTCTATATGATACCCCAAGGTTGATCAAATGACCGTGGGGGATCCCAAAGTGCTCCCTCCTGTCTCCTGCTGACTCCGCAAAACTGAGACTTCGCAAAACTGGTATCAATATCATTTACCAATTGCCCATCAAAATGGGCGTGAGTATATAATATCAGCTATTGTTATGGGCAATACTGATATCAATCCATTTAATATCAGGTTACCAATTATATACACATCAGTATAATGATCTATGAATTGTTTTACTGATAAACGATCTACCTCTGGACATAAAGCCAACTCATCCTGTTCTTGCTATTCCACCAAAATGGCGAGTCACCACTGGGATTGCCAAAGTGCAAACATCGGAGCCTTGAAATACCTTCAACCTTCATCTATCTCTCATCGGAACATGTCATTTCAGGTCAGCTGTTACAGTATAATATAGATATAATGGTGTATAATCGGTGTATATGTATTATTGCATATTGATGCATATTGCAATGTAAATACACAACATTCACTTCAAAACCCATGCCGGCAATCATGCACAAACTGTCCCAACTGGTTTGTCCAAACCGGAAACACACTAAAATATATACACATATCATCAAATATCGCATTTGAACTACATAACCCTATAGAAAACTCACTATAGATTCCCATGATATATATATATATATATATCCTTTCTAATTCCCTTTCATGGCATATGTCTCCCTTGCCAGGTCACATTCTTGGCCTCGTTGGGATCGTCAGGCAGCACCTGAGAGTGGCGCCATCACGACTGCGATAGCAAAAGCCTGTTGATACTCTAATATTAAGACATATATATATAATTATATATATACACATATCTAGAACATGCTATCATTAATGGTGTGAACACAATTCTTGATGTGGTCAAACTATGTCAACATTATTGTATTAGTTTCCCGCATTCCACTTGTTTGGAGCATCTGTTGATGCGTGTTCTGCCACTCAGACGCAATCAGATGGAGCTGGTACCGCAATCATGTGATCCTGATAGCGGACTCGCACATGGGACAAATGCACCATTAGTCACCAATCACATGGAAAAAACAACATCACCAATCGATCTACCTTTGATTCACTAAACACGGTCACAGTCTGCCTTTCTTTGGCCCAACAAAAACATCTATGGCTGAGGCAAGAGGCCCCCCTTTGGACCAACCAAGTAGTCATTTGGGATGATTTATAACCAAATGACTTCGATACATATTCAAAACATATAGTGAAATACATCTTGGGGATAGTGAAAAATTGGGAATAGTGAACAATAACCATTGGGGATAGTGAAAAATAACAATTGGGGATAGTGGAAAATAACCAGTGGGGATAGTGAAAAGTCAATATTCAAAACCACCCACCAGTCAACCAAGGAATACCAAGGATCATCTTCGCAGGATATCAAAGGTAGGGCCAATTTGAAAAGATTCAAGCGTTGTCCATAAAAATACGTAAGCACCAACATTTGCAGCATTTGCAGCTGGCGGAAATCTGACATGGAACCCCAACAATGACCATGTCGACGTCGCTTTTTTCAATCTGAGCCGATGTTCAATCCCAAAGCTGTTATTGAAATGTTCACCCTCTCAGCTTAACATGTGCTCTTCACTCCAAACTTCCAATTTTCCAAACCCGAGTTTGTCCAAACATGGAAATCCCAATGATGACATCATTTTGAATGGGAAAATAAAGGGCAATGATGATCAACCACGGGATAGGCGTTGTTTTCCCATGGGAAAATCCCATGGTTTTGCCGCGGCACGTGGGTGCAGTTGGACACGGCATTGGGCTCCGCGAAGATCCAGGAGGCCGTATGCGCGGGCATGTCGATCCTGAAGGTTGGGGATGTGCAGGGGATGTGCCCCAAGGGATGTGGATATTAAAAGATAGGACATATGGTATACCACTGATCATTAACTATATATCATCAACGACAATATCATTTATTATAGCAGGATCATCCCACTAATTAGTACAGGGATGTTAATGCTTAGTAAATGTGCTTATAACCCAGTTTTTTTTATATGGGGGAATCCACTGAAATTACAGTACTCACCACTGATTTGTGGGATGATCCTCCAAGCGGGAATGCAGCCAGCATCCCAATTCGGACTTGGAGATTGCAGACAGGTAGGTCCCAACATTTGCTTTGGGCGTGCAACCAAAGTATATAGTTGTATAAAAAAACACATATTCTATATATATATATATATATATTATATACCCTCTGGTTATTTAACATAGCCACGGAAAATCGCCCATTTATAGATGTTGCTTGATGATTATATGATTTACCTATTAATAATGGTGAATTTCTATAGCTACATTAGTCACAACCAGAGGGTATAATATATATATATATATATATATCACGTATATATATATATATATATATATGTTGGGATCCGTTGAACCCAATCAGATTTTGGGATTTGGGGGTTTTGAGCCAATGACTCAAAGCATATTTCAGGATTTGGTCACCAATGGACCAAGGAACATGATCAAACATTGCTTCAAATGCCAAGAAAACCGTCCATGATGGAGGCGTGATCATGTTGAGCTATACCCACATGATGTTGTAATGCGGCAAGAAGTGTTGGGAATTTGGAATACTCAGTGACAATTAACTCTAATGATGATCCGTGTATGATGGTGAAACAAAGCCTTCCATGGAGCAAGTGGGCTGGCCCAACCGCGATGTTTTTTGGGACATAAGTGTCCCGAAACTGGATCACAAGTGATGCATATACTGTGGGGCATGACAACACAAATGACTCTTGAAATACGCAATGCAACACAGTTTTCCAAACAAAATACACGATAAAAACCACACAACCGGTTCAAGCATGGTTAAGTAAAACACAACGGACGTCATCTATTATAACTGTCTATCACCGTCATCCATCACCATCATCCACATAACCATCATCCATCACTTGCAGTAACCATGTTGCTTTACGTAGTACTGGTTTAGTTGTTTAGTTAAGTGATGGATGACGGTGGTGTCCCAAACGTTCATGGTTCATACTGAAAACCTTACTTCACCTTACTAAAACCAGGGGGCAACATGGAGATTTCTTCTTAAATGGGGATCCCCGAGGCATCATGGGTTTCAATCTAAAGTCATGGTCATCCATGACGACTGGATGATTTTTTGGAGCCAATGACTTAGGAAAGCTCCAAATATCCTGAAAAAAAACCACCGTATCAAATATTGTTGGCTGGTCATATCCCATGGAATTTCTATGAATTTCTGATATCCCTATATGATTTCCCGCCGAGGCAATCATGATATGGATATGGATGATCAAGATATGACTTAATGTGGGTAAAACAATGATAAACCATCCCCAATTTCACCATGAATAGGTGATATAAACCATTCCAAAATGGGTGGTTAATGACATGGTTTTAACCACATGAGTGGGATTTCCCTATGGTCTCCCTATTCTTTCCATGGGAAAAAAACACGAAACTCACGTCACGCCACTCTGGCACCACGCGGATGGAGAAGTTGGCGGCGAAGGCGATCAGCTCTTGTACCATCCCCTGCCGTCGAAAAAACCAGGATAAAACCAGCAGAAAACCAGGGAAAAGGAGGAAACACAGATTGAACACCCTGATAAAACAGGAAAAAATCAGGAACCACAAAGTTGGCAAAACACTGCTTGGATTGTGCCTCAGCACATCTTTCCACGAAAATCTCAGTGCTTTCGGCTGAGGGGAGTATACTTTTAGACTTGATGTCAAGACCCCAAGAATCGCAACAAAATCTCGAACATTTGAAGTCAATATACGTCTTTTTGCTAAACAATGTCGATTCACAATTGTTTCTTCCATTGGATGGGTTTGTTTGTAACATGTGCTACACCAAAATCCCATGGTTCAAACAACCGTTTCATGATATGTTTATCTCTCATACTTGCCGTTTTGGAGTTGATCCTCATGCTTTCCCGATCTTTTTCCCCATGTTTCATTCATTTCACAACATCCCATGCTGGGGTAGCCAGCATGGACCACCTTGGAATAGCTCTTGTTGGGTCCAAAGGACCCCAACTCCGCCAGCTTTGGCAATGACTCCAGATCCAAGGGAAAACTCATGGCCTGAGACAGCTTCCTTGCCACCCCAGGGGATACTGGCCAAATATCTCATCATATAGTAAAATGATCTGGGTTGAAAATAGCAAACATCTACATTTTCGATACACATATATATATATATATAAATATATAGTAAATTTCACAGATTTGTCCCGCCAAAGTGGCTCTCATTTACTGAGAAATGGATGGCTGGATGGCTTGGGTTGGAAAGCTGAAGACCAAGCCAGGTGAGTTTTAAACGTTCTGACTTTGCTTGGTACCAAATATGGACTTACGGCACGGCCTATATTAGGACGAACCCAAAATAACCCATACATCATCATATATCTGCAACCAAATGCTTTATACTGGATACTGAATGTAACCTGAACCCTCTGTCTTTTAGAGGACGTCTGCTTTTTGTGGTCCGAGACCGACATTTGGATCACTTCCTGTACTTCCAGTGGTTTTCAAAGCATCCCAATCCCCTCCGGAACCAGCACCTTCCCTACGTTCGGTGCCCCCCAGATGTGGGGCTGTCGGTTTATAACCCCCATTTTGATAATGTTCGATATATATCATAAAGCTCATCGTGAACCCAGTTATGAACCAAGCTAGCTATCATAAATCAACTATACATCCTCATTTTCCTTTGTGAAATCCCCATTCTCAGTATACTCTCTGGTAATCTGGCTTGCTGGAAACTCCTATAAAGATGATGTCCCACCATCTAATCTCCATTTACAGGGTGTTTCATGGGATTTTCAATTGCCACATCTTCAATAAAGATGATTTTCCCATATTTTCCCAATATTTCGGTCATTTCCGCCACATTAACCCATTGCCCCCGCGTCCACATCAACGCAGCGAATGAGCATCGGTGAGGTGCCAATGCAAGACATTGAGCTTGGTGGAAGCCATGCCCAGCAGCAAGGACTTCATGACCTCATCCGGGGGGACCCATGACAGATACTCGTGTCGATGGCTATGAAAGTCATGGGGGAAAAGGATGATCAATCAAACATATCAAACAATGTTTTTTTTTTTTCTGCTATATATATATACAGTTTGATATGGAGATAATATGGGATAATGATGTTCAAAAGGTCAAACCAAAGTTTTTTTGGGCTGGTTGCCCTATTTTCAGACAAGCAATTCAATGATGTGTAGGCATTCGGGTTCTCTCTGTCATCAGAATCATCATCCAAATCATGATGTACCCTTTCCGCCGCGTCATTACCATTTTCATCACCACGACGATCACCGAACAAATATGGAACAATGATGAATGACGGCCACCTCACAGTACCAAAAGCCACATCGACTATGTTTGACCATCATGCGGTTGAACACCTCAGGGATCTCCCTTTGAAACAGCTGAAGTTGGTGAGCACAGATTGGGGCAGGGTGATCTTCTATGAGACACCCCATATACTATCAGCATTTCAGAAGGTGCCCCAGTTCATTGCCTAAGTTGGTAAACATACCTAGATCAACTGGGGCTTATAGAAATTAGAACCATAGTTAGACGGGTGTTTATGTTTTTTCCACCAATTTCTTAATGAAGAAGGCACCACAAGGACCTTGTAATGGTTTAGATCCCCAAAAAAATCCGGTGGAAACTCTCATCCCAGGAAATCTTGCCCAAGCAATAAAAAAAGGCTCTGTCAGTCTGTCTGAAAGAAAAAGAGTACCCAAAATCCAATGGTTATTCATAAATTATCCCATGAAATTGGCCAACATTTATAGATTTACTAGATTTACCCCAAATCTTTTGAGACAACCATCAAAAAAGAAACATGTTGATACAGGGAAGGGCCCTTTTGATTGGATGCCTGTTGGTCATATTAAAAAAATCCACAAAAACGTAGAAAATGACGAACACATGTCACTGTCCACCCCGGCGCCTGCATGGGAATGAAATGTCGTGCCGTATCCAGCATCAAACCACGCCATTTGAAGCGCGGATGATCGTCGATCTGCAAAGAGACCACCTGCAGTCCACTGCAGTAGGGGGCAAAGAGAAGCGAAAATGAACATACCCTCTGGTAAACTAACATAACTATGGAAAATCACTATTTTTAATGGGAAAACTCACTATAAATGGCCATTTTCAATAGCTATGTTAGTTTACCAGAGGGTAATGGTGGTTTAAAATGGTGGAAATATGACGGACATCATTAATGTCATGTATAATATGTATATTTCAGATGTTGCGTGAATAGGATAGTAATGGAATATTGGTTAAGTTACCATCCCGTGTCCTCAAACATGGCTGGCAAATCCCCATGAATGAAGGTTTCTAGCTGGGAAAAACATGGATAAAATATGACAAAATCATGGAAACCTAGTGTTCCTTGATATTGAACGGGGTCATTGATCAACAATCGCCCAAGCGTGCTGTCCAAACCATTCGTGGCTTAAATTTGAATCCTCTTACGAAGTCTCATCAGCTCATCAGCTCATCATCTAAGGACCGTTTAGCTAAAATATAGGATACCCCTAAAATCTGCTATATAGTTAAGAACGCTTACAGTAGACATCAGTAAACTATTTTACACATGTGTGATCCATTTCCCCCATTCAAAAGGCAGTTTTTGGTTTAATGACGCCCCATTTGCATCGCTTGTGCAACTCGTCTATCCCATGGTGCGCCTTTCCATCTGCTGAAATTCCAGGTGTCCAATGCCACCTTTGAGCATCACTCTGATCTCTCAGCGCGTCCTTTGTGTGGCACAAGGCGTGGAGAGGGTGCCACTGCATGGCCGACTGTACTGGTTGGTGAAATGGGGGCTGGGGTCAGAATTTGTAAAATTATGTGTGTGTATATGTATATATATATATAATATACACATGTGTATAGCATCATGCATCATGAAGGTTTGAACCATCAAACAAATTATGAACAATTCATGTAAATGGGACTATGCATCAGTATACCAAATACCTTCCAAGCATGACTAACAGGCTCACAATTTCTCAGCAAATGGTTCTAGGGCCTAGGTCAGTGACGTGTCACAGCCGCAAGAAAGTGCAGATGGCACGTGCTATCCACAATATCCACAATTGATTCGATGTTGCATCGGGAATCATTAGGAACCCCAAGCTTCCATTTGAGGAACATGTCTGATTGCAATGTGTATTTCCGTTCTATCCTTCTTGTTGTCGGGGTCATGGTTCAATGAATCCGCCATGAACTTCTTGGGACCCCAACTTCACCATGTCATCAAATCCCCCAGCAGGTCCTGGTTCTGCATGGCATGCACATTGCACTGCATGTATTTCAAGAAAATATTAATATAATATAATATAATATATATATAGTAATTAGACTAGAACGAATGAATAATATGATAAATTATATAGTAGACTATTGAATCATATAATAAAATATATAGTAGACCTATGTAATAATATATAATATAATATACAACAACTATAGAAAACAAAGGACCCAACAAACTCCAAGACCTCCAAGCTTCCAAGACTTGTAGCAAGGTCTCCATTCCCCGACGCAAGCCATGGATGGACGAAGCTCGCAGGGAAGATTTGCCATCCAGAGTTAGCTGATAGCTCTCATCCATGTCCAGGTGTGGCTTTTCATCGCTGGCTCCTGGTGGCGGAGGAGACCTGGATGGAGGCCTGGCGTTTTGTTGATGTTTTTTGGATGGGGAACGGCTGTTCGGCGCTCTTCGTGGTTCGTGATCACGTGTGATGGTGACGGTGATAATGATGCTGCTGCTCCTGCTGCTGCTGCTGATGATGATGATGCTGCTGCTGATGATGATGATGCTGCTGATGATGATGATGATGGAATAATGCTGGATATCCGCAGTCATATAGGGACCAGTCTCAAACTGCTGAGCCAGATGCACATCCAGGCACAGGTCGAAACAATTCATGGCAACCTGAATTTTCAACCCCCCCAAGAAAATGAAAGGTGTGGATGTTTGTAAATGTTCATCTTCAATGGTACTGCACATCAAAGGTGGTGAGCGCAGTTGTTGGGAAAGCTGTGGCATGCTGAAAGATTTGAAAGCAGCATTTACATCTTTACAATGTTTATGTTTGTTCCTGGTGTCCATTCATTTAGGATCTCAGATGTTCCCAGCTCCGTTGATGCAAAGAGGGTCAACCAAGTCCCGTTTATTCACGGTGGGAAATGGCAGAATCCCCATTGCCGATCATGCTTGATGAAAAAAAACGCAGATCATTGTTCATCCATTTTCATGTTTGCATTTAGTTCTTATTGGATATGTCCAGTTCCAGGGCTTAGTCTCCAGTCTCCCGTTGTTCCTGGGATGCACATGCCTTTTCCGCGAAAAAACCTGTCCTCCGAGCTCCAAAGTTATCACCTCCAGCCGTCGCGTCTCGACGTCGCTCGCCTCGCAGCTGCCCTTGCTCGCATCGCAGGTGGCCTCATCAGCCGTCTCCTCCTGAGCCGATGCCATGTGGACCAGGAGTAAACTACACAGTGGGCCGGGAATTACAATCGAAACCATACCAAGTTCTTCGGGAATTATTTTGCTTGGAATGATCCACGGCCTGACACACTATTCTGACATAGTTCTGACATACCATTTGGAAGTATATATGGCGCATAACATATATATATATAATATTATAATATATATATATATATTATAATTTAAATTATATATACACAATATATTCTGACATTCTATCTGACATGTTTTCTGGCATATGCTCTGGCATGCTTTCTGGCACCCATGATGGCCTGAGTTAACAGGTGGACGAGCAAAAATTGTGCCAAGACGCACTGGAAGAGACTGGAAGCCTCCGGAGCCCTGTATCAATGTTGGGGCCCTCCAGTTTTAAGTTGGTTCATAACCCCATCCAAATATAGTTGTAAGTATCCTACACTATGGTTATTATAGTTATAAACCAACTTAGCTAACTATGGGGCCCCATCCTGTATCAATGTTGCTAACAGTATCCGCTTCTCAATGGCCGGAGCAAGACTGGCTGTTTTTTTTTTGAGGCTCTGCCAAGCGCTGCGAAATCACACAACATTGAAAGTGGGGGAGCAGGCTGCAGGGGTGTCGAAGTGTCCTCACTAGAATTCAAGTTGGTTTGCTGCTTTTTTGGAAGAACCGGGTATTACCCTCTGGTAAACTAACATAGCTATTGAAAATGACCCATTTATAGTGAGTTTTCCCATTAAAAATAGTGATTTCCCATAGCTATGTTAGTTTACCAGAGGGTACCCAGAAAAGGTTTGTTCCTGAAGGGTCAACCTTCCACCACACATCTGGCCGGCGGCCAAGCTGCAGAAGTGTCAAAGGAACAAAGCCTCCAACACCAGTGCCACAAGGTCCACAGCACATCCGGCGATCCGACATTGGCTCCTCAGGATGACAGAAGGCACCCGCAGTGGATTCTCATGGGATTCAGTACAATGTGGTACCCCCCAGTGATGTTTGTTATCCCCCATCAACTATAGATATATCATGATATATCTACCATAAGTCCTACTTGTTGTAGTTATAAAATGTTATAAACCAACTTAGCTATCTATGGGGCACCACTATGTAGGATTTAATGATGTTAATAGGTTTACATCCCAAAATCATCCGAATCGTGCTGGTGTATTTACCTACATTGTGAAGAAAATTACAGAGTTTTGTAGTCAATCCTACCATACATGGATGGTATGGCGGCTATAGAGCCTGCCTTCAAAGCATTCTGAACAGTAGCCTGTAGCAAATAGTGCCTTGGCAGACATCCGATGCTACAGATTGCACTACTCCCATGCCCAAACGTATTGTCTATCCCATCACAAGGATCATCTCCACGATGTGAGAGCCGAAACATTGTCGTTTTAGGTCAATTTTAGTCTTGTTCATGGGGTTTAATAAGATTTATAATAGATTTATATAGTGGTGATTTTGGGTGTCCCCATCTCCTTGAAACGCACCGAGTATTTTTTTCCGGAACAACTGTCCTGATGGAGAGAAGTTGAAGGTGAGTTGACAGGGGTCAACACGAAGAGGGTTGATCTGCAGATTCGTTCCTGCCTCGGATCTGATAAAAGCCATGGCATTTGGTCCCACCGATGAACACGTTGCGACGTTGTCACTTTTTGGAACAGAATTCCAATTGCCTCTTGCTACCAAAAGCTGGGATGCGGGATGCGTGAAGTTATAACGAGTACCTCAAAATGGGTTTGCTTATTAGGAAATATGACCAGGCTTAAAGTAGGATCTTTGGACCCTAGTTACCATACCTTCTCCATGTCCAGCCGTGATACTATGGGCTGCCCATCAGCATGGAGTTCGATGTGCCGGGGTGCTGGCCAAAGATATTGTCGCAAGTCCTTGGTTGCGCAGCTTTGGTGCTTGTTGTCTCAGGGCCACTGACAGCTGAAACTTTCAAGAAATTCCTTGGATGCTGACGAACACTAACGCAAAGATAAGCAACGGCCATTTACAGGTGATAAACGGACCAAGGTAGCAAGGTAACTTTTGCAACTGGGTGTGCAGGAAGGTAACCGGGGTTGTAACTGCATTTGCAACTGGTTCATCTCTGGGCCAAAAAGCTGGAACAAAAACCCACCTAAGACTGGCAGTGGGCTAGGCTGCAACTATGGTCACTCAAGAACCAACTGGATCACCAGCGAAGCAGTTTCCACCTACTTACAGTGAATTGGTTCAATAAGTGTTGAACACCTCATTGACTTTCCAGAATTGCTGTGTTTGAATCACTGTTTGAAGCATCCCCAATTGGCATCTGAGTGAGCCATATGAGCCCAAGCAATAATAACATCCTGCAATCGCATTTGACTTAAAGCATCAACCAACAAGAGGGTCCGCCAGTCACCAACCCTTAAATATATCATTAGGATTTGACTGATCATTACTGATCCCCCCAAAAAAAAACTGACCCCTAACCAGTAGATAGGAAAGATGATATAAGATTCGCCCTCCAAAAAAACGTGGTTGTTGGATGGTGGTTCATGAGCACCTAAACCTTTATTGTTTGGGGTCATCTAACTGGAGGGGCTTTGACGTTTCACGAAAATCCGCCCAAGTTCCCCAGCAGCTCGGCGGTTCACGCCGCGCGGTAACGGCGGAGAGACATCCACCAGTTGGCTGCAGGAAATTCGCTCGTCCGTGGTGGCACGGACAAAAACCTCCCGGTGGCACTATTAAGCAAGGACTAAGGTGACTAAGTCAGGATCTATGGTTGCTAGATGTTGCTAGGGTGTATTATATATATATTATATGTGTTTATTTATATAACATTCAAACTCAAACTCTAGCAAGCAGAACAGGGAAACAAGTGGAGCCGAACATATGTCAATCTCTTTCTATTTGAAGTTTCCAGACATGAAAGCTTCTTGAACCAAACGATCAACGGGAATTCCCATTGCCTGTGAGTCACCAGCTAGTTTCTTGTTCAGTGTACCCTCTGCTAATCCAATGGAACAATAACCCGTTTGTAGAGTACATAATATGTTATACCTATTAAAGTGTATATATATAATTATATATAATTACATATAATTATATATAATTATACATTAATAAATTAAATTACCAGAGAGCAGGCATCGTCTCTACCACATAGTTTTTTATACACGCCAAACATCATCCAGTTGTGCCCACCTCACAAGCTTCACCGTGCCTCCGTGCCCACCATCAGCATGGACACCACCCGTCCATAAACTGCAGTCATGATGCCATTGGGCCATGTCTCAGGTGGCTTCAAGCGACATTTTTTTAAAAAGCAGCGTGATGCGTACATCAGATTCCTAAAGATGGAACCAAGCAAGTTGTTGTGATAGTTAAAATTCTGAAAAATCAGTAGTTGTTGTTTTCAATCCACTAAGTATTGAAGTACTAGTACACCTGGGGTCAGCTCCCAACTATTGGTGAAGCACATGTTCAATCCACCATCAGTACTTGTAGAAACCCAGTGTATATCGTATCAAAGAGAACATCATCCAGACCCATCTTGATGACACAAATGATTTGATGAATCTTTATTACCGAAATAAGTTGATGAAGAGTTTCTTCTATTTGCTCTGCAAACTCATCGCTTTGAGTATAGCAACCCCCAAACAGCTAGGAAAGGTAAAACACAACTAAACTAAGTAGTAAATTATACCGTTCATTCCACTTTTGGACGTGTTTGTTGGCCTATTTTGTCATGTGTACCCTTCATTAAACGACCATGTCCCAGGGCGGATTTTACCACCAAATCCTCAGGCATGCAACTGCCTTGAGCATCTTCAATGGTACCGCATTTATTTCGGCTTGACCTCACGAGAAGCCACTTCATGATGCACGTGCTGCGGTGGCCGATCCACACATGTGAAAAAAAAACGTATTTTCGCCTCAGTTTCTGTGATCATCTGAAATAGTCCCCATATGCTCCATGCATGGAATATTCACCAACATGTGCCCTAAAAATCACCCAGTTTTGTAGGTAAATAGACCATACATGGAGCATATGGGGTCTACACTTGTTGAATGCACTTCCCATCGATTTCGCCGCCGGTGTATCCAGGAGACCAGGTCCAATCACTGAGTCCCAAGGGGCGATCCGCATGCTCGAAATTTAACTGCCATAGATATTCATAGATAAACCACAAGCAAGACAAATGCTAGACAACGTGTTTGTTTTTTTTTCATATGGTATTTGGATTGATTATATACATGTTTCTACATCTTTCTACATGTTTCATCATGTGGTCCCTCGATTATGAGCTTCTATAATCTTCTATCGCCTCAACCGCAGCCCCCCTTTACGCTCCAAGGAGCCCCCCAAGTAGGCAGCCTTTTCAAAAAGCCGGTCTCCGCATCACCTTTCGACGCGAGACGACTCGCTATGTACAACGAGGCCGCAACAACCTGGCGATGGGACAGTTGTTGGGCATACCATGGCCCCGGATAAATATAAAGTCATTCTCTGATGAAGCATCCAATGATATCCAATCCTGGGGTTGTACAATACTGTACAATATTGACCCAAAGGCACCCATACGGGGGGGGGAATTATTATGGCACTGCTCCTCGTTCTGCATGGGGCATCTATTCATCCTAATATAGACAAGCAAACGCAAGACAACAATAACAACAGCAACAGCAACAGCAGCAACAACAACAACAACACCAACACCACCAACACCAACACCAACACCACACCAACACCAACACCAACACCAACACAAACACCAACACCACCACCACCACCACCAACAACAACAACAACACCACCAACAACAACAGCAACAGCAACAGCAACAGCAACAGCAACAGCAACAGCAACAACACCAACAGCAGCAGCAACAGCAATAGCAACAACAACAGTAACAATCACAACCGACGACGACGACGATAATGACGACGACGACGATAATGACGTTGGCGGCGGCTACTGCTACTGCTACTGCTACTGCTAATATATTATATGTGTTAATAATGATCATCATTGATCATTCTATTAATACTGTAATATCCCATGCCGTCCTTGTACGTACCCACATTTACTGGCTTTAGGGAAACCTAAATGTATTAGTCTTGATCATCGATGATCTGGATATATGAAACTTAATGAAAATTATTTACAATATTCTACACCAGATGTGACATGATTAAAATATATATATATATATTTTGAATCATTTCACCCACAAATCCGTGATGATGGGCAAGTTTAGAGGTCTCAAATGCCTGACCTGGCTCGATGGCCGACACCCATCAGTTCACTAGAAAAGGCCCTTGACTACCAGCTGCTTGAGCTCAGTTTCACCTGTAATTACACCTCTTTTACTTACGATTGTCACAAACCATAATCAACCGTTTTCGAAAGAAATCTAGTTCCAAGCCCAGAATCCATTGAAAAGAACGACATCGAAAACTAATCAGAGTTCAGAATTGTCGGTTATTCTTTCCATAACCATGAAAATCACCGGGCTACCGAGCTGCACCCACCCTTGGGGGCCCGAGCCCGAAGCGGTCATTGCCCTCCTGATCAAGGGCCTGTGGCATTTGATCAGGAGATGAAGGGAGGAATCTGTTGGAAATACACTCTGGTAATTTAACATAGCCATGGAAAATCACCATAACAGTTGCCGCTATTTAGCTATGTTTCTTCGAGTGTAAGGTATACCCTCTGCTACAATCAACCAGTGGAGAACGACGATCTGAAATTTCTCCAACACTAAACAGGGGGTTCCGACAATTATTATTTTGGGAGAAGAGATTGTCCTATCATACCTTCTAGGAAGTGGATGGGAGAGTGTTGGCTCTTAAAGACAACGGGCCAGATTGGTGATTTCAAGTGAATTCTCTATCAATAAGCTGGTTCTCAAATCTGCGTATCTTCGTGTCATCGGGAATGGATGGCATCCAGCAGGATTGGGGATCCGGAAAAAAACATTACGGCATTTGGCCGATCGAAAACTAATTATATACATGTTTTTTTTTCCTTGCGACGAGCAAAACTATTTTGAATCTTGATCTTGATACACTCCATGACCTCAATGTTTAAGGATTTTTAGGGGTATATAGAGCATTGAGGCTTCTCGGAGTCGGTGCCATGGTGCCATGAATGCCAAGGTCAAAATAGGAACCATGGGATAACCATGGGACGCATGGCTGGGATTTATTTAGTAACAACATGTATAAATCAGATTAAACAAGTACATTAATCTATAAATAATTCCTAAAATGGTCTCATTTGGCATGGCATCATGGTGCATTGCTGGGTGTACATTGCTCAACTTTGATCCATTCTCATCCAATAGCTTTTTGCTGCCTCTGCCTTTCTCACACATCAAAAGCCATCAACGGTGAGCGAGTTCCCCCTCACACATGCCCGAAGACTTGGATTGTAGCTTGGCACATAAGGTGTGTCTTAAAAAACTTAAAATGGGGTACCGCAAAATCCAGTGATGATAACTTGTCCAGATATACCTCCATTTTCAGACACGTCCAAATAGATTTATTGATACCCATAGGATCCATGGTGCTGGTATATATGCTAACATAACTGGGGTATATTGATGGGATCCATGTTATTACCATATATAGCAGCACCATGGATCCTTTGGTCAATGGGAATTCCAGGATCCTAAAATGGAGGTACTGTACCATATAAGGCCATATTTTGGGGGGATATCCCCTTACATAGGCCTGAAAAATAGGCCTTATATATGGTAGGTACCTCCATTTTAGGATCCTGAAATTCCCATTGATTTGGTCCTTTGGGTAACCGAGCTTTCGGATCCACCAGCGACCCGCTGCCATCCACGGTGACCTTCAGCGCGCCCGCAACGGAGAATTCGCTGAGAGCGGACCTGGTGTTGGAGAGCCACTAGCAGTCACTAGTCACTACCAACTGAGGTTAGGTTACCAACAACTACCTGGTGTTGGTAACCTATGATAACTAGCAGTAGTTGCAAAGAAATGTTGATACGTTTAGGTTACCAACAGGCATGAACACAACGAAATGAGGCGAAATACTGCTGTCGAATCATCCAATGTCCACCGTCCATGCCAAATGGTCCATATAATAGCGTGCCAAATTATCTGTGATGGTCCATAATGTTATTTAATTGTAATAAATAATGGTTTGAATGATAATAATATATAATAATGATACTATATGTCAACATATTTTAATAATTTAACACTAATGGTCCGTATTTAATGGTCTGAGTCTAATGATTTAGTGTTCCTGTTGTTTTCTTCAGAGCGAATGTCCTTTTCGTCCCCTGAACCGAAAACCTGCAACCGAAAATCACCGCCACACTGAGATCTGTTATAGCAGGATTATTCATGACATCTAACATGGAAAATCTTTATTGTTTATGATGATTAATCTAAATATATATATATATATATATATTATATTATCTATATATATTATATTATCTATATATATATTATATTATATTATATTATATTATATTATATTATATTATATTATATTATATATATATATTTTCTATCTATATATATATATTATATTATCTATCTATATATATATTATATTATATTATATTATATTATATTATATTATATTATATATATATTATATTATCTATCTATATATATATATTATATTATCTATCTATATATATATTATATTATCTATCTATATATATATATTATATTATATTATATTATATTATATTATATTATATTATATATATATAATATTTTCTATCTATATATATACATATATTATTATATATTATATTTTAGTATACACATATTTATGTAGGATCTATGACATCTTCGGATCATCTTGGAGGCTATAAAAAATCGGGCTTCAAGTTCATGATCGCTCTAGCCCTCGCCTTCGTCCAGGTTGTAGCAACCCCCAAAAAGATTGAAAAGTGACTACCTTGGAAAATAATAGAAAATAGTGATTACCTTTCTGCATCTTTTTGGCTGGTTCTATCAACAAATCTCAGCGCCTGGGCATGTGCCTTTCCAGCGGTGGCAGCGGGCCATTGCATGCCATTTCAAGCCCCTCCTGGCAGCCCCAAAGTGCGGGGAATCAGCGACAAGGCTTGGATCCTACAAGGTGTTTTTTTTCCCCAAGATAGCTATGGTTTATAGGTGATCTCTCTATAGTATTCATGGAGTTTTAAAACCCATTTATAACGTTTGGGGGGGCACCACCTGGTAGATCTACTATGTCTTAGTGGGGGTATGTGGGATTTAATGGGGGTTGATATTTGCTGATAAGTGGATATAAATGGTGGATATAAATGGTGGATATAAATGGTGCATATAAATGGTGGATATTGTTCAGCAACCCATTTAGATTCCCAAAGGCTAACTGGCTTACACATGACCTAAGAAGAATTGCTCTGCTATTGTCTGGTGGATAGCACTTGGAATCAAAACCCTGCAGAAATCACATTAAATTCAAAGATTTAATTGAGCATATATATTTGAAATTGAAACACATGACATAGTAATACGTAGTATACAGAAATTGTATACATATTATATATATAATATATATTCAAAAAAACAGCACTTGCATTTTAACATCAAACATGATCAAACCCTCCATCTTTGGATTGGGAATTCACTGAATTCACTCGAATGTCCCCAAAAAATAGCGGCTCAAGATGGCCCAAGGTGCCTTGGCAGCCGCGACTTCTGCCTAGCACTGAACACATTGGCGAAAAAAATGGGTCAAAACCTACATAAACTCAGGAGCAAGGCTCATCTCAAGTGACAAACAGTTTTACCATCTGGTAAACATACAAAAAGCTATTGAAGCCATGGCCATAGTAAGTTCGTTGATTTACCCAGCTACATAGCATGGTGATTGTCCATAGTTGTGGAGCAGTTTACCAAAGGGTAACAAAAATCAAACGCTGAATCCCGTGAAGGCAAATCGCATGAACCACATTGAAGCACAGGTTTTTCGGTCAAGATTCAGAATCACTAGGGACCACCTACAGGGTGCTAACCCACCAATTTATCAGTAGCTTTGTAAACCATGTGTTTATGATATAAGAAACAGTAGTTAACAGCTATAAACAGTAGTTATAGTATGTAGTCTATAGATACAATAACAGTAGTTACAGTAACCTTAGTTCACCTATATTATATATACTGGAAAAAAACATAAACCAACTTAGCTATCGCAAACGGTGTCCCAAATTTGTATCATTGTTCAGTTGCTGAAGACCACCCTGAATACTCGCATCATGAGACGCCTCTTCCAAACAATAAACACCCCGCAAGAAATCCAATAGGGAAAATTTACAGAAACCCATCAATTTTCCCATGGAATATGGGGGTTTCCTGTATTTGTTCCCTGAAACCAATCCATTGATGATTTGATGGTGGGATTCTGTCTATTTTGGTAAATCTGTTCTGGTTAACCCAATATTGTTTCTACCCACAAGAAACACCCCATTGAATCTGAATCGGCTTATGTTTCGTTGCAATATGTCGGGGGGTTCCTATGTTCCTCTTGCAGAGATGAAAATCATCATGATTCTTGGATATTCTTGGGCGGTCACTCCTGGTCACGTGGTGACGCCTGCCTTGTACTTGGACAACTCTCCTTCGGCACGATGCCTGGGGTGAATGACCACGGATCCCATTGCTATGGCAACAAAAAAACATGGTCCTCTGTTGGACT
This sequence comes from Cladocopium goreaui, assembly GCA_947184155.2. Taxonomy (NCBI): domain Eukaryota; class Dinophyceae; order Suessiales; family Symbiodiniaceae; genus Cladocopium; species Cladocopium goreaui. Next base: position 66,827 of record CAMXCT020006610.1, on the reverse strand, counting down.
ATGGATCCATCTTGGGATATTTCAAGCATTCAACATACTTCAGCGCCGAAATTCAGCAACCTAGAGATTTAGTTTTGTCCAAAAATGAAACCCAAAATTGTTGCACCACATAAGCAAGGAACATGCTGGTAAACGTGGGACTTAGGCGTACCCATTTTCAACCAGAGCCTGGGGAACTGGGGATCCCCTTCCCCCTGGGCAAGTCATACATCGGCAAGTCACGCTCTCCGTTGGTTCCTGGCAGCGGTCAATGGATATTGGCCAATACGCATTCTATCCGCCGAACCCAGCGGGAGCAAGGGGGGAGCGCTTTTCGGGGAAAACGAATTTGTGACACCGCCACCACCACCACAACAACAGACACAACTGTGGTCGAAAAAAATGGGGCGATCCAAGTCTACAGGCTTTGCCCCGGTCCCCTGGATCCCCTCGGTCCCCTGGGTCCCCTGGGTCCCCTGGGTCCCCTGTCCATCCTGTCCTGGCCAAGCGTTCTCGAAGTTCCTTCTCCTCTTGGGCAGCTTCCTCCTGCCGCGGCTGGGGGGAGATCGATGGAGATCGAAGCCTTCGGCCATTGGCGATAAACAAAAGGTAGGTCATTCCTAGTGACTTAGGATCCATGTATGGTATATATGCTAACTGCTAACATAACTGGGGTATATTGATGGTAAATGTTATCATATACAGCATACATGGATCCTATGGGCTAGTGACTTAGGAAATCAAGATTCACAAAGCTGTTGCACAAGGCCAGTGCAATTTGGGGACTTCTTTCTGGACTTCTCGTGTGTAAACACGTCTGATCGAGATGAGGCCGCTGCTACCCTAAACAGGTCACCAGCTGAATGGCGAACCTCCCCAAGTATCTTTCACTTTTGCACGACAAGTGAAGTGAAATCCAGTCGGATGAATTGCTGTAAAGTCATGTGCAGTCCCAAGGGACAAGGAATAAGCCCTTATATATCCCTTATGGTTTTCATAAATCACTGTGCGACACTTCATAATCTATGATCTGCATGAATCTCCCTCCATTTCCGGGATCATCACCCATGTAAGAAAGTCACCGGTCTGTCCTCATCAAAACTGGCAATAAATTGGTGGTATTCCATGCTATTCCCCATTCAAACCATCAGATTAAATAAACAATGATGGATTTGTTGGTCCCATTGAATCATTGTGAAAAATAAAAGTTATAGTTCTTCATGGTATTATGATGTATATTATCTGGGTAAACTATAATAATTCACTAACCTGAATTAAGGCTATTTGGGGATGATTTCCCTTATTAACCATGATTCCAGTGAGGTCGCAGTGAGGTCATAATTTACCCAGATATTATGTATATCCCACTTCAAAAAGTATCGCATACGTTACATTCCCGTGCAAAATCCAAAAATCCCATTCGGCCCATTCCTTGTGTCATCCATGACCATCCAGCTTCGTGGTTCATTGAATTTGTTTACCCCTCTGGTAATTTGTTACATAGCTAATAGCTATTGAACATGACCATTTATAGTGGATTTACCTATTGAAAATGGTGATTTATAGTGGATTTACCCAGCTACATAGCATGGTGATGTTCCCTGACCATATGGTTATGGAGCAGATTACCAAAGGGTATAGATCCCACGAAATCCATTAGTTCTACCCTCCATATGATAAATCCCATAGAATTAGGTTACATTCCCATGTGATAAGTGATATCCAATTGAAACAAATCCATTGGACAAAATCACCATGAATTCCAATAGTTATACATTCCCATCTAGGTATCCCCATACAAAGGTTCATTAAACAAAACACCATGAAATTAGTTTACATTCCCATGTTGTATCCCAGCAAATGTCCAGCCGGTTGGTGGTTTCAACCACTCTGAACAATATGCTCGTCATTGGGTTGAGGATGACATCCCATATATGAAATGGAACAAAAACCATGTTTGAAACCATCAACCAAATGATTATTAACCATTATTAACCATGATTAACCATCATTAACCATCATTATCCCATACTAAACCAATGTTCCCCAACCATCATAAATCAGCATTAAAAATCAATGGCTCATCCCCCCACAGCACCTCCGTGCTCCGGAGCCCTTGGGCCATCTCCAAGCGCAGCTTTTGACACTCGGCGTCCAAGGTCAACAGCTGCTGCGGCTGTTTTTCCAGGCGCCTGGCGGAGCTAAAGGGACCCAAAACTGGGGATTTCACGTGCAACAAATGGGGATTGAACTCTGATTTAAGCAGCAAAAAAACATGATTTAACCAAACTAAAGTACTGTTCAATGGGTTTTGATCCATGAACTATTGATAGACTATACTATTGACTCTTTGACCTTAACAAGCACTAGCAAGTATCAATAGTTACTCCCGTAAACATACGAAAACAATGTGGAAAAAACACCATGAAAGTAGATCAATGTCCAAACGGAAAACCATTGGTTTTCCAGAATTGATTTACATGGATTTAACCAGCAACCACGAGGTTTGTTTTTGTTTCACCAGGAGGGTAGCAATTGGATATTTTTTTCTGGTGTGTTCTGCTTCAATGAGGTTGGATTGGATGAACTTGGAATTTATGATAAAAGTAAATTTGGAAAACCTTTTGTTTCATGAAGAAAGAACATAAATTGGATTTCAAGAACAATAGGGATATGAATGGATATGAGCAGCACAGTACTGAGATGTCACTGGGTGGAAGGTACCAAGTAACAATCACAGGAAACTCCTTCATTTTGGATGATCTCTTCTTGCTACGTTCAACGGCTGCTAAAATGCTGGGCACGGGCATGAAGAGATGACCAGCGGAACCAAAGACATGTCAGGAGAGATCAATTTTCTTTCTTAACTGGAACCATGTTAAAAAGAACTGTTAAGTTGAACTGCTGGACGAAATTGTTGTTCCTTGGCTAAACTGCTATTCAATTCTTTTGGACAGGAACTGCTTTAACAGCATGAGAATCCATCGCCCTTCTAGGAAGAGGGAGCAAGCGTGGCCATATTCCAACCTGGTGAACTATGGCTAGAAGTCGGTCTTTTGGTACATGGGGACGGACATCAACTGTGAATAACTGGTGATTGCAAGAGACATTGATAGCTTGAGAATAACTTGATAGTTTGATGGATAAACAATTCGTTTCTCCAAATGGAAATATTTCACCACATCAGAAATAGTTGGATTGCCATTCCCTAATCCACTGTATTCCCAGTGTGATCCCATTCATGTGTCCTTATGAAAAAGGAATCAAACCATGGGTACAACAGCACTTTTACAGGTACTTGGAAGGTCCAGATATGTTATACTATCATATACTATCATATACTATCATATACTATCATATACTATCTATCTATCTATCTATCTACCTACCTACCTACCTACCTACCTATCTATCCTCAGAAAGTCTCGGCCACACCTGTCCCATGATTTCAGCAGGTCCATCTGCATCTGCTGGAACTGCTGACGTTTCTCAAGTGCCTGGGTCCCGGGATGGACACCTCTAAAGGTGATCTGAGGATAAAGATAATGGGAATAGGTACTTGACTAAATGAGGTTAGTATATCCATGTATATACTATCTTTAGATATGTGGTGAGTATCTGAGTGAGGCTTTATCTATGTAGTAAGTTCGTACTCAAAGTGGCGAATGATAACTTCATGTCAATTCTATGGGATCAATATATGGAAATAATGGGGATAACAATGGAATAATTTAATGGTGATGTATATGCCAACCATAGTGTTGGTAAAGCAATAGGATCCACCATCCCCAATTATTTACCATTGTTTGGGGTGGGTTTCCAATCATTCATCCATTTTTGGGATAGTTTATGACATTGCTTTACCAAGGTTATTTTGTGAGCATGCTATGCTGAGATATCTTCATGATATACTACAAAAAACACCCACAATGATGTTTGGTACCTGCAATTGGAACAAGTACTGCCCCAAAAATCCTAAAGAGAAAAACATAACAGTTATAGTTGACACCTGATGGCAAACATGCGAAAAAAAAACGTGGAAAACACAATGGTTTCCTGTTGGGGAAATGATCTACTTTCATGGTGGGTTTTCTGCATTTCTTTGTCTGTTTACAGGAAGGTCACTATGTGTAATTGGTAGTGTTTGTTAAGGTCGAAGAATCGATAGTATATCAATAGTGAATGGATCATAAACAATTCGTAATTGATCTGAGCAACTACAAGTTCCTGGAAACAAGACTAAACAATCATTCAATCATTGATCTTTGCTGAACATATAATATACCGCTGTTTTCATCATGTCTTGTACCTCGGACACGTCTTCGACCACACTTGACAATCATTCCATGGTTTCTTGCAAAAAAACTGATTACAACACCAAAGAAAGAGAGACAAAAACAATGACAATTCGCATCAAGAATTGTGATGACTAGTAAATCACTGGATTGGTTTAAGGGAAAATCTTAAGCGGAAACCATGGTTTTTACCATCAAATATAGGGCTTTCCGGTTAAAATTGTCCCATCATCCACTTCTATGAGTAAACCATGTAGCCTTTGGATATGAAACCTCCAGCAATGTTTGAATCATTTTGAATCTCCGGTAACCAAACGCAACAAAAACGCAACGAGGCTCCCAGCCTTCCTGTTGCATCGCCAATGGTCCAACCTGGCGGAGATCACCGCTCAACCACTCGTTCAACCATCTATGGTTATTCAATTTTATTATTCACCATTATTGTTATCTATTATTAACCATCTATGAATCTATGGTTATCTAATTTTATTATTCACCATTGTTGTTATCTATTATTCACCATTTATGATGGTTGTGGTGAATATTTTTTTTCTCAAGCATCATAGAGAAGATAACCCTCTGGTAAAATAGAAATAGTTGATTTACCCATTAGATCCCATTAGATCCCATTAAACCACCATAAAGTCCCATGAAATCACCATTTTTTTAATGGGAAATCACCATTTTTTAAAATGGAAATCACCATTTTTCATAGGTAACTTCGCCCATCCCTATCACCATTCACCACAAGCATTGTCATCTCGGTCGTTCAAGGCACACTGCAAAGATCTGCACCAAGGCGGTGCGAGAAGGGAAGCGCTGGAGTTTTTCCTCAAGCTGCTTCAGCTCCTGCGTTGCAACCCCCCAACGTTGGCGAGGCCAAAAGTTGGAACACAAACAATCCTGATGACTTATCAATATCTAGAACCACTTATCTATCATAGACCACCATGAGTTTTTGTTCTAGCGTTCCGTTTCTGAATCCTTGCTGGTTTATGATAGATATTATTATCAATATGAATCGTTGCACATCTCATGTAATTGGTGTACAATCCCAATCACAAGCAAGCCATGCTCAACATCCTGATAGGTTTAGAGGTCGTACAGGTGTGTTTACTCACATCTTAAACCTGACGCATTGCTGACGAAGCCCTGCGTTTTTGCTCTTGCGCTGACGAAGCCTTTTGACTAGCCGCTTACTTTTCAGGGTTTCCACCAATTTCAGCAATATCTGGTTGGTGGTTGAGCCCTACCCCTCTGAAAAATGATGGAGTTCGTCAGTTGGGATGATGACATTCCTAATATGATGGGAAAGCCATAATCCAGCCATGTTCCAAACCACCAACTTCAGCAATATGTTCATCAGGTTTGAACAGTTATCCCAAAAAATGACATGTGAATCGGTCCTTTGAAGCTCACATTTAGAGTTCTTAAATCTCACCCAGGCCAATGATTTTTGTTTCATATATTTGAATCGTCATTTGAATGGCAAACCCCACACGGGAACAAAAAAAAACGATACCAATCCTATTCCTTCAAACAATACCTCGGAAGAAAGTCATGCCACTCAAATGCTAGGTACGTACAAACCAAAACGACATTTGAAAAGAAACGTTTCACATAGCCACACTATTTGACTTATACCCTCCAGTAAATTAACATAGCTATGGAATATCTATATATATATATATATACATATCACTATGTTTAGTAGCCAAATCACCTATGTTCATGGGCCATGGCTTCCAGAGCAAACTGTTAAATCACCACAGGGTAAATAACCCTGGCATTATATCTCGGTACCGCTCCGGTCGTCAAACGTGGCAGAAATTCCCCCATGTACAGTTCTGGGACGCTGGCCTTTTCCAGCCTTCGACTCTCGACTTCGGTGTCCCTGCATTCCCAACACCAGTTGATGCTGAGAGGGATGGAAGTGTGTCCCATTGAAGGGGTATAGTTATATCCAATGAATGTTCCTTTCATATCCCATGCATATTCCATTCATACCCCATCAATATATCCCATTCATACCCGTTTATAGCGTTAACCTTCGAAACTGGCGGTTTATCCTAGGACAGAAAGTCTGAGACTTCTTCACTGGCGATCGGGCGCAGGTGTAAGTCATCAACATGTGCCGTTTGCTTTTGAACGTTGCCTGAAAAAAAGTGGATACCCTTCGGGTAATCACAGGTAGCAATGGGAAATCCCCTATAAATGGGGGGTGTTCATGGGGAAATCATCTGTTAATTCCATGCTTTTCCACTGCCATGTTGAACTACTGAAGGGTACGCAAACATAAAACGTGAATTCTGCAACCAATATCGACAATGTGCCCTTGTCTTTTGTCCATTAGCAGCATGCTTTGTCTTGCAGGGCAACATCATACTCTTCATGAAGACCCTCCAACAGTCATCTTGACCTTTGTTGTCCATGTATTGTTTACAATTGTTTGCAAGGGATTTTGTATCTTACACCCAATGCCAACTGGATACAGGTAATGACCAACAAAATTATGCTAGGCCAACCATCCAATGCATTTCAAACTACAGTAATTCAACTTCAACAATTGAAAAAAAACAACACAATTCATGGGCCATCACTTCATCATTCTTCATGATTCCATCAACAGCATGTCAGGGTGATATTTCCATGATCTTTCCCACATGTCGGTCTTACCTGAAAATGACATATATTTCCAAAATAAAATCTGGTTGATCAGCATTGCCCAACGTTTTCATGGTTGAAAAGGCGCATTTTCCATGTTACAATATCTTCTTGGGCTCATTTTCGACCTGACCTTCAGGCACAGGGTCCCGCCCGTGGCTGCCCCTCAAATTCCACTGGGATCCCCTGGGCACCTTAACTTCCTGAGATCTGTTTCGAGCTCAGCTTTCCATTGGAGCTCCAAATGAAGCTCTCGGGTGGAAGCGGCCTGCAGAGATTGACCGAAGGTTGCTTACTATGAAAACATGAATCAAACATGATCAATAATAAAGAATCATCAGCAAACGATAATATAGATACCATTATGACTATGGGTGTTCGAAGACTTTTGGATTTTTGGATCACAATAAACTGATTTTGGCATATTTTGGCAGCCGAATTCGAGCCAGTTCACCAGTCCCAGCCCAGGGATAGCCCAGGTAGAATGGTAAGAAACCATAATGAATATGCTGATATTGGCTACCCTCTGGTAATTTAACATAGCTACTGAAAATCACCTTTTTGATAGGTAATTAATCTATAAACGGTCCATTTTCCATAGCTGCGTTCGTTTACTGGAGGGTATACTTATATACTTATTATGAGAATGATGATGATATTGATGGCATGGAGGATATGAAATCATCACAATGACGATAATTAAGCTGCTGCTGCTGATGATGATAATGATGATGATTATGATGATGATGATGATGATGATGATGATGACATGCGCGATCATTGCGGATACACTAAGAGAGATGTCGGTTCTGTGACTGTTCTGTCATCATGATTTCCAGCATGTGCAAGCATCTTGGAGATACAAAGCGCACATGTCACCCTTCAACCAACCAAGTTTTAACCAACAAACTATCGAAGTCGAAACCTTCATGCAACCCTCTAGCCAGCACACGTCCAAAACTTGAGTATAGGTCCAAATTAAAATGGATGGTTGAATACGAACCATGACCTACCCTCTGGTCATCAAATGTGGCAATGGGCAATGCTCTACAAATGGTGGCGTTCCTACCTGGGAATATCAACTTTTTTTAATGGTGGATTTTCCAGCAAGCCACGGAGAGGATAACCGGAAAGGATTACCGGACAGCCTGCAGGGCTTCTGACAGGGCGACCTCCACCAACTTTGAAGTTTCACTTTCATGCTTGGCCTCGAATCACAGATCTTCGACGAAAAGACGTGGAAAACCGCGGAAAACCCTGGGGCAAAACATGGAGCAACGCATGAAAAACTATGGAAAACATGGAGCAAAACATGGAAAACTTCGGGAAGAAAAGGACGGTTCAGGCCACTTTTCATGGTCTGGCGCAGGGCCTCTGAAACATAGAGAATGGTCCCTGAGATGTTTACTTCCAACATCTTCTGTTGTCATCCCCTTGTCAGATAACTCCTTCACGTCCTGCAAGGTCATCATCCAAAAGATAGGGGAACACTGCCAATGTCTAAGACGTCTTCTGCTTCAATGGCAAGACTATGAATAAAAGCTTGTGGAGAAGCAACGGTATTGATTTATCGCTTGTGGTCCGGCGAAAGGGCTAATCCCAGTATGATCATTTTTTGCCAACTACTGTATATAACCAGAATAGTATAGCTTTGGCTCTTTATATAATAACCAGTATGACTTTACTATCCTGGTAATTTCTGGAAAATGTGGAAAAAACATGGATTACCCCATTAATTCCCATTCTAAATGGTACTTGTGAACCCAAAATGATGGGCTATGAACCACATCCCAGGCCCCGATCCGCAAAAAAAACGAGCCCCACGGCCAGATCTTCGCGGAGGATCTTGATTTGATGCTCCCGACGTTCCACCTGCAAGGTGTCTAATCCATGGGGAAACCGCAAGTTCTCATCCATTAGCTTTTTTATCGATGGGAAAAGCAATGATTGGGGTAGCCATGTTGTCGGAAACCTCCAGATATATTTGGAGTAGATAATCCATGAAGGACAAGCACACACTTCTGCAAAAAAAACACAGTAAACAAAATAATCCCTTCCTCCTAATACTAAACGTCCCCCTAATACTAAAAACAGGCATCCATCTCCAATTTCCGAAAATTTCAGTTTGGCCAATTTGACTTTTAATTGATCCCCTTTAAAAAATAATTTAAAAATCAACCTACCATTTGTGGGTTCTCCCCCCTAATACTAAAAACTAGTTCACCCCGGGGTGTTTAGTATTAGGGGGGCCTAGTCCCAATCCCTCACTCCAAGCTGCCTGGCTACTCTAGCAATTAGGGGTAAGCTTCGAACTGCCATTTTTGGCAATATTTTAATTGCGTTATATAAGGAAATTTAATTGATTTTGAGATCGGAAAAAATAGTTTTTAGTATTAAGGGTTTTAATTTAGTATTAGGGGTAAGCTTCGAACTGCCATTTTTGGCAATATTTTAATTGCGTTATATAAGGAAATTTAATTGATTTTGAGATCGGAAAAAATAGTTTTTAGTATTAAGGTTTTTAATTTAGTATTAGGGGTAAGCTTCGAACTGCCATTTGTGGCAATATTTTAATTGCGTTATATAAGGAAATTTAATTGATTTTGAGATCGGAAAAAATGGTTTTTATTATTAAGGGTTTTAATTTAGTATTAGGGGTAAGCTTCGAACTGCCATTTTTGGCAATATTTTGGTTCCCTAATAATAAATACCCCCCTAATACTAAAAACTACTTGCCGTGTTTTGTATTAGGGGGGGGGGGGAGGTTTAGTATTAGGAGGAAGGGATTACCATTTGGTAAACTAGCATAACTATTGAAAATCACCATTTTCAATGGGTAAATCCACTATAAATGGTCATTTTCAATAGCTATGTTAGTTTACCAGAGGGTAAACAGAAACGTGGTTTGAAGCAGGAAAGCCCGATCGATAATCCATGGGCTTGGATCTGGGAGAATTGAAAAACCGGTGACGGCTTAGGCAGTTCTGAACCAACAGAATCTGGCTCCTCTTTCCAAGATTTTGGGGTGATCCCCAAAAAAATCACAAGTTGGTGCCCCCCCATTTATAAGTTGGCTTAAACACACCATTAACTATATATATATATATATTGATATTTATCTACCATAACCATAGGTCACCTAGTTATAAACCAACTGATGTATCTGGGAATCTAGGGGGCACCACTTTGCATGTACCATTCCAGGGTACAATTCGACACCTCAAAATCCCGTTGCGGACCTCCCTTCTCAGGCTGGGGGCATCCTTCGCCTAGCGGAGCTTGTCCAACGATGATCCCTAAATCCGAGACCACATAGGAAACATATGCATGATACCATCCAGTAAATTAACATAGACCCTGGCATTTTCGGGCTTGAGAGATTTGTTTCCACTGGAAACATACGTTATTTTCAGGGTCCAACTGTTCATTTACCAGAGGGTATATGTTGGTTTTCTTGCCCATTTGACAGATGGGTACTTGAAGGGTCTAGGTATACCCCACATGATTGATATTACGCCACAATGTGCTGTTGTTTGCGCATCTCATAACATTGTCGTGAGTCTACCCAAACTTCGATAGTTGACAAATGGTCCAAGGAACATATACAATCAACAAAAATTAGATAAGGGGAGTAGGGATATCACCACAAAAAAAGAGCCATCAGATAGTTCTAGACAATCTTATCAAGCCCCAAAATTGTCTTTTCACCTCAACGTACTACCATAAGTCTTACTGGAATGCATGACCTTGGGGATTGTTGGTTTTGACCCATGACGCTTTCTAGCTGCAAACTGCTACATGAAAAGTCACAACCGTCAACTCCAGTAGTACGATGTACAAAGATTGTGTTCAAATAGGATCACCATCTGGTTGGTGGTTGAGCCACCCCTCTGAAAAATATGAAAGTCAGTTGGGATGATGACATTCCCAATATATGGAAAAATCAAAAATGTTCCAAACCACCAACTAGCAATCAATAATTATTATGGAAAACTGCAAGTGCCCCTGGGAGACAAAGCAGCCACCTCGACTGCCCCACGTAAATAGAAGGGATTTGTCCAAGTGACTGGATAGAATGACTTAAATTACTTCCATAAACAAAAAAACGAAGCTAAAAGTTCATATTCATCACTTTTTAAATATACCTTTAAATATTCATACTCTATACAGAACCCTTGTATTATATATATATATAGTGGCTATATTTATATTATAGTGGCTATATATATATATACACACAGTTGGTTATAGTAATATAGTTAACTAGTATGTTCCATTCTGCTTCTTGCGCTATAGAAGTCCCCACAGTCCTGGCCAGTGTTGTCCGCGCCCAACTTGTCGAGCCTTCAACGAACGCAGCTCTTTTGATGCCTGCATCGTTGAGACTGGCGACACATTCCAAGACCTTATTCCAACCATGCTTCTATATCCACATTGAATGATCATCATACCTCACAAATATGGCACATATATATATATATATGTATTATTTTATACTTAATAATATTATCGGTATTGTCCCATCCGCAAGTGTTGATGCCTGGCACCTTTTTTCAGCCAAGTCAACAACCCAAGATTTGATTTATCCCTTCAGCTTACCCGCTCACAGGCTCGATTTTGATGTAGATGTATTGGCACGTGGAAAGAAGCCACTCTCTCCCTAGTCCAACGAATGACCAGGCAACCACTGGGATTATCCCTTCATAGATCCGTGGGACATAATGGATATGAATCGGAGATTCATGGGATATTCATGGGATCCCTTCATATTAAATGGTTATAGTGTGGTTGTGAAGAAAAACTGCCAGCTGCCCTTTTGCTTACGCTGTAGCTTTCGACCTATCCCCATATCTCCAATAGCAGCCCATAGTTGTTGAGGTCTTCCCTCTGATGATAAAATCTCCACTTTCTTCCAATTCCCTCCTAAATACTTGGCGTTACGAACTTGAATGAGTTGAAGGGTTCTTTTACAAGAGACTTGCATATTTGATGCGATCAACATTTTAGGTTTCTAGCATTTCTCACTGATCACCATGATACCAGGATAATTGCAGTTTTCTGTTTTCTTCTACAATACTCGTGATTCATAACATTTTCAGGACATGTTCATGACATTTTCGGTCACAACATCCCCAGACATGCTACATGCCGCCCCTCATCGTTGCTCTTCCGCTGCCTGATGTTGTTCTTCCGCCTTCAACTGCAGTTGGAGAGCTTTGCCCCGCAGTTCAGCAGTCTGCAGGCTGGCGTTCTCCACCACAGGGAAGGACGTTCAAGTGAAAGCAACATGATATGGTTGTAGTAAACCCCCCAATGGTGAAGAACAAAATGCGTTATCAACTGTTTCAGTCGGATGTTACCAATTTCTGTTTGTTTGGGGTTTATTATAGAACTAAAATCACTTAACTATGATGAATTACGAAGGCTGAACGGCTGAATTCAATATTTATATCATCTAACTCAATTACAAAAGGTCCAAAACATGTGATTTTGCTTTGGATATTTATGGAATTGAAATGGCTACACATGTCGGCTGAATCGCTCTTCCAGTAATCAAACATGGGGGGTCAACCAACCACAATTAGGATTTTCATCAGCCAAAATGGATGTGAAAGTCATAAAAGTATGCTGAATGGTACTGTATATTTCAGAAGTTGGAATAGGATCATCAGCAACCAAAATGGAAATGAAGTGGGGACCAATCCCCAACAACTGCTTGATCGGCGGCTTTTCCTGTGCTGACAAATCGGAATCTCATTGTGGGTTTGTTATGACATTGTTAATTAGCTCGCGCTAGAAACCATAAACATTAAACATGCACATGTATATACTGGTTGGTGGTTGAGCCACCCCTCTGAAAAATATGAGTTCGTCAGTTGGGATGAACATTCCCAATATATGGAAAGTCACAAAAGTCATGTTCCAAACCACCAATCAGACCATCTGCTCGAGCAGACCCTGCTAAGGATTCCATCCAGGTCCTACATGGAGCGATGTTTGGAGAGATCCATCCCGGGAATTCGCTACATCCCAACCAAAAAACCAGTTAAATCATGTTGAATCCCAGATTTTGCTGATGAACTCCCAAAATTCCCACTTAAATCATCTGAAAAGTCCCAGATTTTGGAAGATATTTCATCCCAATCTCTGCTCCCAGCTGTATGTCGCGCCTCTCGTTCACAGGCCTCAATATCTTGGTTGACACGATCCTGCGACCATCATTCAGGCATTTTGCCCACCCGGTACTCAAATATGGCTAGCTGGGAGGATTTCATGGCAAAAAAAACATGTCAAAAATAAATAAAATGGATCATGTTCCACTGACTTGCTTGACTTCCAGAGTGTAATTGTTCATCTGATTGGTGTCAAACCATCCCAGTCCCAATGTCCCAAATCAGGAGCTAAATGGGGGCCTCTTACGGTTCATCTCCTCGGAAATGGGTTAGGTTTACTACACCCTCTGGTAATTTAACCAGCTATAGCTGGTTGGTGGTTGACCAACCCCTCTGAAAAATATGAAAGTCAAATGGGATTAGCGTTCCCAATATATGGAAAAAAAGTTCCAAACCACCAACCAGATTGATAGTTCATGTACCTCTTCAAAACGCTGATTTCTAGTGTAGTTCCCCACCTGCCAGGTGAGGGTTGTTAGATTTTATCTAAGTTGCCTTCTCCTGCCTCCTCTCCTCCTCCTCTCGTCGTCCTCCTCTCGTTGTCCTCGTCGTCCCTCTCGTCGTCCTCCTCTCGTTGTCCTCGTCGTCCTCGTTGTCCTCCTCGTCCTCCTGCTCAACTGCGACTCGCGATCCACAGTGTTCGCTGCCGGACCTCAACCACGACCATCCACGCCCAGTGTTCCCTGCCGGACCTCAACCACGGCCATCCACGGACCTCAACCAGTGTGTCCCTGCCGGACCTCAACCACGGCCATCCACGCCCAGTGTTCCCTGCCGGACCTCAACCGCGAGTATCCATGCCAAGTGTTCCCTGCCGGACCTCATGTAGGAAGATAAAATGTCAGATAGAGTGCCAGAAGATTTGCCAGGTAGAATGCCAGAAAATATGCCAGAAGATATGCCAGATAGATATGCCAGAAGATATTCCAGAAGATATGCCAGATAGAATGCCAGATAGAATGCCAGATAGAATGCCAGAAGATATGTCAGAATATATGCCAGATGCCAGATAGAATGCCAGATAGAATGCCAGATAGAATGCCAGAAGATATGTCAGAATATATGCCAGAAGATATGCCAGATAGAATGCCAGATAGAATGCCAGAAGATATGTCAGAATATATGCCAGATAGAATGCCAGAAGATATGTCAGATAGAATGCCAGAAGATATGCCAGATAGAATGCCAGAAGATTTGCCAGATAGAATGCCAGAAGATATGCCAAAAGATATGCCAGATAGAATGCCAAATAGAATGTCAGAAGATATGTCAGATAGAATGCCAGAAGATGTGCCAGTAAGAACATATATAAATGTCATGGTGGGGATCACACGAAGTAAAGTAATTTACATGTTTTTGCCACCGGGTCAAAAACCGTACGTGTAGTCGTGCTCATTTCAGGAAATTGGGGTGGGGTGGGGTGGGGTGGGGATAATACCAACCGTGTCTATGGCTACGCTACATGATCTTCACTTGCACTTCATGCGACGCTACTTGATTTTCACTTGCACTTTCATGATCTTCGCTTGCACTTCATGCTACGCTCTTGATTTTCGCTAGTGCTGGGGAATTCCAACGCACAGAAAGATTTCGAAACAGAGCCTTGAGTGTTCACACAGGCACCATTGATTGGTGCTGGAAGCAAATGAAAACTCATATTCCAAAGTCCCTCAGGCTCTCAGTCAAAACAGATACCTTTGCGTATCCGCAGTTGGCAATGGAGATTCACACTTGCTGAGCATGACAACTTGCTTCAACTGTGTGGCACTCAAGTGGCCAAGTTGTAGGCAAGACAAGTCAGCGAGTAAAAAACACACATCGGCTCTCAGAGATGCATCCGTGGAGGTAACGGCATTTTGACAAAATTTGCTTGCCGCTGAGGACAAAAACACAAAAAAACGAAAACACAACCAGGATTATACATGTTGCATCATCGTCAGAGGCAAAATCACTGGTAAATCCCAGTGTTGGTCATAAGTGCCGAGAAGTGACTTGCTAACGCCTACACGTTCCATTCCCGACCCGGCGGGATGTTTTTGTTCACCAAAGTTACCGTTCCGGCGAGTTCGCTGATCGCAACATGGGTCAAATTGAGCGCCACATTCTGGGTCTGTCTGAAAATGGGGTATACCCATAGAATGGCCGTTTTAGAGGGAACATGATTCACCAATGGATTTAGAGGTCGCCTATTTCCAGACAAACCCATCTTTTTAATACTTTTTCAAGTTTCACTGCTCGACGTGGTACTGCGAACCAAGGTTGTTCGGCTTTCAAAAGCTCCTCGAGCAACATACTCCGGGCCTTCAGTAGCAGCTCCCTTTAATCCCTTTAATGAAGAACCTTGGTTCCAAGCATTGCCTTCCAACATCACCGTACCACGATGGGTTTTAAAATCAACAAACATAGCTGGGGGGTCGTGTTGTAGCAATTGATATCCTAACTATTCCATTTATATATGTCCCAAGAATATCCCATGAATAAATCAAGAATATCATCCCATTGATATCCCGTGAAGAAAAATAACATATCTTATAAGTTTCCCATGAACATATCGTATTAATAGGTGGTACAGTACATATATAAATCCCGTATGTTCGGACTCGGGTGACACTCGGATGACACAATTTGAACACAGAATACATATCCCACTCATATCCTATTATCTATTATAATGATATCCCATACTTATCCCATTGATCATGGAAATGACAAACTCCCATATCTTCCCTTGTAGCCATGTGTAAATATTTATTTAAAAAAAAAATATCAAATAATATGCAATATGTATAGCATTCTAAAGCGCGGAAAATCCAGTGAACTATACACCTATTGAATGCCATAAGATCCCCTTTTTGCTGGTTAAATCACGAGAATTCCTACGGTTTCCGTCCTTTGCGGGTTCCACTTTGTAGGGAAGATCCAGCGTAATCGACTTCACCGACCTCCGCTCACTCGTCCTGCATCTGCCTCTGGTCCTGCACCCTGCGCCGGAGTTCGACACATCTGACGCGCAGGGCCTAGGCCGAAGAATCACCGAGTAGATATTTTCATATTACTCTTGGATATTAATGGATAATATGATAGGAAATATTAGGTGGACATATTAAATAATTCTATAAAGGATATATATTATATATGAATATATTAATATATTATCCAATAGTAATGATATATAAAACTGATTTACATATATATATAAATAATATTACTATTAGATAATTTTAAATCACATATACATATGGGACATATTGATTTTATATAACTATCACAATTCAAACTCTATATTGGATACATATTAATAAGTTAATATCAGTAGTAACATTAATATGTATATATATATATATAAATATGACCATATAAAGTTGCTTTTATTTGTTTATTGATTATTGATTATTATTGATTGTGATGGGACTGTCATTCCAATTTATGTAATCACCTTTTGATTTGCCAATGATAACACTAGATCACGTATGTAGACTAGTAAACCATTGTAATACTTATACTTATATGTACACTATACTTAGACATCAAGTTTAGATCTTATTGACAATGATGTGTACGATCAATAGAAATTGTCCATGCTGTGCGGATCCAAGTGAATCTACCATGAAGGATTTTACCTATGAAGAATGGATACATTTAATGAATTAGCCCTGGAACATGCGCTTCTACCCTTTTATAGAGATTTACTGGGATAGAATGGGATTAAAGCGATCAGCAACATGACATGGGGTTGTCTCGAAATGCTGCATATATGTACCCTACAAAAAAGGTTTTTGTTGGGAAAACCTATGAAAATCAACAAAAATCATTCAAAATCAACCAGGAGAGTTTTCGGCACCAGTTTTGTTTATTTTGTTTCAAACAAAGCAGTCAAACGAGTCCAAATCTCAGCGATGGCCAAGTCTGGATTTCAATGGATAAATCGCTTGCCTTGGGGGAAGGTTCTCCGATGTTCCCCCAATTAGCAAATGGTTGTAATCCATCATGGGATATCATGGGTATTTATCCCATGTCTACATGGGATTTCAAAGACCCTTGACCACCAAATGAGAAACAAATCCAGCTGTACCCAGCTGTGGCACCTCGGCATAATCCATGGTTCCAGCGGAGGTTCATGCCGTTTGATCAACAAACGGCTCTGGCACCTATCGCAGTGTCACCACTTTTTGGCCAAAGTTATCTTCCACTCAGCTGGAAGGACAAATCATCTCTTGAACCGATGAGAAACTGGTCTTGCTGACGCAAGTGCGTGCAATAGTTTGTTCTTCTTCGCCGAAGCACGCTTCTGGGACCTGAAACAAGTCTAACACCTTGAGATGTGGCCAAACAAACACCGGCATTGTTCTCATTATTTTTTGACACACCCATCAAAGGCTGCTTGAAACCTATACCATCTACATCAGTATGAAATCCATGTGCCACAATTACTTAAAATTGACAAAATCGGGTACCACTATATACCCCATATATACAACCCTTGGTTCATCAGAAATGTCCCAAAAAACTCGCCACTTTGAGACAAACCCCACATGTTGACATGTGTTTGCTCATTTTCTTTTGCGGAGGCCTGTTCAAGAAAACAAACGACCATCAACCCTTGGTGGTAAAACCTTGCCCCCTCTGCCTGCTCGACTTTCAATTCTTTAACGATGTTTGGCAAACCCATCTAACCCAAACGCGCTATGAATCTCCATCTGTGTGGCCATAGAGAGCCTCTGTCTCAGAATGAGGCCTAACATATCTCCCTGCAGAATGGAAACCTCCGTCATTTTTTACAACATACCGGGGTTTCTCCCTGGATGGGTCATTGAACAACAACTCCACTGCTCCACTTTTCCACTGCTCGATCCACCATCGCCTGGACACGCCACTGGACGATACCGTTTTGGCTCGGCATCGAAATGGGGGTGTTTGTTTTGTTTTGGCTTCACAGCAACATTAACCTATTGTTTTCGAGCCAGAATGGTTTTTTGGAGGGAAACACATATTTAGATCTTTAGACTTTTGACATGTTGGTCACAACTCGTCCATACATACCACCGCCTGTAAATCTCCTGATGTTTCAGCCACTTCAGCCCCCGGAAGTTTTTTTTACCAAGGACACCTGAAAAGGTGCAGGTCCCACGTGGATATCTGTCCACAGATCATCCTTGCTTACCCGAAGTGACTGTTTAAAAGAAATCCAAGTGTAGATCAAAATACACTTTACCTTGATATACCTTGCCCGCTGAGATTGTGGGTCAGTTCACTGACCCAAACGTGTCATGCTTCCGCATTGTTAGGGATGGTTCACCAAAAACATAACATATATATATATATATGGGTAAATTCTAATATTTCACCAACCTGAATTAAGCCCATTTGGGGATGATTTCCCTTACTAACCATGATTCCCAGTGAGGTTGCAGTGAGGTCGTTTATCAGTGGCTTTACCACATACCATCCATGGGCCAACGGAAACACCAGGGCCCCAGGGCCCCATGTCATCTCTTTTTCGCAGGTGCAGCCGCGCAGCCGGTTACACCGAGGAAATTCCGAGCTGGGCATCTGGGGTCCCGTTGTGGAACCAGTGGCTGGTTGGTCCCATGTCGTTTTGGACCATTGCTTCAATGAAATTCTTATATCAGCTATATCCAATCATTAAGCCTCCAAGATGGTTAGAAAGTAACTTAAGTTCTAGTACTAAGATGGGTATAGTTGTTCAAGTTATTACAGTAGATTTACTTGCTGAATGACAGTAGACCTACGACAGTTAGCTTTCCAACCCATACCCAATACTCCAACTCGCCACTACCAAGACGCTTGCGATTGCCCTGCCTTTGGCAGTGCCATCTAACGCGGTCACGCGGCGTCTCGCGCGGCGGCTTTGATATCTCGAAGTTCCTTAACCAAGAGGTCTAAGTCGCGAATGGCGTAGACGTGATCACCAAAATAATACCTCAGGGTGTTTGGCGCTTACCATAAACCATGGGGAAGTTCCAGGGTGTCTATGTGAGGGGGTGTGCTACAGTCCGCAGGAAACAGAAAACTATGAATGAATCTGACCCAACGGGGGGAAAATAGCAAACAACACCACGAGCTGCTCAATTCTCTGGCCCCCTTGGGGGGCAAGCGCTGGCAGGCGCTTGATGTAACCACAACACAACATTTCATGCTGTACTTAGTCAGCTTGTGTGTTGTATTGAGTAATCTGCTAAGGGGATCTGAGGAGATGAAACTGTGGTTGTCAACTTGCCTTTATGGAACCAGTGAAGCCATAACCCAAAAGCATCTGTGCATGGTGTGTTCGCTAGCAAGGAATCCAAACATAGCTATGTCCGACAGAAACAAAAACTGTTCAATCCGAGTTTTGGTTCGACAAAAGCAGGCTCAATGCTGAAAAAACACCCAAATCAAGGTCACACCTCAACTGTTGACGCAGAGCCATGTTCATACCTTTGGATTGGTTGAATGATGTTGGAATCCCCCACCTTGATTTCGGGGTTTCCTACGCTGGGTGACCACATTCTTAAGGGGGAAAGCAAAGGTCAAGGGGTGCGCCAAGTGTGACAAGCATCAATTTGATGTTATCACATCCAACTAGTTGCAATAAAATTATCCCGTATCAACATTAAACCATATCTCATCAATATCAACTCCAGATTAAAACAAATGATTGATTGATTTAAGGGCACACCCCCCTGGGATAGTGACCATGTGCTACTACAATGGTACCCCAAAGCCCAGGGTTGATCAGGGGGTTGACATTATATCCACATATCATTTGATCCCCATTAGACTATTACTCATATATCGATAGTTCTACCACCACAAAATGATGATGTCTATCAATCTTTGGACAGGTATGCTAAATTTTTAGTTTATCTTTGCTATTAACTAACCAATTATGGGGGTACCCAATTTTGATCCATACCAAAACTTCATTCAAGATACAACTTGGCAGCTCCGAGTCTGGTCATCAGCGAGTGCCAGTCTCTTGCCGCCTTGTATGTGCTTCTAAGCCGCTTAACGACGTGGAAAGCGTTAGCATTGGGGGG
Source organism: Cladocopium goreaui (assembly GCA_947184155.2). Lineage (NCBI taxonomy): Eukaryota > Dinophyceae > Suessiales > Symbiodiniaceae > Cladocopium > Cladocopium goreaui. Next base: position 46,676 of record CAMXCT020006610.1, on the reverse strand, counting down.
ATACTCACCCATTAAAAGGTTACTACGTGCAGTAGTTGGGTCGTCTGGGTCTATCAAATGTTTCGTAAGTGGTTTGCCAGTGATCCACAGAAAGCAACTGCCTGGAAACCCTGGCGCTTACCAGCAAAGTTCCGAGGATTTTCCTGCATATGCTCCCTTGAACCAATTCTGGCAATAGTTGTGTTTTGGAATTTAAAGCCTACTAATTCAACGCAGCAATGGAGAATCACAATTATAATTGTCCAATACTATTGTTTCAAGTATGGTCACCTAGGAACAATCCATTATAGTACAACGTTCTATTAGGATAGGGATTATAAGTACTAACATAATTATTGTTGATATAGTGACTGTTATCAACTGCAAGGTGGTCCCCCAGTCACAAGTGGGTTTAAAAAAAAAACATCTAACTAACTATATATATATATCGGTTACTTACTATCAACTTAATATCACCATCAGTCAATTATAGTGAACATAACTACTTACAATAATTGAGTATACCATAATTACCAATATATGCCTATAGTATATATATATATATCATTACATTATATAAGAATATGAAACTACTACAGGTCGAATATATAGGTCGAATTATATATGTCAAATATTTCATGATATATTACATTATATATAAATTTACTATAGGTCAAAATCACAAATATTCTGAAAATAGGTGAAACTATCTAAGACAAATATCATATTACATTCCTATTACCCTCTGGTAAACTAACATAGCTATGGAAAATCACCATTTTCAATGGGAAAATCCACTATAAATGGTCATTTTCAATAGTTATGTTAAATTACCAGAGGGTAAAGGTAAAAATTACTATTATTTCTCCGTGGCGCCCACAGATGCGCCCAGCGGATCGAAACTGTGTTGCGACGACGCAGGGTGATCCACCCCGCGGGGGTCGTCAGGCGACCTGGTGGAGATCGAAGTCGATCCGGGGACCTAAGGATGGTCATTGTGACAATTTATTGTGGATTTATGATGATTTATGATGATTTATTGTGGATTTATGATGATTTATGATGATTTATGATGATTTATAGTGGATTTATGATGATTTATGATGATTTATGATGATTTATAGTGGATTTATGATAATTTATTGTGGATTTATGATGATTTATAGTGGAATTATGATAATTTATTGTGGATGTATGATGGTTTTTTGTGGATTTATGATGATTTATTGTGGATTTATGATGATTTATTGTGGATTTATCATGATTTTTGTGGATTTATGATGGTTTATTGTGGATGTATGATGGTTTTTGTGGATTTATCATGATTTATTGTGGATTTATGATGATTTATTGTGGATTTATGATGATTTATTGTGGATTTATGATGGTTTTTGTGGATTTATGATGATTTATTGTGGATGTATGATGATTTATTGTGGATGTATGATGATTTATTGTGGATGTATGATGATTTATTGTGGATTTATGATGATTTATTGTGGATTTATGATGGTTTTTGTGGATTTATGATGATTTATTGTGGATTTATGATGATTTATTGTGGATGTATGATGGTTTATTGTGGATTTATGATGATTTATTGTGGATGTATGATGGTTTTTGTGGATTTATGATGATTTATTGTGGATGTATGATGATTTATTGTGGATTTATGATGATTTATTGTGGATGTATGATGATTTATTGTGGATGTATGATGAATTATTGTGGATGTATGATGATTTATTGTGGATGTATGATGGTTTATTGTGGATGTATGATGATTTATTGTGGATTTATGATGATTTATTGTGGATGTATGATGAATTATTGTGGATGTATGATGGTTTTTGTGGATTTATGATGATTTATTGTGGATGTATGATGATTTATTGTGGATGTATGGTGATTTATTGTGGATTTATCATGATTTATTGTGGATTTATGATGATTTATTGTGGATGTATGATGACTTATTGTGGATGTATGATGATTTATTGTGGATGTATGATGGTTTTTGTGGATTTATGATGATTTATTGTGGATTTATGATGATTTATTGTGGATTTATGATAATTTATTGTGGATTTATGATGATTTATTGTGGATGTATGATGGTTTTTGTGGATTTATGATGGTTTATTGTGGATTT
>CAMXCT020006610.1:22500-44445 GCA_947184155.2 Cladocopium goreaui | reverse complement strand
TTTATTGTGGATGTATGATGATTTGTTGTGGATGTATGATGATTTATTGTGGATGTATGGTGATTTATTGTGGATGTATGATGGTTTTTGTGGATATACCATGATTTATTGTGGATGTATGATGATTTATTGTGGATTTATGATGATTTATTGTGGATGTATGATGATTTATTGTGGATTTATGATGATTTATTGTGGATGTATGATGATTTATTGTGGATGTATGATGAATTATTGTGGATGTATGATGATTTATTGTGGATGTATGATGGTTTATTGTGGATGTATGATGATTTATTGTGGATTTATGATGATTTATTGTGGATGTATGATGAATTATTGTGGATGTATGATGGTTTTTGTGGATTTATGATGATTTATTGTGGATGTATGATGATTTATTGTGGATGTATGGTGATTTATTGTGGATTTATCATGATTTATTGTGGATTTATGATGATTTATTGTGGATGTATGATGACTTATTGTGGATGTATGATGATTTATTGTGGATGTATGATGGTTTTTGTGGATTTATGATGATTTATTGTGGATGTATGATGATTTATTGTGGATGTATGGTGATTTATTGTGGATTTATGATGATTTATTGTGGATTTATGATGATTTATTGTGGATGTATGATGAATTATTGTGGATGTATGATGATTTATTGTGGATGTATGATGGTTTTTGTGGATTTATGATGATTTATTGTGGATGTATGATGATTTATTGTGGATGTATGGTGATTTATTGTGGATTTATGATGATTTGTGATGATTTATGTGGAGTGTATCTCTCACAAACACCTTTACATACATTTACTAACAAAAAATCCAAAGGTATCTGGTAACGTTCTTTGTGGGATACAATGGGATTTTATGTATCTGATGTAACAAAACATCTAAGGGTTCAACCAACAAGATCGGGTGTGCTAACTGGTTCAATTGACAAGAAGGGGTTTGCTATAACTTGGTGGTTGATGCGGTTGCTTGATCTCTGATGAAAAGCTAACAAATTGTGGTGATATATGTGGCTTTTACCCAATCTTTCAGAGTTGGGGAGTCAATCCTGTCTTACTACCAAAACGGGACAACTGAGATTTGAGCTCTAAAGAAGAAAATTGATGTTTACCCTGAGCATGGGAATAAATGGGAATAGATTGCGCTGCAAATAACGTCTAAAACGCTTTCGTTTCGGCGAGGTTCTACTGCTTGTCTGGTGCATTCCGGTAACAGGGAAATAATGATCCCTGCCAAACCAGGGAAAACAACCTTATCCATCATTGAATCATCAACCAACAACCATAGTCATATTATGTTCTATATACAATGTATATATATATATGTATTCATATGCATTCGTTTTGTTATATTCCCATTGTTCTCATCATTGCCGCATCATGATCCACCACCATGGTCAAAGAATACAATTGGCTGGTTAGTGCAATTCAAGTGTAGAGCCCAAGATCCAAACATATCAAAATATCAAAGTAGCCATTCAAGGTTTACCCCCAGAATATCACCACTAGCCATGAACCTTAGGCTGTTCACAAAATGGCTTGCTCCCACCTCTGACGTAGGTGACGCAATCGTCCACCACATCCTTCACTTCAACTACCGTGTGCCGGCTGCCTCCCAGTTGGCACATGGGGTACCAATGTCGGGCCCAAGTCTGCAAGGTTTCTACTCGCCTATTTCACCACGTTTACTATGGTTGAAACGGTAGATTTATGTAGCTAGAAGGTAAACGTAAACCAACAAACACAAGTGCTTGGCCCCAGATTGGGGCACCACATTGTACCAATGGATCAAACAATTTACAAGCTGCCTTTATAGTTGAGTCATAGCCTATGCCACAGCCACATGATTGGGGTGACAAAAACAACCAATGCCCACTGACGGTTTTTGACCCAGTCCATCACAGGCATACCCTCCGGTAACATTGGCTTGCTAGAACATCTTCAATTTACTGACATGTTTTTCCAAGCTAGAAACTTCCATTTATAGGGTATTACGGTATTTCTGTGTATTTCCCTGCCAGCCATGTTTGATGACACCGGAGGCTACTCATAGGGGATCATTCTCCAGTTGCTGACCATTTTGGTTGAACTTGACTGGGATCTAGTGGCCTAGTAGTGGAAGTGGCGATGAGGAAAAGACTTCCACGGCATTATGTCGGAATGAGTATCTACAAAACTTGACACTATATATCACTATATGTTCAAGGCTCTAGAAATGGGTCATGGTTTGGCCAAGAATGGTACCCTAAAGTTGCATGTCTGATGATCACATGCATTATTGGATCAAGATCTGATAGCTTGGATATTATCCATGCCCCGACCCGTGTCCCAAATGTCAGTATTTTAAGCGTTTGTTTCTCTTAAAATGCACTAATCTTTAATGATCTTTAATGCGTTTTGCTCAGATCTTCTATATTGACGCACACATATATTCAAATATATCGTTTCTGCTTCCATCCCAAAATCATCACGTGAAAGATGCGAAAGATCAGCCCATGAACCCAACCAAGGTTGCAACCTGCAACATTGTGAATTTCAGAGTTCATATATCCCCAAGCTTGCCGGTCAAGCCGAAAACTTTTTGTTTTATGGATTACATTGGCTTACCAGTATTCTCAGTATTCTCTGTAAAACATATGATTCTGAAAACCCACCATTTCTACTAGCAAACCCACAATGTGTTTTTGGGAATCAACTCCCCTGTCGCCCCTGAGGCTCGCCCCCACCTGCTTTCAGCACTCCAACATCTTCCTGCAAAACATCCTCTTCAAAGGCGTAGTGTGACACTGGCAGCCCATCAGCTCCTTACGGAAGCAGGAAGTACATTGTTTTTTGAAGGGAAACCATCTACAAAACATGGCTGGGACATATTGCATCTGCAAATGCTTGAAATGAGAATTCTACGATTTTTGTTGGTTTCATACGTGTTATTTTGTTCTATCTCTACCCAAAAAAAGAACCTAAGCGCAACTACTATAGTGATTTGTGGTGGATTTGTGACAGGTAAATTGATTCCTTGCAGTAGGCTTATAAGATGGTTTACGGTAGATATCTAGTTGGACGGGCGAACATAAACCATGCAACAAGTATTATAACTGGAGCTCCCCGCATTCTAGGAATGGTATACGGGAACGCCCATTGATTGTTGATGAGCATAAATAAAATAGTTAATGAATGTCAGTGAGGGTGTTCACCCTGATGAAGAATTATGGTGAAGCATCTAATGACTTCAACGGGTTATTTATAATCTGGCTCAACTGTCTCAATTGTAGTGAATCACCTGAAATAAGATGAAATAAGATGAAACATGCTCATTGGGGATGATTCTACCTACCAGCCATCATTCTTCATGAGGTCGTTGTGAGGTGGCTATGATTCAGTCAGAATGATGCGATTGCTGAGGAAAATGTGATAAATCATCATTGCCATAAAGCCAATAGTGCACACGCATTTGGACTCATTTAATGATATTGTTTGAATACATATTCTATATCATATCCCTCCTATAAAACCCACTGGTAAAGAGGTAATTGGATATTCCCCAATTGACGCAATTCTACCCCTTGGATCCATGTGGGGAGATTAGAAAAACCGTACACTCATCAAGTTTTGAGTGCTCCTCAAGAAAAAAATGGTTGGATGGAACATGTACTGGAAACCCACCCGAAAACCAAGTCTGCGATGTGACCCTTTGCCATTCCAGAGAGTATGGAATGTGGTAAGATCTAAAATAAACCGGGATTTGGTATGGCCCATGATCCTAACAAAACTGGTTGAGAGTTCACCGCATTCCTTGAAGAATAGGGATTACTTGTGCAGCAAAGGATAAAGAAAACATAGGGTTCAAAACCACAAAATGATTCACAAAGAAACAACCGGGACAAGCTGCTGTAAATCGAGAACCGGGGACGTGAATGTTACAACCCACCCCAACTGGGTCGAGGGCGCCTCACTTCCCAGCTGTCTGTACAGTAAACATCAAACCAACATACACCATAAACAGCGTCAACAACCTTTTTTTAGCAGCCAACACAAAAAAAAATAAAAGTGCCTACATGGCCATGGTCCAACCGGATAAAATAACTGCTCCTTGACCTCAGTTGACCCCAAATGCTAAAGGATTAAGAGGAAATTATAGTTTATGGTTCAATTGAGGTCCTAGGTTGTTGCTTAATGTTCACCCATCTTACTGACTAGATCTTCCTTTGCACCCATAGCCCAAACCTCGTGTGAAATAAACCTGCAAAAACTCGCAGCCAGGCACTGATGGTGTAGACACCTTCTTTCTCGATAGGTTCAGGCCAGCTGACAGGAGCATAGCAATGGTCCAGCAGGTGCAAGAGCAGCAATGAGCAGCTGCTAATCCTTGGGTGATGGGCCAGCAAAATCATGGGACTTTCATGGGCGAAGTAACCAAGGTGCTGCACGGCACGTGTGTTAGCTAAGTTGGTTTACAACTAGACGAACTAGGCTTTGGTCATGAAATAAACAGAGTTGGATGATGATGCAAAACCAACTGTTACGAGACAGCACCAAATTGTAGGTTTCTATTGGAAAAAGGCAAGGAATAGATAGGAATGTCCGTGTGTTCACATTTGGGCCTGTCTGAAAAATGGGAGGGGAACTGAACGGGATAGAGCGAGAATAATATTAAAAACAATGGAATATCCCATAGGATCCATGGTGCTGCTATATATGGTAACATGGATCCCATCAATATACCCCAGTCATGTTAGCATTAATCTACCAGCACCATGGATCCGTCATGGGAATATGTGGGATAGGTTTGTGCAAAAACAAGGCCCCATTTCATGGCCAACTCTCCAATTCTCACATGGTTCATGATTCACCGCTGGATGCCCAACGTGTGCCTAGGCTCAACATCTGAGGGACCTGGAAAGTCCAAAAAGGCTGAACCGAGCCGATTAAACGTGGGACGGTCTCCAGAAACATCTACATTTGCTGGCAAATACAACGGGAAAGGCCTTCTTCCCAACTTTTTAAAGCGTCTTTGGAACATCAAACCACTCATCAATCATCAAACACATTGTTTTTTTGAAAAGCAATCATCAATGATAAACTATTCCCCCTCTTTTTTGTTCTAATTGATAAAACCATCAGCCCAGCATCCCAATAATCATGGGATCTTGGTCGCCGTCCCAGCACATCACAGCAATCAGCAGCAAAAAACAGAAACGCTCTGCAAAGGTGGCCACTTCCGTGGTCAGAAAACTTGGAACCGCCATCAAAGTGCTGAAAGATAGGACCTTGATGTTCCAAACGTGTGGAAAATCCGAAAAACCAAACAGCTGAAGATACTAATTCCTGGAATTTCAGGTAGCTCTGAAAAGGAGCTCTGGAATCTGAAACATGGCTGGAACATCTCCCATTTATACATGATTTCCCCCTTCCAACCTCCATTTAGTTCGGGCATGTCCCGCTGGGATCCGATTCGACCACCACGGCCTGTGTACCAAATCGAGGTTCCCCCAAAATGCCAACTTTAGGGGAAACATCATGGGACGACCCCAGACATCCCCCATTAATGAGGATATATATGGTAATAGTATATAATATATATTATGATATATATAATATATAAATATATATATATAATATAATATATAATATAATATATATATATAGGTTGGAAAAATGGTTTAAAGATGCCCGGCTCCAAAAGAAAGCTCAAAAAAATATATGCATACTTCAATCCACGAACTTGCAGGTCAAACCCCAAAATACAGTTTAGTTGAGCGAAACATTGACTGCGGCATCTTGCCATGTGGAAATACCCTGATTGGTTTACCAATTGCACAAGTGCAGCACCACCTGCTTGGCAACCCATACCAATCCCCTTTCTGGAGACAAACAAAGGGAATACAATCAAAGGGGGAACAAAACGGAGGTCACAACCCATCATCAAAGGTGTTTTACATCATCCCACTTATACGGGTACATCTAGCATGGATTTCTTTTTTCGGGGGTGGCGATTATGGCATTGGGTGTGTCTCACTGTCCATATCACCGTCATAAAACCACACATTACTCTTATAAGCCTCATGTCCAGCTGATATCCCGAACTTCCAATGGTAAAAGCACATAAAAGCACAATGTCTTTTCATATATCCCAACACTAAACACTATCTAGATACAGTACATTGTATGTATATTTATCTTTATATACCGTATACTAAGTACCATGATATCTTCCAACTTCGTGGTATGTATATACATATATATATATATATAATAATAATAGATGTATGTCTCTCTAGAGTATTGATGCTGTGTTTACACAGGACCCCCGACCCGTTGCCAGAAAATGGCAGACCATCCAAGTTGCATTCCGGCGACCTAGATGAAAGCCTCGCCATCCAATCAAAACGGCCACCAGTTCATTCAACACCAGGCTTAGTTCCAAGGCCACTGCCAAAGCGAAAATCAGGAACTGCAGCCAGAGCCTAGGTACTTGAAACAACACTAATTTTCCTACTGAAGCCATCCTGGCAAGATGATTTGAACATATGGGGAAACTATGTCACTATGTTTTAGCATGTTTTAGCCAATATGTGAAAATTTCAATTAACGTCATTCATATCAGTTGGTGGGGTTGAAGTTCATATTGGAAGAGACCTAGTGCAATCACGCTAGAGCTCGAGAAGCTTCAAGTGGGCAACGCCGAAAAGAAGATTTACATATTCCCTAAATCAGCCAAACAATCAGTTGCTGATCCAAAATATTCCAAACAATCGAACCATACATCACCGTCTGAACCATGCTCTAAAACCCACTGATTCACGCTCCTCAAAATGGATGCTCAGGGGATGCATCATGATGATGTTGCTATTGCAAATGGCAATTGCGTATGGGTGTGTTATAGAAATTAAGGGCTTGTGATGATTGTACTGTCTGCCTTTCAATGTGGCTGAGACCAAAAAAAATGCTGCTGGTTTTCTAAACAGGCGGGTTCACATCCTCATCTTTTGCTGCTTCCTCTATCCCATTCTATCCCTACGGTATGTTACGACCAGGTTCAAAAAAATCACGTCAACTGGGTCAACTGGCTTCGTCGTAAATTCGCTTACCCACAAAAACATCCGGTGCTTTACCATGATTTTTCCCTTCAGAAACAGCCTGAAATTTGGGGTCTCCAGCCATGCTTTGATCAGCCAAGATGCAATAGATCCTGGTGATGCCTGGAGCTCTCAATGCCATGAACCAGGAAGCAACAGAGAAAGACCACCAGGGATCGACGATACTTCCTGATGCCCTGCTGCCGCACCGCAGCCTGCTGCAACGTGAAACAGCCAGCCGTATCAATTCCTTGCTTTCCAGAAAACTTTCTGTGTTGGTTTATACCAACATTTACCTATAATAGATTGATATATATATATATATATTAAATTTTATAAATATATCTACCATCACGGCATACTTATACTATTAATTATCTAGTGGATTGAATATCTTTCATCCTATATACATCTAACGATAATATTATCTACCCTAGCCAATTATAGTGGTTTGTATTCATAGTAACCCCAGCGAAGTAGGGCGGGACCATCTTGGCACTTAGGTCCCTTCCCGCAACCGGTTTTTGCATATATTATACATAAGGTACAATCAGCATATCTCGTCAAAAGTGAAACATTGCATTATCAAATTGGCAACGTACAAAGGCCCTGAAAAAGCAGCAACATCGGCCTATTTTTCACCGTTAAAATACCCAAATTGGGCCCTGGCCCTGCCACTGTTCACCTGTCCAAACAGATGATCCGTAACCGAAAGAGCCAGGCCGCATGGATGTCGTAGAAGTCGTTCTGATCCAATAAGGGATCGCTCAGCAAACTAGCCGCCAGGCTGGTGTTGGGAACGCTCACAAGGGCGGAAAGGAACGAACACATTACCTGACAGCTGCAATGGATCATGGAGCCCTCAGTTTCAAGGTACCCTAAGGTAAACGTACAAAAAAATGTGGAAAGCCCGTAAATGATCTACAAATGGCGGGTTTTCCAAATCTATGTTAGTTTGCAGGAGATAGCTATGTTTCCCACCAAAAAAGGAACATTTTTCTTGACAGACATGTGGAATTATAGCTGCGCATGCTGGTTTGTAAATAAAAAACTCTACGGTTTATGGGGAATCATATAGTTAGATGGAGTACCCTCTGATAATTTAATATAGCTATTGAACATGGCCCATTTATAGTTGATTTACCTATTAAAGACGGTGAATTTCCATAGCTTTGTAAGTTTACCAGAGGGTAGCAAGAACCAATAAAACACAACATATGATTTGTGGAATGGGGCTCGCAGCTGGTAAAACAAAACGTCACCATGAGATGTGGGGATCTCACCCGCAAAGATGTAGGATTTAAGCAACAAACATGGTGATTTAACTAAACAAAAAGAGTGTTTTAACTAATAACTAAAACAATGATGGCATATGATCATGTATATGACGGTTTGTCAAAATGTCTTCTCCTGGTTTGGCTGATAAATCTCAATTCCTTGCGTGCCGCTTCTTGTTTGGTCTTTGAAACTTTGACTTATCTAAATAGTGTGAAACCCTGCATTTTATCTTTCATGTTTGAAGCCGTAGCTAAAATCAGCAGTAAATGCTAACGCACGTCTATATGAAGTGGGTGCCGCTGCTAGTTATTAGTGGTGGAACTGGCATATGTTTTTGATCTGCTGCAGGGGTTGCCGTTGCCTTTGCTGTCACTGTTGCTTCTGTAAAACACACAGGGTAAACTACAAGTTCTCTGGTGGCGACTGGGTCACGGGTCAACCAAAGCCGCTTTTTAAAACTCTTGCTTGCGCATTGCCAGCGGGATCTAGCGGGTAAAATTACATACAATTTGCTGAGTAGCACAGAAATTCACTAAGACATCCTTAGGTTCAAGGAGCTAAGTGCTACATCTGGACTTTTCTTCATGTTGAAATAACAAGCAGTCAGAACACATAAAAAACATGTCCTTGAACATGAGTGTGAAACAAAACTAGCGCAAACCTAGCGCGATTGCTAGCGCTGCCTTGCAGAATTGATGAATTTAGTTGCGTGCTGCCTCATAACGAAGAGGAACAAACACTACAACTGGTACAAAACTTCTGTCAACTATTTTTGGGAAATGGTCATATGAAAAGTCAAGAAACAAATCACAACTACGTGGATGTCATCTCTGATCAAAGAAAAAAGGAATATCAAACCAACCCCAATGATGTTACGTTCGGATATGATACAGCATGCTCATGCCAGAACTTGATATAATTTACGACGTTCTAGAATATAATAGTAATGTGGTGTGTCACTGTGTCCACTATTTAACTAAAACATTGGATACCAATATGTATCATACATAGATATGTCATATATATATATATAATGACATAGAAATCTTATTTTCTAGATACAATATCATAGCCGGGAAACCAAATTGACCATTGTGCAAGCACTCAGCGGTGAACTGCGGCTCCCGAGGACAGAGATGGAGACGAAGAGGGTGGAGACACCCTGAAAGAGTCCTGCGTCGCGGGTCCCCGTGATCTCTTGAAACCCAGGTTTTTGGAGATGGTGAAACAGGGTGTACCATGGCCTACCAGCCGGAAAGAGGGACCCCAGATCGACACTCTGGTGACGCCTGGCAATGGAGATTCGCTCAGGGTTGGTTTCCCCAGGTTATTTTCAATCTGAAAGTAGTTCAAAAAAACTACACACGGACTGGCTATTTTGAATGGGAAACTTCGATGTGTGGACAATGTGGGGCCCCCAAGTTAGGTAAGTAGGTTATAGTTGGTTTATTTCACTAGGCAGTTTCTTTTTGGTACGAGTAGTTGGGTTTACCATCTGGCTATTTAACATTGCCATGGAAAGATCCACCATTTTTAAGTTCGGTAAACCATCTATTTCTATGGGTCATCTATACCATGGCCAACTGCTACAGTAGTCATAACCAGAGGGTTTTTGAGCTAAAAACATGGGGCCCAGAGATCCCTTGGCACTGGACCCCCATAGGCCGATCTGCAGTCCTTGCGCCCATTGACAGCGCCAAACTTCTGCATTTGTGAATCCTCTTTCCAAGGTTCCAAAAAATCCCATGGTCAACTTGAAATAAAAGTTGAGGCATGGTACAAAGATCGACACCAGAATGAGACTCCCATAGAAGGGAAGGCCATCTGCCAGCAAACACCAGCTCGCAGCGAGGGAGAAGATCAGCTCGCTGGCGGTACCAAGCATACTGAGGAGCATGCCTGGGTTGGGTCCTACTTGATGGGCAACACCCACAACCGTATATGTATATACATTGTATATGTTTATAAAGTATCATGATGTGTATATATACAAAATTGTATACATATATGTAACACATATGGTGCAACATCATCACTAGCAAGAAACATGTTTGAAATATCACAAACAATATGTGGGTCAAAATCTGCTGATGGCTGATTTCAACCCATCTTAAAAATGATCTCAGAAGAAGAAAGTCATTTGAACATCCGCTTCTACTAGGGGGACACCAACATGTGTTGTGCCTGTAGTGATAAACCAATGGGTTTGCATGAAAATAGTGTACCCCTCAATGCCAATGGATTATCACCATTTCCGACATGAAAAAAACAAACCCCATTTTCAAACACACCCAATTACCCATTGAAATTACCAACCACTGACATTGCCTATATCCTCATTTATTGGTGAATCAATCTCCATGTTCGATGATAAAATATGCATGAAGCCACAAAATGCAAATACAATCTGAGATACAGTGCTCAAGAAAATATCAGGGCACTTTATCCTCCCAAGATTACATGCCAAAAATCAAAAATCTAATTGTGAAACCAATAAAGACCATGGTTGAGCCAGATGCCTTTGCGGGCAGCTTCCAAATCACTGGCAGACATTGACTTGCAGAGATAGTCCACCTCAGCTCCCGGATATGGAAAATGGCCACATCGATCACCAACTGAAACATGCTGAGACACCAAATCACACCCAAACTTTCTCATGGTATACCCTCCTGCAATCCAACAGAGCAATTCGGAAATGCATTGAGACCTCTCACTTTTTGATCCCATGTTGGCAGTAAGACTACTAAGAGGAAACCAACAAGCTCTACCCGGGCTCAACTAACGTTGTAACCGCCACTACAAACTATCGCAAATGTGCATCTGATTGCGAACTTGTAGCGTAACATCAGTAAAATAGACGTAAGGTCGAACAGGGTACAGTGCACACATTCCACCGTGGTGATTTCGGCAAAAACACGTCCTGACTGTGGTCCATGCTGAGCCACAAAGCGAAGTTCCCCTTGATAAGGTCCATCAGCTCTGAAACACTGGACATCCGGCCACGTGGTCGGCTCCTGTGCGGCGACCACTTTGAAATTAAAACTCACCCATAACGCCGAAAAACAATAACTATACTTCTGGCCGGCTGGATTACATATCATTTGATGATGGTTTTTGATGCTTGAAGCAGCGTTTTTGATAGTTTAATCCCATACATTTCAACAAAAACATCACTGCTCACCTTGCAAAATGGCTAGTAAATGGCTCAACAATCAGCCTCCGTAATTGGCATATTACATGGGATATAACCGATTCGCCCCATGTCCTAACAAAAAGACCCATCCATTAAGATCATCGTCCGTTGGCGCCCAGCAACAAAAAGGTATTAATATAAATATAAATCAAAACCCAGATGTAGCCGTAAGGATCACCTGTGGGATTTTTCCCCTTTAAGCATGTAATATCAATGTCATATTCTCTTGGATAACATGCAAAAACATATTTGCAAAACTGGCTCGTAGTGTGCATATCTCCATTTATTTGCAAAGCGACTCAGTCGTACTTAATGACATCCGATCTTTTCTGCTTAAACCCACATGTTGGTGAAACCCGCGAACAAAGAGAAGCAATTTCCATCCAGTTGGTTGACATCACCATATCCATAAAATATCTGGCTATCATTCCACCGTACGTATTCACAATTCTAAAACATCTCTTGCATGGTTTTGGGTTTATGTTAAAAAATATTTTCACCGTATGAATATCCCGTGTCCTTTAGAACACCATGTATTCCCCACTTCCCTATGGATCCAAATACCTTCTGAAAGAGTGTTTTGTGCGTGATTTGGGTAGCAACATCCCTTGTTGCTAGTACATCCCTACCCTCTGAGAATCAAAATGGGTATGGAACATCACCATTTTGATAGCTAAATGATCCAATTCTATGGGCCATCTAAAACTCTATACCATAGCAAACTGTTGGTTACGGCCAAATGGTACAAGGTGGTTCCCTACAGTTGCAGAAGTTGGCAAACATGCCTCCAAGAAACGCTAGCTTTATTGTAGATATATCTATTACGGTTAGATGGGGTTTCAAAAACCAACAAACATATATTATATAACTATATGTAAAGGGTCATAATCAAAGGGATCTTAACAGTAAAGCAACAAACTTACCAAACCAAAAAATGAATTTTAGACTATTGTTATCTATTGCTACAAAAAAATATAAATAGAGGCTATAAAATAGGGTTAAACAATATAGTAGTATTAAAAAAAAAAAAACTATAGAATATATACTTATATTATATATATATAATTATATATATATATATATTATGCATTACTAAGCTGTATACGGGCATCAAATCCCCAACAGTTCACCGAAAATCAACGGCTGGCGAGGTGCGGCTCGACGCTCTCTGCTCCCCGGCTCCATAGTGCGTGCGGAGAGTAGCACGTCCTCCGAGGGACTCGAGCTGCGCGGCGCCCGGCAACAGCAGTGCTGTTGAAAAGCGACGAGCCAAACGAAGAGGACGTAGACCACCTGGGATTTTACGGATACGCCAAAACCATTCCCAAGACATACAACAAACACTTGAAAACAAACATCTTATACATATCGATGAACAACTACACCACACCCAAAAAAAGGCAAACAAACACATCCGAAATCATTCAAAAACTGCATCCAAACATGTGAGACATCCAAGTGGCCGGTGCTGTGTAGAGCTGATCAGTGCAGCTCTCTGTTGCTGTTGATTCAAAAATCTTCCAGCTAATGACCTCGTTACCTTGGATTTGCTAAACAGGGCACCCAAGAAATAAGGAACTTTGCAGTGGATACTAAAAACTGCTAAAATTGACAGCAATGTTTTTGCAATTTTTCCCATATAGATTCCGAAAACGATATGTATGAACATTATGAACCAGTGGAAAAAACAAATCACCGACTCAGCACACCCAGAGTACAGTAGCTGTTTGATCTAGGCCAGGTTGGTAAGAAGAGATCTGTCTTGCGACACCAGGATAGGCATGAACTTCTCACGTTTAAGCCTCGGTTTTTCACTCGGCCGCGTGAGAAATTCCCTCTGCATAGTAATTTAACAATTTGCTATCGAAATGGCCCACAACAACAACAACAACAACAACTACTACTACTACTACTACTACTACAACTACAACTGCAACTGATTTACCTATTATAATACCGATTACCTAAAATTGGTGATTGTCCGTGTTTATGTTAAATGATCAGAGGGTACTACTGGTTTGTCCTCTGGGATTCGGACCATCATCAGTCTGCTGGTAAACTGTGGGTTTTCCGTATCGAACGGTCTTGGTTTACCACAGGGTCTCCGAAATTGAAATCAACATGATACCAAGATAGAGACTGCTGTGATAATACCAAAGCAAAACATTGATTTGCTTGAGTGGGCCCTTAAGAAAAAAACACACATATTCCTAGTAGATCTTCTAGTCAGAGTGAATCAATTGACCAATAGGGAAGAAAAGCACGAATCGTCGACCAAAAAGAGGAGATGCTCAAGTCATCATTTTTAGATCATTCCCGGATCATTCCCTATGTTATTCTTCCACAGGAAAATCTCAGGATGTGTTCCCCAGAGTAGCTGCAGTAAAAACTAAAAAACACGCACAGATGAAAGCGTCATGGCTAGAAGCTTTGCGCCATGATCTGCAAGGCGTTGCCATCATCGGAGTGGATCTCGCAGTTACTTTTAATCCCTGTATCAATTTCTTCGATGCCTCCGCGACAGATTTGGGGATTTGTTCAACCCATGGCTGGAGACATGGAAAACGCTGTAAGGTTTGATGGAAACAACAGACATGAACCAGAAAAGATTAGGCATCAGGAAAAACAAGAACATATGTTCATCCTATGACTTCAGGAATCACAAAAAAAATGTGCGCAAACTCTTGACACCAGCCCCATTCAATCCAAAACCTGAAGAAATATCACCTACATGGAGCCTGTTGCTACTACCAACAACTTCCAATCTGGTGGTGGTGGTGGTAGTGGTGGTGGTGGTGCTTGTGGTGACAAGTATGATGAGGTGGGTGATGGTACTGGTGGCGATCATGATTTTGACGATAAGCGCAGATAAAGATACGAAGCTAAACACATGATACATAACAGTAAACATATGAAAGACACAATACTCCAACTTGAACACAACTCATTGTATTTCAAACAATGATAGTCGTGGTGACGATGAACACAAAAGGCACACAATATCAGGAAGAATACAAGTCCTCTGTAGTACCATTCAGCAACTTCGAGACCAATCTTTGGACATCTGCAGCCGCGCACCTTGTTGAAACCTAACATCATGTGGAATCCAAAAAACATTCCATCGGCTCCTTGGATTTGTTTCAGAGGTCCCCCACCCCCAGAAAAAAAAAACAAAAACAAAAACAAAAAAACACAGCTGCTTGATTTTCCTGCGGGAAAAAACAGATATATAATATTGTTTCAACCAAAAAAAACTTGATTCCTTAACTCGCATGGAACAATAACAAAACAATCAATCAAAAACATAAGACCTTCCAACTACACATATAATTACTGTAAATGGTTTTAAACCTCAATGTTTGGACACTTTTACCAATATTGGAGGGGTGGTTGGAGGTCAAACGGTAGATCCAAAATCACCATCTCAGCCAAGAGCTCGGTGTCCATCCATCATCCGTTCCTGACCACGCCAGGCTCACTCGAGCGCGCGCTGACAGGTTTTCCATCTGTACTGCCAATAGATCCGAGAAATCCATGGCACCTGCAGGGTCTTTTCGGGTCAAAATTGGTAACCATGTTGGGCCAAGAAAGGCGCCAGGTATGTTGGTTACCTACTTGGTTCCTGTTCACCCATCTAACTAATTATGTGGTTGTAAAATGTATATATAATTAACTATAAATATATGATATATGTTATATATGTTTTATATGTATCCACCTTTCAACCACAGTAAACCTAGTGTGAAATCCCCTTACCTATGTGTTGCACCAGCTTTCCTCATAGCTTTGGACCCACAACAAGTCATTGATCCGGATCCGAAACCACACATTTTTGGCTCCCGTTTTAACCAAGGTGAAGGACCTAGAGGACCTGGGGATCTCTGAATTGTGGGGTAGTTTCAATCCAGTGGTTGAAACCATCAGTTTCCATGGCCATGACATGGATATAACACATACATGCACATACTCAGACACACAGACTCATGTTGAGGGCTAGCACAAAATAGGGGGGTTCATATGTTTCACAATGAACATCTTTGCAACATGGCAGTCTCACCAAAGAAAAACTGTGGACACTTCACCGGAAGCAAAAATAACAATGAAGATTCAACCAACACCTCCAAAAGTGACCTCCTTAGCACAGGTTTACAAAGCACCAGCCCTTGTTTCAGGTCACCAGCTTGGGGGGTTGGTGAAATCGGATCCGGATATCATGAAAACCGCCATGGCGGGCCTTCGACCGCAAAAGAGACACCTAAGATGGCCAAAATCTGCAGCACCAGCCGGAGTTTGTGGCCAAAAATCTCGGCAGAAGAGCTGGGAGACGAGGACAGCACCAGAGACCTTGCCATTTGCAAGACACCTGTGAAGGAAAGGAGCCAGATGAGTAGACTCCAGAAGGAATATTGAGCCAACCTGGTAGCTGAGATGAAAAAAATAAAATCCATATCACTTCGATATGTGGGGATAATATGGATAATCCTTCAACACCTGTTTAAAGATACCAATGTTGGGTCATCTGCCCGTTGTTTGGGGATGTTTAGGACAACAAAATCTGTTCTTTTAAGGCATCAACACGAGCAGCAGCACGCTCACTTGCAGCCCCAGTGCTGCAGCATTGGCCACCCCATCATCCCAGACCATCTCAGAATCCTCAGAGAGCCTGAGCCAACGCCCTTTCACCAGGAAAAGAGAGATGCCCGAAGAAGACAGAGTCAGAAGCAGCAATCCGAATTGTCTGCAGAAGTAGCATGATCTGTATGAGGCATCTTCGCGCCAGTAGAAGCGGCTAAAATCCAGTGCTGCCAGTGGTAAAATGAACCATGACAACCTGAACATGTGCCGAAATCGATTTTAGGAATTTTAAAGTCAATGTCATCCTGCTGGTGGGACAACAACATGGATTGATTCGTGTTTGACCCGTGTTTTTCTTTTATCATTTTAAATTGATCAAGTGTAATACCGTAACTGTTGAAGATTCCTGAGTTCTGCCTCTAAAGATCAGGCTTCATGTCAGGGACAAAGAAACTTGGGGCCTGATCCCATCCGTTCCAATCCATTCCAAGATCATGGGGATTGGTTGCATACGAACCCCCCAGACATTTGCCCGTTGAATGAGAGCCTCATTGCTGTATGTTCCACATTGTTTGCTTGTAATTTCCCAGAAATGGTCAAAAGTAAACACATGCAGAAACTCCAGTACTTGGCTGGTAATGGTTTCTTGCGGAATTTTGCTGACATCAACCCTCTGTAATTATTGTTGTTCAAAATCATGCTGTCTATCTGCGCACCCTTCACAAGGGACAAGTCCATGTTGACATAGAGAAAAGGGGATGGGGAAAGTTCTTAGGCTCTTGGTATACCGCCCATTATTCAAAAAATGATGTTGGTGCGAAACCGGATTGAAACCTTCAGCGCCGGAAACTGCAGTTTGACAGTTGTCAACCATCCACCCATCTTTCGATGGTTCAAATCTGTATTTTCCAAGTTTAAAGTGGCCATAATTGAAATCCCATATTTAATTTAATTGGAAATAATTTGAATTTGTCTGATTGAACCATACGATTTGATATACCCACCTCACATGTGCATTGAATGGGAATGTGCTCAACTCCGCGACAGCCCCGGCAGAGCACAACACCTAGCACACGCATAAGTAGCCGTGCTTCTACGCTGCCAATTGATCGGACTTCTTGAACATTGTCTACCAAGCAGCACTTCCATTTAGGGGAGAATTTGTTCTTCAAACTGGTCATTTCCAAAGGAAGGTGAAGATTTCCTGTCTGAGATAGCTGATTTGATCACCGGAGGGTACAGTTTTACTTCACACCGAGCAACAAATGGGCACCAAATGAGAATGCCATGGCCAGTCCCCCGGGTTGCGCTCTCTAAGCAAAGCCCAAACGAACGAACGTCGTGCCCCGTTGGCTGCTGCAGTGCTTGATGGTTTTTGGTGCCCGCGTTTGTCGGAAAATAGGGCGTCCTACATCCACTGATGATGATAAAGCGTCTTCCCTATTGAAATTGCCAAATTCTGAAAACACAGAATATCATTTTGAGACACACCCATGGATGGGTGTAATTGAACAAACAAACATCCTACTGAGTAGATAGATAGAATCATATAGGTGGTGGGTGGCGAAGCAAAAAGGCAGAACAGCGGAGAAGCAGAGGAGCAAGGAAAAGCATAACAGCAGAACAGAGAAGCAAAAAAGTGGAGAAACAAAGAAGCAGAAAAGCAAAAACGCAGGGAAACAGCCCTCAAAATACCCGGCCCTGCTACGCAATGGGCACACGAAGATTTTAAAGAAAATAAACCAACATGTATTCAAGCTGCAAGTGTCACTTTTTCCTCCATAGGGATTTGCACCCGAGGGATCTGGCGTAGTAGGATCACATTTTCATTGTTTTATACTGTGCTATAGTCTATTATATTCTATGATATTATATATCATATTATGTTGTATTCTATTATACCATGATCTGTTCTTTTCTTTTTACAATGTTAATTTCGATGATAATATAGTCAATTATATGAATGATATTATATCATGTTGTATTATATCACTTTATATCATATTATCCATCATTATATCCCACATATTAAATTATTGTATATTGCTTTATATATATATAGACATATTTATTGGTAACTTATATTACATACCATGTTGTATTACAATATACGGTATCATATTCTATTAAACTGTGTTATATTAAATTAGTTTTTTTGGTATTATGGTATGATGTATTACAGTGTCTTATATAATGTTATATGATCTCAAATATCTTAATTTTATATCATATGTTTTTGTTTTGTCAAATTGTGTTATATCAAATTAGATTATATAAAACCATTTATAAACATCCAGAGTATACTGGCACAACATTTATAAATGTCATTTATTTTGTTTATAACCCATAAACCATGTAATATTCCATTTATTATAGGCACAATACTGGCACTCAAGAAGCCATCCAGCTGGTTTCAGGTGTCCCACCTTGGATGGCGCCGCGCCGCAAAGGTAACGACAAAGTAAAAATCCGAAGGTGCTGTGACAAAGTTTGTATAACTTTGGATATATGTAGTATATACATGTGTATATACATATATATATAATATGTATATATACATATATATATATACATGTACAAATATGTAGAGATTATTTGTTTGTCATGACTTGACATAAATGACCCCAATCTGTACATATATGTATATACAGTATAAATATATATACAATGCATATACTACATTGGTATACCATCAACTCTTGGAAGGCATTTGGGGGCCAACGAACGCAGCTGCTACTATCAAGATTTCTGGGCACTTGGTCTGAGCTGAAACAGGGCCGGCTGCAGATTGGCAGATGGTGGCTGGAGCCACCAAAGAAAATATCATCCCCGCAGTCAATGATTCCAAAGTCATGGCAAATGGGTGGACGTCTTTCAATTTTCTGGTCAGTACCTAGACCCTCGAACTCTACCTCGTCTCGAAGAATGGGGTGTTATAGCAGTTTTTACCCATTGTTTTGGTGTTTAGTATAATTTTAAGTACCCGCTTACCATCGCTTACCCATCTGATCCCATTTTCATGGATCCTTTGGGGTAGCTAGTGGCCATGCTCTTTCTTGAACAGCATCCTCGACTGACTTCATTTAGTGGCGGTGCATGTCTCAATCCAACAACTAAACTGTATGGTGAAGGATAAACATGGTAAACAAAAAAGGCGTCACATGGTGTAATCCCCGATGTTTCAAGATATTTAGAACTTGGACATGAGCAAATCCAAAGGGAAGAAAACAGTTTTTTTTCCATTCTTCCCGGGCTTCATCTGCAAAACAGACTGGAAATAGACTATGTTGTTTTCACTGAAGTGCAGGTTTGACTCGCCAAATATCGAAACTATAGGTTTTTAGCAGCTGCCAGAGAACAACATCAAATGGATCCTCTTGACTTTTATGACTTGTTTCTGGGATGGTAATCACAATTACTGGTTGGTTGTATACCTACCCCTCTGAAAAATATTAGTCAGTTGGGATAATTCTTTCCAGTTGGGAAAATAAACAATATTCCAAACCACCAATCAGATTACCTCTATGAACATCAGTTGCTGAGAAATTATCATATTTAGCACTCTTCAACCACAATTTGTCGTAATGTTTAACCTCCCAAAACGGGGAGAGCCTGTTCGGTGATGCACCCCATGGGCAATTATAATTTGGTTTACCCCGTTAACTTCAGATATACCGATATACCATATAATTTCGTATGATATATCAACCGTAATTCTATCTTGAACCTGCCGAACAAAAACAACACCTTGGCGAACTATGGGACTATGGGGCACCACCTTGTGCAAACAGGATGGATTCCGACTCCCAGCTGCCCAGCTCTGCTTTTTTTTTGGGGGTGAGCCGAAACGGGTGTGTGTGCTCAGCCATTAATGGACCATGACGTCTTATCCTGGCCACGCATGGTTCAAGACGAACCAGAGGCAGGGAGCTGAGACAAATTGGTCTTGTCTCTGGGGGATACATGGGAATAGTTCAAAATGGATAAACACGGAAAAACATAAAGCATTACAAAACGATGGAAATTGGTAATTTGGAGACAACCCATGGGAACGGATCCACTCAAGAAAAACTCCCATTGTTACACACAGTGAGAATGGATCAAGCAAGATATCTTGGCGAATGATCATCACTTCCGAAACTGAAAATAAGATGGAAATACAGTAACCCATACTTGGGATGATTCCCCTTAGCCGACCATGAACCCAGAGATCCTCCGTCCTTGCCCAAGTGCAACGAGATTTTAAGCACTAACCGCGGCCTTCTTTCGGATCTTCTTCTTTCCGGAGATGTTCTTTTGGCCCATGCCAGCCTCATTGGGATCCAGGATACCTTTTAAAGGGAGCCCTGAAGTCGACCGTTTTTTTTTTCGGCATCATGGGTTTCCAGCCACTTCCTGTCCATCCAAAACAGCTCTAAAAATGTGCAAAGTTGGCCCAAAAAAAACCAGCCGCGAGTCTCACGGCCCACCTCTTCCATCTTCATGTTGACATAGTACCTCAGCCGCGATACTGTGCTACGTGGAAGCGAGCAAGTACAGTGTGACGGGGCATGATATTCTTCATGCGACTCTAGGCCTTGTGTTTGAAAGCCTACAATGGAACATGTAAGACCAAGAGGAGGAATAACAGAGAACTTCCGATCTACAGAGCAGAAATGCCGAGAGCATCCGTGTACTTGATGGTGGAATCATAAGATCATTTAAGATCGCTATATTTTGATAATATATATATATGTTGATCGTCGAATCTCAGAATCTTTCAAATCTTTCATGGGAAGATCTGTTCAAAGCAACTTGAAAAGTTCTTCACCTTCTACCCCTGCATTAGTCTTGGAGAAAGGCACACGTATGCACCAACTCCACCAACGCAGAGCATCACGAAAAGAAGGATCACGATGGTCGTCCCATCCATACCTCTCCAGGGCAAAGGGCTAGATAGCCTTATTGTTATAAGTTAGTTATAACCAACAAATATTGGACTGGATTGAACCAACATAACTTGGGATTTACCATTAGTCAACCCTAGAAAAGCTGACTTGAACAAGAACACATTGAAGATTGAAACAGCAACACTTGGATTTGCTCAAAAAAACCCACGCAAATAAAAATATGTTCCCTATAGATTCCCTAGTGGATTTCAGTCCCCTTTGGACAATAACAAACATCATCTTCAGCAACTCCAAGAACAGCAGCTGGTGGTGAATTGTAGTGAATTCAATGTTGAGTCTCACCTTCTCCCACCGATGCTACTTGGGATTTCCCTGTGATGTATCTGATTGCAAACAAGGCCGGTGACAAGGAGTAGTTTGCGTGTATTGCAGTAGTAAACCAAAAACAACACGGGATATCGACTATAGACCTACCTAGACCCTTTATTGTGGGTAAAAGGCACACATAATGGTAATATAATGAGTATGATACCCCCATTCTTCGAGGTTCTTAGAGGGCGTATGCTGGTCTACCCGCAAACGTCGAGTCACCTAACAACCCAAAAAAATATCATTCGAATTCACGAGTCTGCAGGCACCATCTGTGATCCCGACTCAAGTCAATTACTTTACTTCGTGTGATCCCCACCATGACATTTATACGTTTTATTACTGGCAAATCTTCTGACATTCTATCTGGCATATCTTCTGGCATTCTATCTGACATATCTTCTGGCATTCGATCTGGCATTCTATCTGGCATATCTTCTGGCATTCTATTTGGCATTCTATCTGGCATATCTTCTGGCATATCTTCTGACATCCTATCTGGCAAATCTTCTGGCATTCTATCTGGCAAACATTCTGGCA
>CAMXCT020006610.1:0-17500 GCA_947184155.2 Cladocopium goreaui | reverse complement strand
TGGATTTCATCATATTTCATCTCTTTAACAAATGATTCAAACACAAAGGGCAATTATTGTTTAAGAGGGACATGGCTGTGGCTGGGAATATGAAATCTGACCAAAGAAGGGTATATGGAAAAAGGGGGACAGAACATGCAGGGATGATTCTTCGGAGATCGGTCAAGCAAGGAAATTCTTTGTGGCAAATTTGGTTTAAATTTTGAAATTCCAAGTCGCAATGATAAACCGTCTCCAAAATCACCATTTTTTTGGGTGATATAAGTGATATACACCATCCCCAGTCATGGTAAGCTGCTGTAGGTCAGGGCGCAGGGTAGCATCTCTAATTTTCTGCACAAGGTGGTGCCCAAAAAGTGAAGTGTTTCTTGGTTTATGTTCACCCCATTAACTACATCGACATATATATATATATTATATCTACCATATATATATATATACACATACACCATATATATATATATATATTATATATATATATATATAAATCCATAAATCATGCTTAGCCTAATTGTGAACCACTTGAGCTATTTTTTTTCCTACCCCACCTTTCAGAAGTCCCACGTCACCGCCTTTTTTCCATTTGACAAATTGGGGAGAGAAGCTCAGAAAGATGATTTCCTCTAGTCTTTTCCCTGTATTGATTGGATATGATTGGATGATATATCACTTTCCCTTCCAAAGTGGAAGTATCTGGAATGATGATCAAAACCCCAGCATTTTCCCAGCAAGGTGGTTAATGTTAATGGTCCCAGCCCCCGATCATACATTAGCTATACCCGCCAAAAATGGCAACCACAAAAGATAGATCCACC
This sequence comes from Cladocopium goreaui, assembly GCA_947184155.2. Taxonomy (NCBI): domain Eukaryota; class Dinophyceae; order Suessiales; family Symbiodiniaceae; genus Cladocopium; species Cladocopium goreaui. The sequence goes on along the minus strand of CAMXCT020006610.1, from coordinate 16,685 downwards.
ACTAGACCAACCCTAACCTTCCAGTTACCTTTGGGACAGGTAACCACTTCAATTACCTACGAGACAGGTAACCAAACATAGTTTCCGGAACCAAGGTTTGATGTAGCGATTGGAACCGTGACAAAACAGGTCGGAACCGTGACAAAACGCTTTGGAACCGTGAAAATATATATACCTTGGAACCGTTAGAAAATGAGTGGAACCGTGATAAACCAGTTGCTTCTATTTGTGGTTCCTCGCTGGCAGCCTGGGTCCTGTAAAAACCGTCACCGAGGCCTAGTTACCTATGGGAAAGGTTACCAGGAAGACTAGGGCAGGTCAAGGTTTCGTTTAGGTATTTCATGGGAATAGGATTACTATCTAAAGACAACTACAGTACTTCTTTTGAGTGGGGTAAAAGAAATAAGCAACTGCACACAGTAGTTTCACGCCGGGCATTCACAGTCTGTTGGGTCATCTATGCGGCTGGCAGTATTTTTGGATCAGGACCACTAAGTGGAAGAGCCAAACCCATCAACAAATAAACCAAATCGGACCAAACAGCAAGTACCGAACAGAATGTGCTGAAAACATGCTAGTGAACAGATCGTGCAAGTGTAAATCATCGGCAAGAATGGGCATCAAAGCTTCCGAATCTCGCCAGGAATTGGAATGTCATTACAGGGTATTACTACTAAGTGGTCAGACATAAGGCACAAATGTCATCTACATGTGGGCCACGATCAAAACATGGTATATATTGTCTATGGTCATGCATCCCATAATGGGCATGATTGTAATGGGCTTAGACATGCTTTTTCACGGATTGACAACCAGTCCCAAGTATGGTGATATAAGTTATACAATCAAACTGTGGACCATGGCACGATATCCTTACTATATTTCATATCAAGCTGATTAGCTATAATCAACCAAAGGAAATACAATCATATATCCATATATATATATATTCCATAAAAAGGGTATATTCAATATATTCAATTCAACAGCCATTGTCAGATACGCTAAACCGGACAGGTGTGCAGCCCTTGGCCTCCAAATACGGTCTGAAGTTGTAGTAGGTGCCCAAATACCTTGGCGCCGCAAGCTGTGGGAACCCGCAGAACTTACTTGGAAACCTAGACACAGGTTTGGCAACGTCATACTAACACATCATGGAAAGGCACACTTTTCGGCATCGACTTTTGCTAGATGACTCTGTTGAAATGAAAAAATTAGAAGGGATGGTCTTTAATGGATACACTATGATACATTGATACAGGTCCATCAACTAAGAGCCCCAGGAAAGGACCATCATGTCTTCTCTATGGAGAGGGACAGTCTTTATAGGGACACTCCTAGAACATGATGTTTCATGTGTTTTAAATCCAAAATAATTCCATGACATTCCAAAATAATGATGTTTCATTTGCTTTTAAACTTTTTGTTTTAAATATGGTTTGATGTTTTTAGGTTTGCTTTTGATTTGTTCATACCTTGTTGAATTTGTTTTTCAAGTTTTTTTCAGGATTGTTTTGATTTGTGTTGAGTTTTTGTTGATTTTCTGAATCGTTTTCTTGTTGAATGTTTGAAAATTGTTTTGAAAGGATAGCAACTTTTAGGAGTATTCCTGTTCGGAATAGCCCAGGGCTCTTTTATAATGGTAAGCACAGATCGGTCACCATCGGCAAGGCGGGTCCATTACGATGCCACACATGAGAGCCCGTGCCAGGAGCTTAGCCAAAAAGTAATAAGTATGTAAAAACAAGTTTGATCCTTGACGAACTATGATTACATACTTTTGTGTTGGGTACCATTTGGTCGCAAATGATCTTGATTTGGAAGCCACCGATCTTTAATCAAAGAGGCTTTATTAATCCATACAGTTGACATTATAATATATTATAATATGTATTAACCCATAGGATCCATGTATGCTATATATGGTAACATTTACCATCAATATACCCCAAATGTTTACCAGCACCATGGATCCGTCATGGGTTATGTATTAATGTGGTGGGTGGCCAACTATGAAGACCATCCCGCCAAAGCTGGGGATGGCATTTCAATGGATTTCAACTACCCAGCTGCGTTCCCACGGTCGTTCCGAGCAGAAATTGCCACATGTCACAGCTCCGGTCAGACCGGGCCCGCAGCGGTCCCGTCGCTGCTGCTTGATCACTGGAGATGCGGAGCAGAATTTCATGGGAGCATTGCAGCCATGGGAAAGCGCATGGCTAAAAAATGAGCTGGGAAATACATTCGCACCCTGTGACATATTGTGAATGAGGCTTTGTCAAACGGTGTTTCGTATCATATGGATTTGTTCATAATATTTCACAATCCCCTTCAAACATTTTCAAACCAGGTCAGATTAACCCACTGCAATAACCTAGCAACAAAGGCATGTTCAATGGCACAAATAGTGCCCCGTTTGGGGATGAATCAAAGGGATATTTTTCGGGGGTCTTGAGCAGGATATAGTCATATCCTGAGACCAGTATCATATTATCATGAACATTGTTGAAACAAGCATGAAACTATTGATGTTGGGCAGAGTGAAAACCAGCGTCTTCAAAACTTCTCATCTGAATCACCAGGTAAATGCCAGACCCTCTTTAAACTTCCCTTCTCCGCCCTTAAAACAAAAGTCTCTTCTGCAGCCCGCACCAGGTCCCATTTTTCAGTCGTTCAAGGCATCGTTGTCAGGTACTGTTCGAGACGTGCTCACTGTTTGATCAAATCATTGCTGTTCAGGACTCACAGGACTCACAGGACTCAGCACTCTTGGTTTCAAAGAACCTCAATTTTTAGTCGCCAGACCTAGGCCATCCGCCATCCAACTGCTGATACCTTTAAAGGGAAAAGACTGGCTATAGAAATTCATGTCTTTTATGGTTTAGGGCAATCGAAATGGGAGTTCGTCCGTTGCCACTTGAGGTTACCAAACAGCTAGCCGAAATGCCGCTGAGCCCGTTGTTCATCATAGGGTTTTTGTTGCTAAAATTCACGAAACACGACAAACAATGATCATACCCCATAGGATCCATGTATGGTATATATGCTAACATTTGGGGTATATTCATGGTAAATGTTACCATATATATATATATATAGCATACATGGATCTATGGGTATTATTTCCCAAATCCCAAAGGGTTCCACATAATTTCACCTCAAATGCTTCAGTTCATGGCTGGTCTTGGCTGTCTTGGCGACCCAGCGTGAGACATGGCCAGTGCATTTCATTGAGCACCGACTCGTTGGTGCACTTGCAACGGTGCGAATTGCTGGCGGGTCCCGAGATGGTTCCTGGAGACCATATGGAGCACAGTCAGAATTTTCATGGGATTTACGGGGGATGTCAATGCGATATAGTGGGTTACTGGGAGATAATGACATATAATGAAACAAATAACAATATATTTATAGTGGGTTATTGGGTGAGATAATAAAATATAATATAAAACAAGCCGTCGCATTGCCAGTCCTTGTTGATCAGATCTCTGTCCTTGTCGAAACGTCTAGTTGGATGCGTGTCACTCTGAAAATAGGGTATAATATGATTCATTTGTGGATCTAAAAGTTTTTCCCCTAAAGTTTCATACATATCCAGATGTTGGTTTTTGTTCTATCCCATATTAGTTAGTTGCATATCCATATATATATATATACCAGATATGTCCAATGATATACCAGGTATATGTCGAATATTAATGATTATTAGTTATATCTGATCGAACAAAAAAACATTAAACCAGATACAACCGGTTATCATATATATATATATATATATATCTGATAATGATTATTAATGATTATATAGTTATATCATGTTATATCTGATTATTAATGATCTATTAATGATCATTAAACCTGGTTCTCCCCGGTCACATCTTAATGATCATCTTTCACCACGGGGTCGTGGGAAACCACCGGGGCCGGCACGGCCCTCACGGCCGTTTTTTGGCGCCGCCAGGGACTCTCGGCGTCGGATTTTTTTTGCGCCGTCGGGTCACTGGCCATCACGGCGCAGCGGAGCTCTTGCCTGCAGATGCGCCGGCAGCCAGGAGCAACTGGGTTAGAAAATTAACATATTATATGATACATACATGATACATATATAATATCATATATATATATATGTTTTAGTTGCTAATAAGAGGTACGACAGACACCCCAAACTCTGCAAGTCAAAGTCAAAAATCATCTGTTTTTTTTTGCCTGTTCATGTTTGGTTTGTGTTCAATCATGTTTGCTTGTTGACTTGTTGGTTCTTCTTTCGATTCCCATAGTTTTTTTCTTGGGCCGCCGGGTTTGGCGTCCGTTGGCCTTGGTCCGGCCTCATTGGCAAAGGAGTTCCCGTTCCACCAACGATCGAAGCACTTCGTAAAGCATCGACCACAGCGTTCAAAGAAGCCTACCGCCGAGTCATGCCGAGTCCGTCGGATCTGATTGATCTGATTCTCTGCAATTGGCAGATTCTACGGTAATATATATATATATACATACTAATACAATCGTATCAGATCAGATGTAAAGATATGTGAAGTACATGCTAAGTAAAAGTACTTGCTAAGGGTTCTGAGACTTCAAAAGCCCATCTGCACTACCGCAGTTGCCAGAGAACTATTGGGTCCTATAGTTCCACTCCCTCATAGGATACCAGTGGACACCAATGCTATTGTTCTGACATCTCCTGACAGTATACAATTACAATGTACCCTCTGGTAAACTAACATAGCTATGGAAAATCACAATTTTTAATGGGAAAATCCACTATAAATGGTCATTTTCAATAGCTATGTTAAATTACCAGAGGGTAGTACACTTTTTTGTTTTTCATTCTGCTGCTATGAGAGTCCTCGTGCGGACATGCAATGTTCGCGAATTCAAGTGTTCAGGTGCCTTGGTCATCTGGAAGGAACGATTCCATGGACACCACATGAGAAGCACTGAGGAAAACGTTGATATTCCAACCATCTCCAACGTCTGCAGCGATAAGACAACCAAAATCATGGGGGGGGTTGACCTTTGGGAAGTTGCTTACTGGCGGTTAAGCGGGAATAAGGGAATACAAAAACTATGCCCCATGGCAAGTTCCAAGTGCTTGATGATGTGGTTCAATGTTTACACCAGTGTCTCCGGTTAAAAAAATCCATTTGTGATGATGAGTTGGTTGGAGAATGGAATTGTACTATTATAATTATGACATGATCAAAATAAAAAATGAAAGGCCAGTTGCCTCAGTTAAATAAGGTCTAGACCAAATGTATTTAAATATGGGCTAATTAATAATATTAATAGATCAATTGTATCACATTATTGCCCTTAAAATTAATGGATCATGTTGCATTGCCCCATGCTGAAGAAGCATCATCACATGCATTGCCCCATGCTGCAGAAGCATAACATGCATTTTCCCATGCTGAAGAAGCATCATCACATGCATTGCCCCATGCTGCAGAAGCATAACATGCATTTTCCCATGCTGAAGAAGCATCACATGCACTGAAAATTGCCCAAATCAGATGCCAGTGAAGCATCCATGCTAAAGAAACAACCATTCTTGGAAACATCCATGCCGTTTTTTTTTTGGAATCTTTAATGATATTTTGGCCAGGATCAAAATTCATGGCAATTCGAACAGCCAAGATCAGTGTGCTAAGGTGGCACTGACGCATCTGTTCAGAATGAGGAAGATTGCAAAAAGCGGCCAGCTAGCTGGCCACATGCCAGCTTGCTGGCAACTGAAACAACCCCAAAACGGCTAAGAGGCCAGCTAGTTGGCAAGAGTAAGACATAATATGAAACAAAATATGAAACAACAAACTGGCCAAACACCGTAAGGGTCTTTTGGCCAGTTTGTTGTCTATATTTTACATTTAATTTATTACAAAACATTGACTGGCCAGCTCACTTGCCAAAGGCCCTTTCTTTACATGCATGGCGACGGGTGATGCCCACAGTGAGTGTCAGTACACTGCTTCTTGGGCTCAATTTGATTTGCGTCAATTTCAATCGGAGCTCGAAGGGAGCCCCGACCATCGGCGAATGATCTTCCGCATGGCCTCTTCCAAGTCTATGCTTGAGAGCCACTTCTGAGTTGAGGCTGAAAAGAAGCGAAAATAGTTTGAAAAACGTTAGTCAAACAAAATCAAACCTCAGTCAGTGAACAGCAATAACATCCAAGCCGCGGAGTTGTTCCTCAAATAGTTGTACTTCGCCTTGAGAAGCTCCAGCGGCATCCTGTGCAAGAGGCGTTTTTGAACCATCATCGGGCATGGCGCTGGCTTCTCCTTGGCTCGCGTCCATTGTCCCATTTTGCTGGCTTGGATGGTTTTCGCAGTCACAGAAGGGGGCGGTGGTCGCATCATTCCCATGGATACAAATGAGGCTCTTGACAATGGACGACATTTGGCCTGGGAAATTTTGCGGCAGTCAAGTGTAAGTTTCAGTCAAGCCAGCTGGCAGCGCACATTTATGATCAGCCAGCAATCTGGCCATGCAAACAAACACTTTATCAGTCGCGGTGCTTCGCCATTGGAAGAACAAATTTGAAGGACCAGCAAGCTGGCCATTTCAACACCAGCAAGCTGGCCATTTCAGGACCAGCAAGCTAGCCAATTCAGGTTATCATTTCAAAATTTCAAAGGGTGACAATCATTTTCACCATTTGATTCCAGGCACTGGTAGTCAGTCCATTCCTGACCAGCAGTGGTCTTACCACTGGTCGTTGCTAAAGAGGGTTGTGTTTCCAGACCTTCAAGTCTGTCTGGAAAAGGCCAAGCATGCACCACCCATAGATGTCGTCCGCAGATGCACACAGGACTGCCGTGAGCAACACGGATCTGCCGGCGGAGTCCCACACCTCAACTCATCGATGATTTTGTTTCGCAAGTTGACCTGGATAAAAACCAAAGCTCATTGTGTACATAGAGTGGACATTTGATGATATCAGTTACTATTTTTTAAGTTTGAAGGCAAGAAACGCCACGGAAAAAAACCTTCTCCAACGTAGGCAACATCTCGAAGATCATGGATGTGCACAGTGCCACCCGCTTGTACTGCCTCAGATCAACCCAGAAAAAATGTTCAAAATCAATGGCAAAAAACTGCCTGGGCACGGAACCATGTTCTAAATGCAAACTGATAGTACCGTCATCAACCAGCAAGCTGAAACAACCAAACAGTTTCAACCAGCAAGCTGGTCCAATCATCAACCAGCAAGCCGGTCCAATCAACTAGCAAGCTGGTTCAATCATCAACCAGCAAGCTGGTCCAATCATCAACTAGCAAGCTGGTTCAATCATCAACCAGCAAGCTGGTCCAATCATCAACTAGCAAGCTGGTTCAATCATCAACCAGCAAGCTGGCTGGGTCAATCATCAACCAGCAAGCTGGTCCAATCATCAACCAGCAAGCTGGTCCAATCATCAACTAAGCTGGTTCAATCATCAACCAGCAAGCTGGCTGGGTCAATCATCAACCAGCAAGCTGGTCCAATCATCAACCAGCAAGCTGGTCCAATCATCAACCAGCAAGCTGGTTCAAAGCTGGACTACTTTACTTAAATCGAACAAGTTGCAACAGCACATCTTCCGATTCACCATTGGTGATTGCATCCTTCAGGGCGAACAAGTAGGCATGCTCTGGCTCTTCAGGGGAGACTCGGCGCAGGTTGCCCTTCGACACCGAGAGGTCTTCCGCAACAGCAATGACAGTCGGGCGGTCAAAGGGAGCCGGTCTGTCTTTGAAGATCTTGGACTGCAGCCTTTTGACGGAGTCCCTGTTGATTGGCACCTTTGGCGCTGCGCTCCACTAAGACCTCAAAGTGAAGATCCTTTTACTTTAGGCACTTAATGAAGATATTAGTAGTTATATGAACTTATCATAGAAGTGATTTTTACCTATTTTCACTTATTTTCACTTATTTTGCTTACTTTTTTATGTTTTTTTTTAATGAGACTAGCATTGATTATAGACGAGAGTTTTTTCGTCATATACTTTTTGAAAAGAGTTTTTTGCGTCAAATACATCTTTTTTTTCTTCATGGTGATTATTGTTCTTTTTAGGGTTCATCCTGTTCAGGAGTTATCCTTTTCAGGAATTATCCTTTTCAGGAACTACTCTATTCAGAATGAATCCTTTTCAGGAACTATCCCTTTCAGGAATTTTCCCTCTCATTGCGGCGCAGAAGAAGCATAATCTGGTTGCCATCATTGAGGCGCAGAAGAAGGAAAAACAATCTGAAGGATGCTTCTTGAACAGAACTTTTACGAGTTTGGAAAGTAATTGCACCAAAAACATAGTTCAAAGCGACCGACTACAAAATTCCTAGCAGCAAAAAACTTTTGATGCTCGAGAGTTCGATCAATCTAAACTTATAAATGTTGTATATTTCTCCATGTATTTTTATTTCAAAGACGTTTTTATTTTTTCGGATTATCAGCTTAGACAGTGAAATTTCAGGAAACACATATTTTTTTTAATGACATTTCCATCTCTTTGCAAATTTTAAGTTTTTAAAAATATAGATAACATATTTCATTTTTTAAATTATGTTGGAACTTAATATAGTTCACTTCCTGCAATTCCTTCCCTTTGTATGGAAAAAAAATAATTCATATTTCCTTTGAAAAGGACCGCTTGTTTTTCTATAGCTGACCTTGTTGATCTTTTTGTCTTTTCATTACATTATATATATATATTTAAATATATATAATGAAAATATGGGGATGTCTCAAAATGAGGTGCCCGTTTTTTCCCTTAAAGTAACCATTTTGGAACCAAAAACGGACACCTCATTTTGAGACATATCCATATTTGTTTTGAATTTAAGCATATATCTATAGAGAAAAAGGATCAAAAATTATCAATTAATCATAAATTTTCTTAGGCGTCTAAGTTGCTCAAACTTTAAATATTTTCAATTTTTTTAAAATTTTCTTAACTTTCTGATTTTCTATTTTTTGGAATTTTCTGAATTGTCTTAATTTTTCTAAATTTTCTGAATTTTTGAAATTTTCTGAATTTTTTGAAATTTTCTGAATCTTCTGAATTTTTTGAATTTTCTGAATTATATATATATATCTGAATTTTCTAAATTTTCTGAATTATATTTTCTGAATTTTCTGAAGTTTCTGAATTTTCTGAATTTTCTCAATTTTCTGATTTTTTTTTGACATTTTTCGTTGTTTGTACATTTCTTAGATATATAAATTCCCACAATTTGCCTGCTATAGTGAACATTTTCTTACAGGAACCTTTTCTTTATATAAACTGGCATCTTGAAATCTATATTTTTCCAGGAAGGAACCTTTTTTTACAGTGAGTATCTCTTACAGGAACTGACACCTAGCAAATGGTTTGTTCTCATCTTTTGTTTCAATCTGTTTCTTCCCAGTAAGTGTCCTTCACACGAACTGATCCCTACCAAAAGGTTTCTTCACAGTCATTATCCTTCACAAACTCTTTCTTCGTTCCGGCGCTCTCTCTGGTGTCTATCGCCCGTGGGTTTGCTTGTTTGCCCGTTTTTTGTATTTCCTTTTATTCGTGCTGGTTTATTTGTTGGGGCTTGTTTTTTTTTTTTTTGTGTTCTTCCCAGTTCAGTATCCTGCAGAGAACTATTCCCTACAATTTTTTTCCTTTCCAGGAAGTATCCTGCAGAGAACTATTCCCTACAAAATTTTTCCTTTCCAGGAAGTATCCTGCAGAGAACTATTCCCTACAAATTTTTTCCTTTCCAGGAAGTATCCTGCAGAGAACTATTCCCTACATTTTTTTTCCTTTCCAGGAAGTATCCTTCAGAGAACTATTCCCTACAAAATTTGTCCTTTCCAGGAAGTATCCTGCAGAGAACTATTCCCAACATTTTTTTCCTTTCAAGGAAGCATCCTGCAGAGAACTATTCCCTACAAAATCTTTTCTTTCCAGGAAGTATCCTGCAGAGAACTATTCCCTACACAATTTTTCCTTTCCAGGAAGTATTTTTCAGAGAACTATTCCCTACAAAATCTTTTCCTTTCCAGGAAGTATCCTGCAGAGAACTATTCCCTACAATTTTTTCCTTTCCAGGAAGTATCCTGCAGAGAACTATTCCCTACAAAATTTGTCCTTTCCCTGGAAGTATCCTGCAGAGAAATATTCCCTATTTTTTTCCTTTCCAGGAAGTATCCTGCAGAGAAATATTCCCTAAAAAAAAATCCTTTGGATCTATCAAACACACAAAAAAATCAAATTTCACTTCTTATCGCTTCTTTTCGCTTATTTTGGCTTATGTTTGACTAATATTCTACTATATTTGCTTAGATCTTCCTTATTATGTTATAAGTTCACCTAAAAATTTAGTGGAACTTATAACAAAACATTTTTGAAAAAGCAATTTGAACAAGATATTAGAAGGATAATAGTAACTTATCATATACTTATAAATTCATTAAGTGCCTAAAGTAAAAACATCTTCATTTTGAGGTCTCAGCACTTGAAGTTGATCCAGAACAGGTTGCCAGCGGCATCATAGGTCCCAGCGGTCTGCATCGCAGCTTTGAAGACAGTGTTGACGAACACTGCCTGACCCGTTTGAACAGTTAAGGGAAACAGAATGCAAAGAGTACTGCCACAAAACCTCCTGCTGTTGAGAGACATGGGTGGATCCACCCCAGTGCTCTCAACAGCGCCGAGCGCTCGGCACTGTTGAGAGGAGCTTTTTAGCAACAAGGAAATGTGAGAGACATGGGGTGGTCCCCCCATGTCTCTCAACAGTTTTTGTTGTTTTTCCCGCCCTGTTTCTGTTTTTTTTCATTATCTTTGTGTTTCCTTCTTGCTGAAAAAGTGCTCTCAACAGCGCCGAGCGCTCGGCACTGTTGAGAGGAGCTTTTTCAGGTGGATCCACCCATGTCTCTCAACAGTCCGAAGGTTTTCAACTGAGAAAACTAAGGGAATACAGAAACCTTCAGGGAATATAGAAACTAACTTAAAAAATGCATTTCCAATACCGGCCTTGTGGCCGGCAAGATGGCTCGCCACTGAGACCTCAAAATGAAGATGTTTTTACTTTAGGCACTTAATGAATTTATAAGTATATGATAAGTTACTATTATCCTTCTAATATCTTGTTCAAATTGCTTTTTCAAAAATGTTTTGTTATAAGTTCCACTAATTTTTTAGGTGAACTTAAAACATAATGAGGAAGATGTAAGCAAATATAGTAGAATATTAGTCAAAATAAGCCAAAATAAGCGAAAAGAAGCGATAAGAAGTGAAATTTGATTTTTCTGTGTGCTTGATACATCCACAGGATTTTTTTAAGGGAATGTTTCTCTGCAGGATACTTCCTGGAAAGGAAAAAAAAATGTAGGGAATGTTTCTCTGCAGGATACTTCCTGGAAAGGAAAAAAAAATGTAGGGAATAGTTCTCTGCAGGATACTTCCTGGAAAGGAAAAATTTTGTAGGGAATAGTTCTCTGCAGGATACTTCCTGGAAAGGAAAAAAATTGTAGGGAATAGTTCTCTGCAGGATACTTCCTGGAAAGAAAAGATTTTGTAGGGAATAGTTCTCTGCAGGATACTTCCTGGAAAGGAAAAAAAATGTAGGGAATAGTTCTCTGCAGGATACTTCCTGGAAAGGAAAAAGATTGTAGGGAATAGTTCTCTGCAGGATGCTTCCTTGAAAGGAAAAAAAATGTAGGGAATAGTTCTCTGAAGAATACTTCCTGGAAAGGAAAAATTGTGTAGGGAATATTTCTCTGAAGGATACTTTCTGGAAAGGAACATTTTTGTAGGGAATAGTTTTCTGCAGGATACTTCCTGGAAAGGATTTTTTTTTAGGAAATAGTTCTCTGCAGGATACTTCCTGGAAAGGAAAAAAAATGTAGGGAATAGTTCTCTGCAGGATACTTCCTGGAAAGGAAAAAATTGTAGGGAATAGCTCTCTGCAGGATACTTCCTGGAAAGGAAAAATTTTGTAGGGAATAGTTCTCTGCAGGATACTTCCTGGAAAGGAAAAAAAATGTAGGGAATAGTTCTCTGCAGGATACTTCCTGGAAAGGAAAAAGATTGTAGGGAATAGTTCTCTGCAGGATACTTCCTGGAAAGGAAAAAATTGTAGGGAATAGTTCTCTGCAGGATTGATGGGAAGAAGAGTTGTGAAGGATAATGACTGTGAAGAAGAAACCCTTTTGGTAGGGATCAGTTGGTGAAGGACATTCGGAAGGAAACAGTTAGAAACAGTTTGAAAAAAAAAATGAGAACAAACCATTTGCTAGGTGTCAGTTCCTGTAAGAGATACTCACTGTAAAAAAGGTTCCTTCCTGGAAAAATCTACGTTTTCAAGATGGCCAGTTTATATTTAAAAAAAAGGTTCTGTTAAGAAAATGTTCAATAATCAAGCAGGGAAAATGTGGGAATGTATATCTGATTTTCCTCCTCACTGTTTTCCTTAAGTTATCTAGTTATGCTATATAAGAAATGTACAAACAACCAAAAATGTCCAAACACAATCAAAATCGGAAAATTTAGAAAATTCAGATATATATATATAATTCAGAAAATTCAAAAAATTCAGAAGATTCAGAAAATTTCAAAAAATTCAGAAAATTTCAAAAATTCAGAAAATTTAGAAAAATTAAGACAATTCAGAAAATTCCAAAAAATAGAAAATCAGAAAGTTAAGAAAATTTTAAAAAAATTGAAAATATTTAAAGTTTGAGCAACTTAGACGCCTAAGAAAATTTATGATTAATTGATAATTTTTGATCCTTTTTCTCTATAGATATATGCTTAAATTCAAAACAAATATGGATATGTCTCAAAATGAGGTGTCCGTTTTTGGTTCCAAAATGGTTACTTTAAGGGAAAAAACGGACACCTCATTTTGAGACATCCCCATATTTTCATTATATATATTTAAATATATATATATATAATGTAAAGAAAAGACAAAAAGATCAACAAGGTCAGCTATAGAAAAACAAGCGGTCCTTTTCAAAGGAAATATGAATTACTTTTTTTCCATACAAAGGGAAGGAATTGCAGGAAGTGAACTATATTAAGTTCCAACATAATTTAAAAAATGAAATATGTTATCTATATTTTTAAAAACTTAAAATTTGCAAAGAGATGGAAATGTCATAAAATATGTGCTTCCTGAAATTTCACTGTCTAGTCTGATAATCCGAAAAAATAAAAACGTCTTTGAAATAAAAATACATGGAGAAATATACAACATTTATAAGTTTAGATTGATCGAACTCTCGAGCATCAAAAGTTTTTTGCTGCTAGGAATTTTGTAGTCGGTCGCTTTGAACTATTTTTTTGGTGCAATTACTTTCCAAACTCGTAAAAGTTCTGTTCAAGAAGCATCCTTCAGATTGTTTTTCCTTCTTCTGCGCCTCAATGATGGCAACCAGATTATGCTTCTTCTGTGCCGCAGTGAGAGGGAAAATTCCTGAAAGGGATAGTTCCTGAAAAGGATTCATTCTGAATAGAGTAGTTCCTGAAAAGGATAATTCCTGAACAGGATGAACCCTAAAAAGAACAATAATCACCATGAAGAAAAAAAAGATGTATTTGACGCAAAAAACTCTTTTCAAAAAGTATATGACGAAAAAACTCTCGTCTATAATCAATGCTAGTCTCATTACAAAAAAACATAAAAAAGTAAGCAAAATAAGTGAAAATCAGTGAGAATAGGTAAAAATCACTTCTATGATAAGTTCATATAACTACTAATATCTTCATTAAGTGCCTAAAGTAAAAATATCTTCATTTTGAGGTCTTAGTGGAGCGCAGCGCCAAAGGTGCCAATCAACAGGGATTCCGTCAAAAGGCTGCAGTCCAAGATCTTCAAAGACGGACCGGCTCTCTTTGACCGCCCGACTGTCATTGCTGTTGCGGAAGACCTCTCGGTGTCGAAGGGCAACCTGCGCCGAGGCGCCCCTGAAGAGCCAGAGCATACCTACTTGTTCGCCCTGAAGGATGCCATCACCAATGGTGAATCGGAAGATGTGCTGTTGCAACTTGTTCGATTCAAGTAAAGTAGTCCAGCTTTGAACCAGCTTGCTGGTTGATGATTGGACCAGCTGCTGGTTGATGATTGGACCAGCTTGCTGGTTGATGATTGACCCAGCGAGCTTGCTGGTTGATGATTGAACCAGCTTAGTTGATGATTGGACCAGCTTGCTGGTTGATGATTGGACGAGCTTGCTGGTTGATGATTGACCCAGCCAGCTTGCTGGTTGATGATTGAACCAGCTTAGTTGATTATTGGACCAGCTTGCTGGTTGATGATTGAACCAGCTTGCTAGTTGATTGGACCAGCTTGCTGGTTGATGATTGGACCAGCTTGCTGGTTGAAACTGTTTGGTTGTTTCAGCTTGCTGGTTGATGACGGTACTATCAGTTTGCATTCAGAACATGGTTCCGTGCCCAGGCAGTTTTTTGCCATTGATTTTGAACATTTTTTCTGGGTTGATCTGAGGCAGTACAAGCGGGTGGCACTGTGCACATCCATGATCTTCGAGATGTTGCCTACGTTGGAGAAGGTTTTTTTCCGTGGCGTTTCTTGCCTTCAAACTTAAAAAAAATAATAACTGATATCATCAAATGTCCACTCTATGTACACAATGAGCTTTGGTTTTTATCCAGGTCAACTTGCGAAACAATATCATCGATGAGTTGAGGTGTGGGACTCCGCCGGCAGATCCGTGTTGCTCACGGCAGTCCTGTATGCATCTGCGGACGACATCTATGGGTGGTGCATGCTTGGCCTTTTCCAGACAGACTTGAAGGTCTGGAAACACAACCCTCTTTAGCAACGACCAGTGGTAAGACCACTGCTGGTCAGGAATGGACTGACTACCAGTGCCTGGAATCAAATGGTGAAAATGATTGTCACCCTTTGAAATTTTGAAATGATAACCTGAATTGGCTAGCTTGCTGGTCCTGAAATGGCCAGCTTGCTGGTGTTGAAATGGCCAGCTTGCTGGTCCTTCAAATTTGTTCTTCCAATGGCGAAGCACCGCGACTGATAAAGTGTTTTTTTGCATGGCCAGATTGCTGGCTGATCATAAATGTGCGCTGCCAGCTGGCTTGACTGAAACTTACACTTGACTGCCGCAAAATTTCCCAGGCCAAACGTCGTCCATTGTCAAGCGCCTCATTTGTATCCATGGGAATGATGCGACCACCGCCCCCTTCTGTGACTGCGAAAACCATCCAAGCCAGCAAAATGGGACAATGGACGCGAGCCAAGGAGAAGCCAGCGCCATGCCCGATGATGGTTCAAAAACGCCTCTTGCACAGGATGCCGCTGGAGCTTCTCAAGGCGAAGTACAACTATTTGAGGAACAACTCCGCGGCTTGGATGTTATTGCTGTTCACTGACTGAGGTTTGATTTTGTTTGACCGACGTTTTTCAAACTATTTTCGCTTCTTTTCAGCCTCAACTCAGAAGTGGCTCTCAAGCATAGACTTGGAAGAGGCCATGCGGAAGATCATTCGCCGACGGTCGGGGCTCCCTTCGACCTCCGATTGAAATTGACGCAAATCAAATTGAGCCCAAGAAGCAGCGCACTGACACTCACTGTGGGCATCACCCGTCGCCATGCATGTAAAGAAAGGGCCTTTGGCAAGTGAGCTGGCCAGTCAATGTCTTGTAATAAATTAAATGCAAAATATAGACAACAAACTGGCCAAAAGACCCTTACGGTGTTTGGCCAGTTTGTTGTTTCATATTTTGTTTCATATTATGTCTTACTCTTGCCAGCTAGCTGGCCTCTTAGCCGTTTTGGGGTTGTTTCAGTTGCCAGCAAGCTGGCATGTGGCCAGCTAGCTGGCCGCTTTTTGCAATCTTCCTCATTCTGAACAGATGCGTCAGTGCCACCTTAGCACACTGATCTTGGCTGTTCGAATTGCCATGAATTTTGATCCTGGCCAAAATATCATTAAAGATTCCAAAAAAAAAACAGCATGGATGTTTCCAAGAATGGTTGTTTCTTTAGCATGGATGCTTCACTGGCATCTGATTTGGGCAATTTTCAGTGCATGTGATGCTTCTTCAGCATGGGAAAATGCATGTTATGCTTCTGCAGCATGGGGCAATGCATGTGATGATGCTTCTTCAGCATGGGAAAATGCATGTTATGCTTCTGCAGCATGGGGCAATGCATGTGATTGATGATGCTTCTTCAGCATGGGACAATGCAACATGATCCATTAATTTTAAGGGCAATAATTTGATACAATTGATCTATTAATATTACTAATTAGTCCACATTTAAATACATTTGGTCTAGATCTTATTTAACTGAGGCAACTGGCCTTTCATTTTTTTATTTTGATCATGTCATAATTAAATAGTACAATTCCATTCTCCAACCAACTCATCATCACAAATGGATATTTTTAACCAGAGACACTGGTGTAAACATTGAACCACATCATCAAGCACTTGGAACTTGCCATGGGGCATAGTTTTTGTATTCCCTTATTCCCGCTTAACCGCCAGTAAGCACTGCTCTAATTCGGTGAATTTGCAAAATGCAATTGTCTATCTAGGGTTGGACGGAAAAAAATACCTCGAGCTTCTTCGTGCAAGAAAAACATTGTTTCGTTGCATCACAAGATAAGCAAACTCTGTAAAGACTCCACCGGGGGTTTTGATGCTTGCTTCCAAAATGGGCAGCCGCATGCCATAAGCCACA
>CAMXCT020006609.1:310716-383754 GCA_947184155.2 Cladocopium goreaui | reverse complement strand
CTCCTCCAAGGGAACAGTGGGAAATTGCTGAACCTATAGATTTCCTCAATGTCCAGGAAGTCACACAATTAAGCCATCAGCTTGACCAACTTTTCCTCTCGCAGAAAGAGATTGAGACCCCGCTCGGCATGGACGACATCAAACAAAGGTGGAAATGGGACGATGTCGGCTCTTGTCGAATGCCCAGGGCACCCATGACATACCCTGCACTCATGGTAGATGAAGGGAATGGCATTCAACGTCCGGCAGCCAGCCAGGTACATCATAAAACGCTCTTCCAGTGGATCATAGACAATCTCTCATGGCTACCAGAGTATGCCACTGTCTATGTGTATGTGGACAATCGTATGCTGTCAGGCACTGATCCTCCAGCCTACTGGCCACTTTTCGCACCCTGGATCAAAGGCCGATGTACAGTAACTGGCCCCTACTGTGAGAAAACGACTGCTATCCACTTTCCCATTCATGCTGATACAGGTTTGCACCAGGTCCATTATACCTGGGCTGGTGCTGCAGCTCTGGAGGCACTGTGCCTAATGTTCCCCTCAGTGAATTTTGCACTCATTGACTCTGACTGCGTGCCGACCTCGTTGTTTGAGATAGCTGAGCTAGTTAATCTTATGACGGATAAGGCAAGTAGAGCCGCAGCAATGCAACACAACATAATGGCCAGCTCTAACCAGTGCCCCCCAGCAGTACTCCTTGCCACAGAGGCCAAGGCAGAACTCAATGCCGGCTTGATTATTGTGACAGGGCATATCCCCATTGAGGCAGCTGATGTGGAAATGGACCAAGCAACCCCGGAAGCATGCATGCCATCGGCCACTGCACAAAGCTCCTCGCCGAGTAATGCACCCGCCCCAAAGGCGCGACGAATAGCCCACCCTGCCAACCGCAGAACAGCAGAGGATTGGGTCACCGCACTCCGAGAAAGCCGAGCCAGCTTCCTAGCGACAACCGCTGTGCCTGAAGACCCCGCAGAAGCGATGAGAAGTGGGCTACTGCTCACCCCCCTACTAGGATGTAAGGCTAGAACCCCGCTTGACTGGACACATGCATGGGCAATGTTGGGCGAATGGGCTGGAACCATTGCCTTCCCCATACCGGAGCAAGGAGAATGGCCACGCCATGGTGACGGCCGATACCTTAGACCGGACTTTGTCGAGCGGACACCGCCATTCCTTACCTGGGCACGCCCCATCTTCGAGCAAGGTGCACTCTCCCCTATGTCAGTCCTCCCAGCCGACTTCCCTATCCTCTGCCTTCCAGGAGACAAATTGTTCCAAAGTAAGGAGTTAACCATAGGGTATAGCCTGCCACCAATTCTACACGCCTTCCATGGGAGTAAAGTAGGCCTAGGGCACCAACTCCAACAGTGGCTAAGCAAAGGTCTGCAACCGCTAGCTGTGTCGCTCATAGGAGTCGAAGAGGCACCCCCTTTATGGACACACCCCACAGGCTGCGACTTTGTTAGAGGGAGTAAACTAGTCGCCAAACCGCATGTCCCACAAAACAGAAGCCTTACTCCGACGCAGGTGTTGCTACTCCAGAGCCTTTGGACACCAGTTGAAGCCCCTAACAGCAGTAATGACCATACACCTTGGCCCAAAGATTGCGAGCCTGCCATTGTTTTCTGCGGTCAGCATGCGAGCCTTCAGCTTCCCACCACCCCAATCCTCCCCCTGCTCGAAGCGCTGCAGCGACGACTGAAAGTTGACCCTAGCAACGCAGAGCTAGCCATCAATGAGGTGCTTGCCAGCCATAAAGACCCCAAATACACTGACTGGAAAATCACAGTCATGGATAACACCTCCTGGCAACTCAATGACGCTGACCCAGGGTCCCTGGAAGTTCAGTGCACTGGGTTGGGTGGAGGAGAACTTGATGAAGATTGGGACGTGTTGCTGGCTTGCAAAAAGGAAGCACATGTTTATGGGCCATCCCTTAGCAAACAGGACGATTGGAATGCAAGAGTTGGCACAGTAGCAGGCACTGCCCACACACAAGAATACTTGCTACTGCACATCGCCATGTTTCCCATCGGGGCACACTTCTGGTGCCGTGTTTTAGGAATGCCCAGTGCGAACCAATTACAAGCGCAGATCATCAGTCGAGCCATGAAATTGTTGCGCTTCTGCCCTATAACTCCAGCGCATAGGAAACCACCATGGCCGGGGTACACGCATGGCCTGAGACTCTTTACCAAGCTACTGGTAGCGCATCCTTTGGTCGGAGTCTGCCTGCCCCCTGAAATCCGTCCAGCGGACTACCTCAGATTGACAGGATATATGATAGGCTCTTTCTACATTCGAGGGCACAGCGCTGGCTCGTATGCAGGAATGGTATGGGAAACCATCCTCTCAGAGTTCCCAGATGTTGATGGCAAAACTGTGCTAGCAGCCATTGCGCTGCCACCATCGTTGCTAACGACATGCAACTTATCTCAGCTGAGAGAGATTCACCTCATTCACCATGCAGATGACAGGCTTTGCGTCTGGAACCCGTCGAACCATGACATCAAATTGCTTAAGCAACGAGGCTTTAAAATTACGCATATCACAGGATGGAGAGCGTACCTCGGCACTGCACAGCATAACTATTCGCATTGGACACGGGTTGCCCTCTCAGAAGGACGACCGGATATGGAACAGTTGGAAGGCATCCCAGGGGTGCTCCCCTTCGAAGTGTACTCACAAGCTCCCCTTCGTCTGATCTCATGGTGCAGTTTTGAGCTCCCAAGAACTGCCAGAAAACTCCTGCGTGAGCTAGCGGAAATGTGCGAGTCACCTGAAACCACGACACAGGCACTTGTTACCCATATTGCTGTCCATAACGCAGAAATCAAAACTGAGCAAGAAGCAACCCAATACCTAGCCACGTTGGCAACAGTTACCATTTCCTCAAGGGCCAAGTTGCTTAACTATACCACCATGGTCCAACATTTCCTTGGTACCCTACAATTGCCCATGGCTGTCTACATGTTAGACTACTACCTGCCCATGCTCAGTCCTAATGAAGGCTATAATGAAACAGGGTTAACAATGCAAAGTGCAGGACCGGTTCGACAGCCATCACAACCCATCGCCCTTGAGTTTCTCTTCAAAGGCAGTGAGTTTGGCCACTGGAGAGTCAAAGGCGGACAGGATGCATTCGCGTTCCGACATCCAAGCCTTGGTAAAACTGATGTGTTTAGCCTACTAGCTAGTGATGCGCACCATCACAAAGTCAGCCCCATTGGCACGGGTAGGCTTATTGCTATGGTTGGCACAGCAGAAGCACCAGCTGATGACGGAGATGACCTTCAAATCCTGTTTGGTTTGGTCTTAGCCATCACACCGCGTGCAGCCAAAAAGAAGGATGAACTGGCTGCCTCACGTATATACAGACAATGTAACCCTAAATTCATTGAGGTTGCCTTCCTCACAGTACCAGCCATTGAGTTTTTTGCAAAGGAACAACTGGAAACCCTCCAAGACTTGTACACTGATTCTGACCAACGCCTGGACCCTATTGATGCAACCGTCCAGGGACAAAAAAGTCCGGTTCCAAAGACCTTCTTTCTCCACACAATGTGGATGTTTGGATGTACCAAGCCCACCCGCGAGCTTACCGCTGTCGCACAAACCTCCCCGTGCAGGTACCACCTGGGACTAGGCATCTATAATGTCCAAACAGCAGTGGAGGGAATGGAGGGCAACAAAAGATCACACTTCTTGCACTTGTGCGGTCAGTTGCTGCGCCTAGTGCTAATTCCATGTCACGTTGAAGGCGAGCTTCACCCCTGGACTCGCTCCACAGCACTATGCTTTGCCACTGAAATTGACGGACATGTTTTAGGCACACTCTGCGCAGTGACAATGGCTTTGCTCACCAACCGGCTAGATCTGTGCATCCAAGGGCTCTTCGGAGCAGGCAAGTCGAAGTCGATGGCAATCCTCATCCTGGCGCTGATTGAGATCGATACTACCGACAGCCTCAAGATATTGTTCATTTGTAAAGAGAACTCCGGTACTAGATCTTTTGCTGACCTCCTCCTATGGCTCGACCCCCCGTCGGGGGTGTTTGGGCGCATAGGTAGGCTGGTGGGAGACCAAGAGCGCAACAAAAGCAGTTACTCCCACACAAAATTTGATATCCACCCGAGAGAAAGAAGGCAAATGTTGCACAAGTGTCAGTTAATTTTAGCCACCGGGGGAACGGTAGCCCAGGATCTTACCATGCAATGGTCCACAATGGGTGGTTTTATGCAAGAGCTCTCCCTCCTGGTCATTGATGAAGGCCAGCAGTATGGCACTGACCGAGAAATTGCAGTTATCAGCCTGCTGAGACAGCAACCTCTGGTATTGTGGACAGGAGACTCAGAGCAGACACCTGGCGGCATTGATCGGGCAGCTCGCAACGCAAAGCGGTCACGACAACTACTGCTCGCCAAAAAGCATGGCCTGCGAAGCAACCGCAATTATTACACGCCAGCCACCCTTGCCGATGCTATGATCCGACTGCTAGATGGTTCGGCAAATGAAGGTCTGACGACTCTTAGCCAAATTCTCAAACGAGGACAGTCCACTTTAGGCCAGCTATGGACAAGTCAACTATCGCCACAGGATGAGGAAGATCTCAAAGCAGCCAGCGCTGTTCTTCCAGGCCTCAAAGCCGTATTTGAAGCAGCCCAGCCAAATATGCAGCGACACTCCCGTTTTGTGGAATCAGAACTGCTGGAAGGTGCTGCTCTTGATTTTCCACGGTCTCTTGTGCGCCTTGCCTGGATCTTGCAACATGCCGCTACCCTCCTGCCCATGGCTGGGGACATACAAGCAACCCTAAACTCCCAAACCGCCGGTGTGAGTGACATCCATGCTTGGGGGTTGATGCTTCCCTCCAGCTCCAGGGTTAGTCCTGTGACATACCATGCAGTGGTTGCAGTAAGATACCCTGCTCTCTGCAGACAGGTAAATGGCCTATGGGAACTAGGAAGTTTTGCCTCGGGAGGACTACCAGACAAACCACCAGGGTTCCAGTTAGTGCTTTGGGATACAAATGCTAGGATTAACGGGTTGGTAGCGACTGATCTAGAGACCCTTGTGTCAGAGGTCCTCACCCCCTTTCCTCACAATGCTGGATTTGCGGATGGACTTTTTACAATGACCACAGCAACTGATCACAAGAACAATTTGAACCGCTCCGTGCTCAAAAGAGACTATGTTCGCACCCTGCGTGTCGAGACAATCGCCAATTCAGCAGGAGGAACAGCGCAGGTATCAATCGTAGCTCAGCCCAGCATTGGTTTTCTCAACACTAAATATTACTCCAATGGCTCTCCTACAGAAGATACAGAAGATTGCCTGGGCAGAATCACTGTAGGACTCACCCGGTCCAAATCATTGACCTTGCTAGTCTCTCCTCTGGATATGATGGGGCTCATGGGCATGGCACAGGTGATTGCCACCATCGCCTACGGCATCGGGGGCCTACGGAGAGGAGAAACGACATGGAAATGGCCAGAATTTAACCCTGACTCAGTGCAAGAGAATCTTGCACAATTAAGCCGATGGTCACTGAATTCACCACCAACCTGGGAGTACCCGCCCCTTGCTATCGCCAATCAATACTACGATCAGCAAGCTGACGAGGTAAAGCGAGCAAGGTACCGTCTGATATTGGTCCGAGGGTCAGACCTTCGATGGCTAGACAGAGGGCGCTTCCAAGAAATTCAAGCAGGCTTACGAACCCAACACAAGTGGCTCCCCAAGCAACATCTCCCTTTCTCCGAAGTTGTCCTATATGCCTATGCTGCTGATCGCACACCCTTTCCCACCTATGTGTGCCTACCCTCAGGACTGTACAAAGCACGCACCGGGCATATAGTAGCGCAGACAGGCCCAGACCAGGAGATCCTGTCCCTGCCTGGCATATATTTCTTTGATGGATGGCGATTACACCCACACTTGCCAATCCCAGACCACCTGCCACGCGCAGCAGAGGCGCCAGTTCAAGGTACCGCTCTTGATGCACCTACACCTGATGCGGAACCCAAACGGTCGCCAGAAGAAGAGGCGAGAGACATTCTCGCAGTAGCTGCCAAGAACCAGCCAGAGGATGGGCCAAGTACAAGAAGAGCAGCTGTCCGCGCATGCAAATATTTAAGAGCCATGGTCAGCCAATACGAAACCACCATCCAAGCTGTACACAGTGCCGCCCGCACCCACACGCAAAAAAGTAAAGGCACGGTTGGACCTGCAGTTGACTATCGCCCACAAGGAGAAGCCCTCCCAGTAATATCAGCAGACCTCACCTCCGAGTTATTGCATTGTCTATCCACGCTCCCAGACCCATGGCCCTTAGCCAAGATCACCATCGATATGGAGAAACCGAGCCAATGGGTCTCAAAGTTGTGCAGACTTTATTTTGCGGACGAGTATGCCAAGCGCACAGTTGGATTTCCCTCACGTAGGCATGTCCCGGACATCGCGGGCGCACTCCGAGCAGTTCAAGCCATCCTCCCTAAACTCGAAGTCAAGATGATTGAATTCTTAGCTGAATGGATGGTAACTCTTCTAATGCCAGCCACGCACGTAATGGAAGTGAGGGCACCTCACCTTTCCTTTATGATGCTCAAGGAATACTGGTTCAGAGAACTGTACTTAGGCCTGAAAGTCACAGCGTCCTTCGACCGCTCCGAATCATATACCAGAGTGATCGATGGCCAGGTAAGATGCATCACGCCTGAAGTGAAGCCGCAGAATTTGCAGGTCATCTGGAATGTGCAGTTTATCACAGTCTTTGTGCCAGCATGGATGATCCCGCCTGTCTACCATAGCCTGCGCAGAGAAAGCATTAAAACTGCGAGTTCTGCAAGTCCCATAGGAGTCCAGTCAGTCCGCCCCACCTGGTTTGAGGACACAACACCTAAGGACGCTACCTCTCAGCGATCCCAAGACCCTCACAAGGAGCAAGCCCAGCCACTTCATGGTCTGAAGTTAGTCATCAAAGAAGAAGTGTTACCAGCGACTGACCAACCGCAATTCCAGTCGCTCGAGCTGTTGGCTAGCAGAGGCCTCTTGGCACCTGACACATGGAAGCGCAAACGTGCTCAAGTCAGCCTCAAAGCAACTATTGATGTCCCCATGTTAGGCACAATCATAGAGCAAAATGGCGATGGACTCCTGGAAGACTCCCACATGCCAGTGGGATGGCCACTCCACATCGATGGCGCTGTCAGACAATGTTGCATTCACAGAGCTGCTAGTTTGCAAGAATTAGATGACATGCTCAAAGAATATGATATGAAACGAGATTCTGTTGAAATCAACCATGACGCGCCTCAATGGTCCCATCATGCAGTGTGGAACCGCAAGTATATGGAACCAAAATCTGGATATACACTGGAGCAACTATGGGCTGATTCTGAACCTGCCATAAGTAAAAAAACGACCACGTCCTATGACGTACAGGCAAATGACGTTCAGCGTGCCGTCGCGGCCATTCGGCATTTTCCGCCCCCCATTCCTCCTGACAGCCCCTTCCTACAAGCGTTAGGAACACCAGCTGCCCTGAAAGCCCCACCACAGACCGACACCCTTGCGCAGAGAGTGCTGGAAGAATGGGAACGCACTCTGTGTGAAAACAAGGCAGTAGCAATCCTTGCAGAGATACAAGCTGGACGACCAACAATAATCCACAAGGATGGTGGGGAAATGCTCATTGCCATTGTTCTGGATAAGCCACTGGCGGAAGCAAAGAAATTAGTAGATGACCCTGCGGCATTTACTCGCGAGATGACGCGCATCCTGCGTGACAAGCATACTCACCCGCTCATCGCCCAAATGATGAAACCAGCGGAGAACAGTGAGCCACCCTCCGCCACTGCGGGAGCGAGTGGTGCCAGTAGCAGTGGAAGCCTTCGCACTACACCACACGAGCAGTTCCAGTAAAACGCACCAAACGACACAGAGTACCCAAATTCCTCTTCATGCAATCAGCGTCCAACTTGAACTAGATTGAACGGCGTTGTCACCATGGGGTACTCATGGTTGATAACTGCCTGCTACGATTCCTTTTCCAGTCGACATGCTGGAGCCAGCATAGGATTGCCAGCACAATATATCTTGGTGACAGTGCGGTTGAGCGGCGTTGTCACCATGGGGTACTCATGGCTGATTACTGCCCGCTGCGGTTACCCTTGTTATCAGCATGCAGAATCCAGTATGGGACGGGAGGCGGTGGGGGGCGTTTATACTAATAATCCTTTTCTGGGTTGTTTGTTGTTTTGTTCTGCATTAAATGTTGCATGGTAGTGTAGTGCGATGTCAAAGTACATCAAGCCATGGCGCCCGTCGTTTTTGCTCAGCGCAATCCAGTACCTGCATTGCTTGAATGCCACCTGGCCGTATGAGTTCAGCGCAACCAAGTGAATTGGAATGCCTGCCTCTGAACCCCAAAGTCACAATGAGGCCCAGGATCTCCTCCTTTTGCAGGACTATGTGTACAAACTGACAAACACCCTCAGAACACTGGAAGACACCCTTGCCGTCTTGCAACAAGCGGAACTCCTTGCAGGTGTTATCAACGAGCAAGACTGTAGAGACATTCGCACAGCCTGCAGTTGCATAAGGAGTCTGCGCATTCGAGTAGAAGCCCGTGCCAATGTTACAGAACGTGAAGTGATAAGTCGACAACTGCAGCTCATGCATGCGAGCGTACAACACTACCCAACAGAGGACCTTAACACAGCTGACACAAGTTGCCTATCCAGAACCTCGGCGGAACACTTTGACGATCGACCTGGTCCCTGGGCAGAGAAAAACGCTCGCATTCCCCTACCAAGGTAACTGAACCAGCTACCATAGTCATCTGACCGCATCAAATGCAGTTGGTTGTAACACCTGCCAAGCTGACCGCTGACCATATAGCCAAGGGAGCCAGCACTTCATCTGAAGAGCTGAATACACAACTATCACCAAGCACTGATGATGATTAAATCTCCCATACCATGAAGAGCAATTGCAAGAGCGCTAGTACAAAGGTGAGTACCGCAACCACAAATGTGATGCAATATATGATGATTGGAAAAGCGGTTCTGAGAGGACTCTGAGTGTGCTGTGAGTGCCGTAGCCTCGATGTCTTTTTCACCTTAGATCATGTTTCACTCTTCTGTTTCACTGCGTTAGTTTTCTCACCACTTTGTTGTGACCCGGCGTTGTCGGTGTTTGCTTCAAAGTGTCAGGGTGTTATTTTATGCCATGATGGCTGCTCTTTGAGATCTCGGGGATCCTGGCTGGGGGGATCCCTGGTTTCCGCATTGAGCTTTGTTGCTTCTGCACCCTCTGAAGTGGCCCATTGTGAGTTTGTGGTTGGTTGTTTTTGGTGTTTTCTATGGGCCTGTGTCAACATGGCACACAAGTTGTCATTTGCATGCGCCGAGATGATACTAAGCTATCGCCTCTCGCCTCAACAGATCTTTTTTCACCCATAAACTGGAACCCGTCACGTCACTGTTTTGCGGTTGTGTTTTTGTTTGTGTTTTGTGTGGGTTGTTTTGTTTGTTTGTTTTTGTTTTTGGTGTTGTTTTTGCTTCTGGGGTTTTTGTTTGTTTCGGTTCGTGTTCCCTTTAACGTGACAAGGGCATAGGACTATGTACCGGTCCTCTACCAGTTTACTTTTGCGGCCTCTACAGCTTCGGCCCCTGCATGAATTCTATAATTAATCGGGCCCCTCTTTTTTTTAACCTTGCGTCTCTTTTTTTAACCTTACCTCTTTTTTTTGACCTTGAAAACTCTTTTTTCTAACCTTGCCTCGCTACCTCTCTTTTCTGACCTTGCCACCTCTTTTTTCTAACCTTGCACCTCTTTTTTCAAACCTTGAGCCTCTTTTTCCTAACCTTGCACCTCTTTTTTCTGACCTTGCCACCTCTTTTTTCTAACCTTGCACCTCTTTTTTCTGACCTTGCCACCTCTTTTTTCAAACCTTGAGCCTCTTTTTCCTAACCTTGCACCTCTTTTTTCTGACCTTGCCACCTCTTTCTAACCTTGCACCTCTTTTTTCTGACCTTGCCACCTCTTTTTTCTAACCTTGCACCTCTTTTTTCTGACCTTGCCACCTCTTTTTTCTAACCTTGCACCTCTTTTTTCAAACCTAGTTTGCAATTTTGCCCAGCAGTCCCAGCTCCAGGGATTGAGCCCAGAGCACGGTTAAAGTGCGGCTGGCTTGGAGATTGTGGAAGGTTCTAGACGGTTCCGGGAGATTTGGGAGATTCTGTGCCTATTTGTCCTATCTGCTCTATCTATCCTAGGTTTCCTGTTTGTCCGATCTGTCGTGTTTGTCTTATCTGTCCAATTATTCTAACCTATCCAACCCTGACCTATATCTATCCAATGTTTACATCCAACTTCCGAGACCATCTCCTCGACCTTTCCTCTCCTAGCCTATCCTATCTTATCACATCCTTTCCAATGCAATTCTATCCTATCCATCCTATTCAGTCCTGTCCCATTCTGTCCTATCGCATCCCATCCCGGCTACCTATCTACCTATCTACCTATCTACCTATCTATCTATCTACCTATCTACCTATCTACCTATCTACCTATCTACCTATCTACCTATCTATCTATCTATCTATAAATCTATCTATCTATCTATCTACCTATCTATCTATAAATCTATCTATCTATCTATCTATCTATCTACTCTCTATCTACCTACCCATCTGTCGATCGATCTATCTATCCTATCTGTCCTATCTATCCTATCTATCCTATCTATCCTATCTTTCCTATCTCTCCTGTCTCTCCTATTTATCATATCTATCGTATCTATCCTAACTATCCTTTCTACCCTATCTATCCTATCTTTCCTATCTAACTCTCCTAGCTTTCTTGGCTATCGATCTTTCCTATTTATCTATACTTTCTATTCTACCACATCTATCTATCTAGCTAGCTAGGTAGCTATCTATCTATTTGTTTATCTCTCTATTTCTCTACCTATCCGTGTACAAGCTATACCAGTCTGGATCTATCTATACAGATATATTTGTATTTATTTTTTCCAGACCTATCTATATCAAACTACACTAATTTGAATCTATTTATATCAACCTACTTCAATTTATATCTATCTATATCAAACTATTTCAGTCTCACTCTATCTATGTATATATACATATACCTTTATTCATCTAATTCTATCTATATCAAACTAGGTTAATCTGCATCTATGTGTATCTATGTTTATCTATCTAGCAATCTATCTATCTATATCTATCTATCTCTATCTTTGCCTCCATCTATCTAGCTATGACTATGTCTCTATGTCTATATGTCTCTATGTCGGAATTTCTCTTTGCCTGTATCTATCTATCGATCTATCTATCTTTCCATTGCGTATCGACCCATCTTTCCATCCATCAATTTATCTATCTATCTATCTATCTATCTATTTCACTATCTGTCATTTTTCTGTCTATCTATAGATCTATCTTTCTTTCTTTCCATCGACCTGTGTATCTGTGTATCTATCTATCTATCTATCTATCTTTCTATCTATCTACCTATCTATCTATCTATCTTTCTATCTATCTATCTATCTATCTATCCTTTGAATCCTATCTATCCTATCTATCCTATCTATCTATCTAATCTAATCTAATTTAATCTAATCTAATCTATCTATCTAATCTACCTATATATCTAATCTATCTATCTATCTATCTAATCTATCCTATCCTATCCTATCCTATCCTACCCTATCCTATCCTATCCTATCCTATCCTATCTACCTATCTATCTATCTAATCTAACCTAATCTAATCTAATCTAATCTTATCTTATCTTATCTATCTATCTATCTTATCTATCTATCTATCTAATCTAATCTAATCTAATCTAGTCTAATCTAATCTAATCTAACCTAATCTAATCTAATCTAATCTAATCTATCTGTCTGTCTATCTATCTATCTATCCTATCTATCTATCTATCTATCTATCTATTGATCGATCGATCGATCTATCTATCTATCTATCTATCTATTGATCGATCGATCGATCGATCGATCTATCTATCTATCTAATCTATCTAATCTATCTATCTAATCTATCTATCTATCTATCTATCTATCTATCTATCTATCTAATCTATCTATCTAATCTATCTATCTAATCTATCTATCTTATCTATCTTATCTATCTTATCTATCTTATCTATCTTATCTATCTTACTATCTATCTATCTATCTATCTATCTATCTAATCTATCTAATCTATCTAATCTAATCTATCTAATCTATCTATCTATCTATCTATCTATCTATCTATCTATCTATCTATCTATCTAGTCTATCTATCTATCTATCTATCTATCTATCTATCTATCTATCTATCTATCTATCTAATCTATCTATCTATCTATCTAATCTAATCTTATCTAATCTTATCTAATCTAATCTAATCTAATCTAATCTAATCTTATCTATCTATCTATCTATCTTTCTATCTATCTATCCATCCTTTGAAACCTATCTTTCCTATCTAACTCTCCTAGCTTTCTTGGCTTTCCTATTTATCTATACTTTCTATTCTACCACATCTATCTATCTAGCTAGCTAGGTAGCTATCTATCTATTTGTTTATCTCTCTATCTCTCTACCTATCCGTGTACAAGCTATACCAGTCTGGACCTATCTATACAGATATATTTGTATTTATTTTTTCCAAACCTATCTATATCAAACTACACTAATTTGAATCTATTTATATCAACCTACTTCAATTTATATCTATCTATATCAAACTATTTCAGTCTCACTCTATCTATGTATATATACATATACCTTTATTCATCTAATTCTATCTATATCAAACTAGGTTAATCTGCATCTATGTGTATCTATGTTCATCTATCTAGCAATCTATCTATCTTTGCCTCCATCTATCTAGCTATGACTATGTCTCTATGTCTATATGTCTCTATGTCGGAATTTCTCTTTGCCTGTATCTATCTATCGATCTATCTATCTTTCCATTGCGTATCGACCCATCTTTCCATCCATCAATTTATCTATCTATCTATCTATCTATCTATTTCACTATCTGTCATTTTTCTGTCTATCTATAGATCTATCTTTCTTTCTTTCCATCGACCTGTGTATCTGTGTATCTATCTATCTATCTATCGATCGATCTGTCTACCTATCTATCTATCTATCTATCCTTTGAATCCTATCTATCCTATCTATCCTATCTATCCTATCTATCTAATCTAATCTAATCTAATCTACTCTATCTATCTAATCTACCTCTATATCTAATCTATCTATCTATCTAATCTAATCTAATCTATCCTATCCTATCCTATCCTATCCTATCTTTCCTATCTTTCCTATCTATCTATCTATCTACCTATCTATCTATCTATCTAATCTAATCTTATCTTATCTTATCTTATCTTATCTTATCTTATCTATCTATCTATCTTATCTATCTATCTATCTAGTCTAATCTAATCTAATCTAATCTATTCTATTCTAATCTAATCTAATCTAATCTATCTGTCTGTCTATCTATCTATCTATCTATGTATCTATCTATCTATCTATCTACCAATCTAATCTATCTAATCTAATCTAATCTATCTATCTTATCTATCTATCTTATCTATCTATCTTATCTATCTATCTATCTAATCTAATCTAATCTAATCTAACCTAACCTAATCTAATCTAATCTAATCTACCTATCTATCTTTCTATCTATCTTATCTATCTATCTATCTATCTAATCTATCTGTCTAATCTATCTATCTAATCTATCTATCTAATCTATCTATCTAATCTATCTATCTAATCTATCTATCTAATGTATCTATCTAATCTATCTATCTAATCTATCTATCTAATCTATCTATCTAATCTATCTATCTAATCTATCTATCTAATCTATCTTATCTATCTATCTATTCTATCTATCTATCTATCTATCCATCCATCTATCTATCTATCTATCTACCTATCTATCTATCTATCTATCTATCCTATCTATCTAATCTAATCTTATCTAATCTTACCTATCTATCTATCTATCGATCTATCCTTTGAAACCTATCTAGCCTATCTATCCTATCTGTCCTATCTATCCTATCTATCCTATCTATCCTATCTTTCCTATCTCTCCTGTCTCTCCTATTTATCATATCTATCGTATCTATCCTAACTATCCTTTCTACCCTATCTATCCTATCTTTCCTATCTAACTCTCCTAGCTTTCTTGGCTATCGATCTTTCCTATTTATCAATACTTTCTATTCTACCACATCTATCTATCTAGCTAGCTAGGTAGCTATCTATCTATTTGTTTATCTCTCTATCTCTCTACCTATCCGTGTACAAGCTATACCAGTCTGGATCTATCTATACAGATACATTTGTATTTATTTTTTCCAGACCTATCTATATCAAACTACACTAATTTGAATCTATTTATATCAACCTACTTCAATTTATATCTATCTATATCAAACTAGTTCAGTCTCACTCTATCTATGTATATATACATATACCTTTATTCATCTAATTCTATCTATATCAAACTAGGTTAATCTGCATCTATGTGTATCTATGTTTATCTATCTAGCAATCTATCTATCTATATCTATCTATCTCTATCTTTGCCTCCATCTATCTAGCTATGACTATGTCTCTATGTCTATATGTCTCTATGTCGCAATGTCTCTTTGCCTTTATCTATCTATCGATCTATCTATCTTTCCATTGCGTATCGACCCATCTTTCCATCCACCAATTTATCTATCTATCTATCTATTTCACTATCTGTCATTTTTCTGTCTATCTATAGATCTATCTTTCTTTCTTTCCATCGACCTGTGTATCTGTGTATCTATCTATCTATCTATCTATCTTTCTATCTATCTACCTATCTATCTATCTATCTTTCTATCTATCTATCGATCTATCTATCTATCTATCTACCTATCTATCTATTTCACTATCTGTCATTTTTTCTGTCTATCTATCTAATCTAATCTAATCTAATCTAACCTAACCTAATCTAATCTAATCTAATCTAATCTAATCTAATCTATCTTCTATCTATCCTATCTAATCTATCTATCTATCTATCTATATCTAATCTAATCTAATCTATCTATCTATCTATCTATCTGTCTATCTATCTATCTATCTATCCTATTCTATCCTATTCTATCCTATTCTATCCTATTCTATCCTATTCTATCCTATCTATCCTATCTATCCTATCTATCCTATCTATCCTATCTATCCTATCTATCCTATCTATCTAATCTAATCTAGTCTAATCTAATCTAATCTATCTATCTATCCTACCCTACCCTACCCTACCCTACCCTATCCTATCCTATCCTATCCTATCCTTTCCTTTCCTATCCTATCCTATCCTATCCTATCCTATCCATCTATCTATCTATCTATCTAGTCTATCTGTCTAATCTATCTATCTAGTCTATCTATCTCATCTATCTATCTAATCTATCTATCTAATCTATCTATCTAATCTATGTATCTAATCTATCTATCTAATCTATCTATCTAATCTAATCTAATCTAATCTTATCTAATCTAATCTAATCTAATCTAATCTTATCTATCTATCTATCTATCTATCCTTTGAAACCTATCTAGCCTATCTATCCTATCTATCCGATGTATCCTATCTTTACTAGCTATTTCACCATATCTATCTGTCTATCTGTCTATTTGTCTAATTGTCTATCTGTCTATCTATCTCTCTATCTCTCTATTTGTCTGTCTCTCCTTTCTATCCTATCTATCCTATGTATCCTATCTTTACTATCTATTTCGCCATATCTATCTTTCTAATTCTATCTATATACCTTTATTCATCTAATTCTATCTATATCAAACAGAGTTAATCTGCATCTATGTGTATCTATGTTTATCTATCTAGCAATCTATCTATCTATATCTATCTATCTCTATCTTTGCCTCCATCTATCTAGCTATGACTATGTCTCTATGTCTATATGTCTCTATGTCGCAATGTCTCTTTGCCTTTATCTATCTATCGATCTATCTATCTTTCCATTGCGTATCGACCCATCTTTCCATCCACCAATTTATCTATCTATCTATCTATCTATCTAGTCTATCTAGTCTATCTATCTATCTATCTTTCTATCTATCTATCTATCTATCGATCTATCTATCTATCTATCTGTCTATTTCACTATCTGTCATTTTTCCTGTCTATCTATAGATCTATCTTTCTTTCTTTCCATCGACCTGTGTATCTATGTATCTAATCTATCTATCTATCTATCGATCTGTCTACCTATCTATCTATCTATCTATCTATGTATAAATCTATCTATCTATGTATAAATCTATCTATCTATAAATCTATCTGTTTATCGATCTATTTATCCGTCTATCTGTCTATCTATCTATCTATCTATTTATCTATCTATCTATCTATCGATCGATCTATCTATCTATCTATCTATCTATCCTTTGAACCCTATCTATCCTATCTATCACATCTATCTTATCGATCTTATCTATTCTTATCTATCCTATCTATCCTATCTTTCCTATCTAGCCTATCTATCCTATCTATCCGATGTATCCTATCTTTAGTAAATATTTCACCATATCTATCTGTCTATCTGTCTATCTATCTATCTATTTATCCATCTATCTATCTTTCTATCTATCTATCTTTCTATCTATCTACCTATCCATCTGTCGATCTATCTATCTATCCTATCTGTCCTATCTATCCTATCTTTCCTATCTCTCCTATCTCTCCTATTTATCCTATCTGTCGTATCTATCCTATCCATCCTTTCTACCCTATCTATCCTATCTTTCCTATCTAACTCTCCTAGCTTTCTTTGCTATCGATCTTTCCTATCTATCTATATTTTCTATTCTACCATATCTATCTATCTAGCTAGCTAGGTAGCTATCTATCTATTTGTTTATCTCTCTATCTCTCTACCTATCCGTGTACAAGCTATACCAGTCTGGATCTATCTATACAGATACATTTGTGTTTATTTTTTCCAGACCTATCTATATCAAACTACACTAATTTGAATCTATTTATATCAACCTACTTCAATTTATATCTATCTATATCAAACTAGTTCAGTCTCACTCTATCTGTGTATATATACATATACCTTTATTCATCTAATTCTATCTATATCAAACTAGGTTAATCTGCATCTATGTGTATCTATTTTTACCTATCTAGCAATCTATCTATCTATATCTATCTATCTATATCTATCTATCTCTATCTTTGCCTCCATCTATCTAGCTATGACTATGTCTCTATGTCTATATGTCTCTATGTCGCAATGTCTCTTTGCCTTTATCTATCTATCGATCTATCTATCTTTCCATTGCGTATCGACCCATCTTTCCATCCATCAATTTATCTATCTATCTATCTATTTCACTATCTGTCATTTTTTCTGTCTATCTATAGATCTATCTTTCTTTCTTTCCATCGACCTAAGTATCTATGTATCTATCTATCTATCGATCTGTCTACCTATCTATCTATCTATCTATCTATCTATGTATAAATCTATCTATCTATCTATCTATCTATGTATCTATCTGTCTATCTGTCTATCTGTCTATCTGTCTATCTGTCTATCTATCTATCTATCTTTCTATCTATCTATCTATCTATCCATCTATCTATCTATCTATCTATCTCTCTATTTGTCTGTCTCTCCTTTCTATCCTATCTATCCTATGTATCCTATCTTTACTATCTATTTCGCCATATCTATCTTTCTAATTCTATCTATATACCTTTATTCATCTAATTCTATCTATATCAAACAGGTTAATCTGCTTCTATGTGTATCTATTTTTATCTATCTAGCAATTTATCTATATCTATCTATGTCTATCTTTGCCTCCATCTATCTAGCTATGACTATGTCTCTATGTCTATATGTCTCTATGTCGCAATGTCTCTTTGCCTTTATCTATCTATCGATCTATCTATCTTTCCCTATCTATCTATCTATTTATCTACCTGTCTGTCTGTCTATCTATCTATGTATCTTTCTATCTATCTATCTATCTATCGATCTATCTATCTATCTATCTATCTATCTATTTCACTATCTGTCATTTTTCTGTCTATCTATAGATCTATCTTTCTTTCTTTCCATCGACCTGTGTATCTATGTATCTAATCTATCTATCTATCTATCGATCTGTCTACCTATCTACCTATCTACCTATCTACCTATCTACCTATCTACCTATCTATCTACCTATCTACCTATCTATCTATCTATCTATCTATCCTTTGAATCCTATCTATCACATCTATCCTATCGATCTTATCTATTCTTATCTATCCTATCTTTCCTATCTAGCCTATCATCCTATCTATCCGATGTATCCTATCTTTACTAGCTATTTCACCATATCTATCTGTCTATCTGTCTATCTGTCTATCTGTCTATCTATCTATCTATCTTTCTATCTATCTATCTATCCATCTATCTATCTATCTATCTATCTCTCTATTTGTCTGTCTCTCCTTTCTATCCTATCTATCCTATGTATCCTATCTTTACTATCTATTTCGCCATATCTATCTTTCTAATTCTATCTATATACCTTTATTCATCTAATTCTATCTATATCAAACTAGGTTAATCTGCTTCTATGTGTATCTATTTTTATCTATCTAGCAATTTATCTATATCTATCTATCTATCTCTATCTTTGCCTCCATCTATCTAGCTATGACTACGTCTCTATGTCTAAATGTCTCTATGTCGCAATGTCTCTTTGCCTATATCTATCTATCGATCTATCTATCTTTCCATTGCGTCGTATCTATCCTATCTATCCTTTCTACCCTATCTATCCTATCTTTCCTATCTAAATTTCCTAGCTTTCTTTGCTATCGATCTTTCCTATCTAATGTCAACATCGTATTAATAAACCTCCCCCCTCCCCCCCAAACATTAAGAGCATCAGAATAAAGTTAGGGCCAAACATTCAACTATCGTAAAAATCACCTATGTATCCCAAATGAACTGCCTAATTGAAAACGAATACATAAGGGAACTTTCAAAAAAAAAATAAAATCATCTATGTATTCCCAAATGAATTGCCTAATTGAAAACGAATACATAAGGGAACTTCCCCCCCCCAAAAAAAACACGTATGTATTCCCAAATGAATTGCCTAATTGAAAACGATTACATAAAAGGAACTTTCCCTCCAAAAAAAACACCTATGTATTCCCAAATGAATTGCCTAATTGAAAACGATTACATAAAGGGAACTTCCAAAAAACAACAAAAAACCACCGATGTATTCCCAAATGAATTGCCTAATTGAAAACGAATACATACAGTGAACTTTCTTGGAACTTTAGTATTCACAAATGAATTGCCTAATTGAAAACGAATACATAAAGTGAACTTTCTTGGAACTTTAGTATTCACAAATGAATTGCCTAATTGAAAACGAATGCATAGAGTGAACTTTCTTGGAACTTTAGTATTCACAAATGAATTGCCTAATTGAAAACGCATACATAAAGTGAACTTTCTTGAAAGGGTTTAGTAAGGAAAGGGTTTAGTAAGGAAATCGACCATTTGAGCCTTGTTGATTTTTTTGCACTCCAGAGCTTTTCAGGCAAGATTTGGAGTTTGGAGTTTACTGCTTCCAGCTCAAAGAGTCTTGAGGGCTTCAGAAAGGGTTTGAGAAAGGGTTCAACTAGGAAAGGAATTGAGAAACAAATTTAATTAACCACCAAAATTTTAGAACCCTGAAATCCAAATACTTTATTTAGGGGTGTGCAAACATACATTATTATTTTGATGTCAGGGGACTTCAAGGCTACCCCCTTTGCGCGATTGTTTTTTGGCATTTTTTGAAAGGGTTTAGTAAGGAAATCGACCATTTGAGCCTTGTTGATTTTTTTTGCACTCCAGAACTTTTCAGGCAAGATTTGGAGTTTGGAGTTTACTGCTTCCAGCTCAAAGAGTCTTGAGGGCTTCAGAAAGGGTTTGAGAAAGGGTTCAACTAGGAAAGGAATTGAGAAACAAATTTAATTAACCACCAAAATTTTAGAACCCTGAAATCCAAATACTTTATTTAGGGGTGTGCAAACATTATTATTTTGGTGTCAGGGGACTTCAAGGCTACCCCCTTTGCGCGATTGTTTTTTGGCATTTTTTGAAAGGGTTTAGTAAGGAAATCGACCATTTGAGCCTTGTTGATTTTTTTGCACTCCAGAACTTTTCCAAAAAAACAAATCACCTATGTATTCCCAAATGAATTGCCTAATTGAAAACGAATGCATAAAGGGAACTTTCCAAAAAAAAATAAAACCACCTATGTATTCCCAAATGAATTGCCTAATTGAAAGCGAATACATAAGGGAACTTTCCCTCCAAAAAAAAATAACCTATGTATTCCCAAATGAATTGCCTAATTGAAAACGATTACATAAAGGGAACTTTCCAAAAAAAAATAAAACCACCTATGTATTCCCAAATGAATTGCCTAATTGAAAACGAATACATAAGGGAACTTTCCCTCCCAAAAAAAATAACCTATGTATTCCCAAATGAATTGCCTAATTGAAAACGAATACATAAGGGAACTTTCCCTCCAAAAAAAACACCTATGTATTCCCAAATGAATTGCCTAATTGAAAACGAATACTAAAGGGAAAAAACGGAAAAAAACGGGGAAAAAAAAGTTGGCGTACTTTATTGCGGGGGGGTTTTATTATTGTGAACCGGGAGTTGGCGTACTTTATTGCGGGGGGGGTTATTAACGCCATGTGAACATTATCTATACTTTCTATTCTACCATATCTATCTAGCTAGCTAGGTAGCTATCTATCTACTTGTTTATCTCTCTATCTCTCTACCTATCCGTGTACAAGCTATACCAGTCTGGATCTATCTATACAGATACATTTGTGTTTATTTTTTCCAGACCTATCTATATCAAACTACACTAATTTGAATCTATTTATATCAACCTACTTCAATTTATATCTATCTATATCAAACTATTTCAGTCTCACTCTATCTATGTATATATACATATACCTTTATTCATCTAATTCTATCTATATCAAACTAGGTTAATCTGCATCTATGTGTATCTATTTTTATCTATCTAGCAATCTATCTATCTATATCTATCTATCTCTATCTTTGCCTCCATCTATCTAGCTATGACTATGTCTATATGTCTCTATGTCGCAATGTCTCTTTGCCTGTATCTATCTATCGATCTATCTATCTTTCCATTGCGTATCGACCCATCTTTCCATCCATCAATTTATCTATCTATCTATCTATCTATCTATCTATCAATCAATCTAATCTAATCTAATCTAATCTAATCTAATCTATCTATCTATCTATCTATTTCACTATCTGTCATTTTTTCTGTCTATCTATAGATCTATCTTTCTTTCTTTCCATCGACCTGTGTATCTATGTATCTATCTATCTATCTATCTTTCTTTCTATCTATCTATCTATCTATCTATCTATCGATCTGTCTACCTATCTATCTATCTATCCATCCATCCATCTATCCTTTGAATCCTATCTATCCTATCTATCACATCTATCCTATCGATCTTATCTATTCTTATCTATCCTATCTATCCTATCTAGCCTATCTATCCTATATATCCGATGTATCCTATCTTTACTAGCTATTTCACCATATCTATCTGTCTATCTGTCTATCTATCTATCTACCTACCTACCCACCTATCTATCTATCTATCTATCCATCCACTTCACACTGCAAACTCCACACCTCACATTGGGCACGAAACGCCCAACGTTGCATTTCACATTCAGCATACTGAACACTACAAGTGAAAACCATACACTGCAAACATTACAGTCCACGCCATGCACACTCCACCCACCAGTCACCACACTCCGCACGCCAGATGCAAACTCGACATTCCACATGCCTACCTCCGCACTCTACACACTCCAGCATCACACACACAGAGAGAAAGTGCAAGATGGCGCAAGGTTCCAAACAAGTATGGGAAAGTAGGCCAAGGTTAAAAAGGAACATGCCAAGGTTAAGAAAGAGTAGGTCAAGGTCCAAAAAAAGTGATCCAAGGTCGAAAAAAAGAGGTAAGGTTAAAAAAAAGTGATCCAAGGTAAAACAAAAAGAGATCCAAGGTCAAAAAAAAGTGATCCAAGGTCGAAAAAAAGAGGTAAGGTTAAAAAAAAGTGATCCAAGGTCAAAAAAAAGACTTGCCCTAATTAATCTCTTATGCAACATGCTTGGAAACATGTTGAACGACCTGGCGGAAGCCATACGGCGTTGGACGGAAAAAAAAATTGAGACTCCCAAGTGGACCAGCAGGGATTCGAACCACCACCGGTAGTCTGTCAGTGCTGGCAAGACCAACGCCAACCAACTGAGGTCGCCTCTGCGGCAAACATGCCATATCTGAAGCATGGTACCGACCTTTGCTTGGAAGCAGCTTGTGGGAGCTGGAAGGCTTGCGTACTGAGTGACACATGGAACTGATGCAACTGGCGCAAATTAATCTGTATCTGTGTTCGTCTAGAGAGACTGTTCGTGACGAACATGCAAAACCAGAGCCAACTGTTGTTTGTCTGTTGAGATTTTGGACGTCCAACGTCCATTTCGTGCAAAAGGGTTGCGTTTCGTGGCGCTCCGGCGGCAGCGCCCCGGCCTTAAGAGAGAATAGAAGACGAGCGAGAGGAGATCTGCAGATATGAGGGTGTGCAGATCTAGATCTTCACACCCTCGATCTGCAGATGTGAGGGTGTGAAGATCTAGATGGATGTAAGGGTGTGAAGATCTAGATCTGCAGATGTGAAGATGTGAAGATCTGGGTCTGCAGGTATGAAGGTCTGAAGATTTGGATCTGCAGGTGTGAAGGTCTGAAGATCTAGATCTGCAGGTGTGAAGGTGTGAAGATGTAGATTAGCAGATGTGAAGGTGTGAAGATTTGGATCTGCAGGTGTGAAGGTGTGAAGATCTAGATCTGCAGGTGTGAAGGTGTGAAGATCCAGTATAACGGCTGCTTTTTTACGAAGAACCCTTCGCAGGCGCTCTCGGGAAAAAAAGTTTTTCTTCCGGAAGTGGAAAGAAGTCCAACGTCGGGGTAGTTCATCGTCAGAAACGTCAGCTTGACACACCTGTTGAAGGTCAAAGATCAACACCTTGGAGTTGTGGAAGCCCAGTGGATCCCACAAACGGTTTCCTATAGGAACAAGTTCTACGACTTCTGCAAGAACATCGTGATTTTTTTTGAACGGCGCCCTGTGCCTTTCGGCGGGTCGCGACACTTGAGACTTACTCGTCTACCACGTCACGATCGCAGCCCCGTACCGGGGGGGAATCGATCCGCGGCTAGTTGCCTATGCACGGTCCTGAGATAGGCATTATACCACTACTCGACGAGATCGCCTTTCAAGAACATCGTGAAGATTTGGAAGAAGAACTAGAAGCTGTAACAACTGCAAAGATTGAGGAGAAAAGGCGAGTGTGCGAACTAAGGGTCTGTTCAGCACAAGCTAATGGTAGCGGTGGAGAGGAACAACTTCAAACTGTTGCAGTCCCTCTTTACAAGGTGAGAATGGAAAAGGAAAAGTGGGACGAGTCGATGCTCGCCGAGTACAAATCATTGACTGCAGAAACAAAAGCCATCCGACCAGTCAAAAAGATCGAAGCAGAATTGGTGCCGGGGAAATTGGTCTGTGTGATCAAGGCGGATGAAGATTTTTTTGGGCCACGACAGACATCAAGACTGCTTTTCTACTGGCTCCTCGGCCGGTAGAACAAGGTGTCAAACCTTCCGCCAGACGGTTCATGGCAGGGAGATGCAAGCCCCGGGGAGGTGCAGAAGTGTCACAAGTTAGAACAAACACCGAAGGGAAATTTGTGCAGAATCCTGTGTAAAGGTGGTGACGCTCCAGGAGCAGCAGTGCGACCCAAGTTAAATGGGTTTGGTGGTCGTCTATGTGGACGATCTTATTTTCTTCCGTCCAATGCCTCTTGGCTTTCGTCAGGTCGTTCAACACGTCCAGTTGCATAGAACCGGTAAATTAACTAATTTTTGCATACAAAAGGCCGCCATTGGTTGTGGGCCACAAAAGCGAACTGGTGCGGGACCTGTACATAGTCCAGCCGCCGTCACGATTCCATTGCAGAAGCACAGAAACACAAAAATCACATTGCCATACCGTCGAGTGAGTGAAGCAACACAGCACTATGCGGAAACCAGGGATCCCCCCAGCCAGGATCCCCGAGATCACATAGAGCAAGCCATCAAGGCATGACAACTCAAGAAAGCCATCTTAAAGCACTGATTCGATGTACTTCCCACGCGTCTTTTGGTGGTTTGTGTTTTGGTTTTTTGTTTGCCAACCTGCATCTTTGTCGACAGGTTCGTCCTGCATCGAGGACCGCTTGAAACGCTGATTCCATATTCAGCGTCTGCGAAGCAGAGTGGTGTATTCGTCAGCAAAGAAAAGACGGCACATTCTGGAGACCCACTGACTGGCGCTATCCATGTTAATCGTGATTTTGGCAAGGGGCCATGGGTCCGGCAAAGTGGAGAGGCAGTGGAGCAACTCCGATGTCACTCTCCTTCGGCCTTTTTTGGGTCGTTTCATTTGTTGCGCTTCCTCTGATGCGTTGTGCATGTACCTTCGCGGCATCGTATACTGCCTGTAGTTGGGGACCATGTTGGCTAACCATTACTCCAAGGCATTTACATGCACGGATGGCAGCCCTGCGAGTGCCGGGTCCATCTTCCGGTTGGTTCTTTTTTTCCGTCCAACGCCTTCATGGCTTTCGCCAGGTCGTTCAACATGTTTTATTGCATGTTGCAAATTGGGATTAATTGATGAATTATGGCATACGTAGGCCGTCTGCGGTTGAGTGGCTTCAAAAGTGAACTGATGAAGGATCGATCATCTTCCGGTTGGTTCTTGGCCGCTGTGGCAACCTCAGGGCATCTGGTTGGTTCCGTGCCCCGAGGGGTGTGCGTGGTTGTTCTACCACCGTATGCTGGTGCCTCCTTGGTGCTCGGCAATGTCCAATGTTGGCTGCACTCGCCACCCATCAAAGAAGCAAATGCCTGGCAGCGGTGTGATTTCTTGGAAAAGGCCGGTTTGTGGTAACCCGTCCGGCACGTGCATGATACAATCCTGATGGTAGGCATATATACGTAGGTCTGGGGGTTCGGTCAGCAGCGTATGCAAACAAAATCAGTTCGTTGAATGGGAGGTCCTGGGATCCAGTTGTGGCCGGCTGCTGCTATTTGGTGCAAGTGACGCAAGAAATGCTGGTCTTTCTGTAGCGCACTGAGGAAGCTAGGGAACATCATGCATCCGCAAGCGAAACTAAGGCACTCAGGGGCACTCAGAAATCCGCTCAGTACATCGATTTTTTTTTCCCCTCCAGTATGGCCGATCACGCTCTAAGGCTCGGTCCTTACCTGATAAGAAGCAAAAAATCAATAAAACTTCTACATGGACACAGGTGGTCGCAAACGTCTTCCCATTTTTGGACACCCATTCGGCTTGCTGTGTCCAGTTGATGGTTATTTTGGCAAGCGGCCACGGGTCAGGCAACGTGGACAGACAGTGCAGCAACTCTGACGTGAGTTGTGGTGAGC
Source organism: Cladocopium goreaui (assembly GCA_947184155.2). Classification (NCBI taxonomy): domain Eukaryota; class Dinophyceae; order Suessiales; family Symbiodiniaceae; genus Cladocopium; species Cladocopium goreaui. The sequence continues at coordinate 358,037 of CAMXCT020006609.1, read as the reverse complement.
ACGTGGGAAGTTCTTGTGGCTGGCCCTCGGTATTTGAGGGATTCGTCGTTGCCTTTGCGCGTGGCGTGGTCTTTGGAAGTGCTGGGTCCATCCTCTGCTTGGTTCCGGAGAGCCCTTGGCAAGTATAAATATGTCTCGTGCTTCCTCGTCTGGTGTTTGAGATGATTCCGTGTTCGTAGCTGTGGCCGCTGGGCGCTGAACATCACGTTCGGGTGGGTCCCGCGATTGGGGTAGGTCCGTTGGGATCTGCATGCAGGGTCGGATGGCGCTCGCCATCCATCGAAAAAGTAAATGCCGGGAAGTGGCGTTACCTCTTGATTGGGTCCTGATTGCTGCAAGACCCTGCTGCTGCGCGCATGATTCAAGAGGGCAGACAGACGTAAGTGGTCTGCTGCATATTCGAATAGGATCACTTCGTTGAAGGGCAGGTCTTGCAAGGGTACCCAATGGTGCGAGCCTTCTTAGGCAACTGTGCTGAGGTGACGCATTGTATATCATTGTATGCTTGTCGCGAGTGAGCCAGTCCAGGTTGGAGGCTTTGGTAAGGATGAGCCTGTAGCGGGTGTTTTGGACCAATTGATTTTTGGTGTCAGTGGCGATTGGCCATGGCAGATGTACCACCTCAGAGAATCACGGACCTTGAGACTGCCACACGTCAACGACGTCAATTGAGCTGCATTTTGGACAGTTGCACAATTGCTGCCAGCTACGAAGTTAATCAAGCGCAAAAAGCACTGCTACTCATGCCGCGTACAGCTAAAGGTGCAAGCACATCATCCGGTGAATTGAACGCACAGGTGTCACTGCCAACAGATGATGAATATCACGCCTTTCATGATCAAGCCCTCCAAGAACACAGCCAGTCAAGGTCGGATGCTCTCAAGGGTAAGTCGATATCGCACGTTCTGTGGCTGGCTGCTTCGCTGGTCATGATATTGGTTGGCAATGGCTAGAGGGGGGAAAGACCACGAAGGTGCCTCATTGAGGAACCACAAACAATCTTTCCATTTGGCTGCTGTTTTCTCGTGCTGGATTCGTATTGAAGGAGGGAACGGTTAAGGTTGTTTTTGTGGTCTGTGGCAGTGGTCATAACGAAAAGACCGTCCGCAAAGCCTGTGTTGTAGGGGAATTCGGAGAGCACTTGTGATACGAGCGTCTCCAGATCCGCCACAACAAGACCATTAATTTTGGCATTAGTGTCCTATAGGATGAACTGGTATCCAGGGGGTTTTCTACTGATTCCTCCAGTGGCAAAACTGCCTAACTCCCAGCGGCTGTGCATGAATTTGCAGAGATCTGGGTATCTAACCGCAACAACTGAGTGGTACGTCACCGGACTAACTCGTGAACTGGAGGGTAGCATGAGCCCCCAGGCATGGATGTCGCTAACACCGGCTGTGTGGGAGTTAAGCACCGCTTGAATTTCTCCGGCCATAGGTAGGAGGGTTTCCACATGTTGTAGCATCCAGGCGAGGCGGATGAGGATCGAGAGAAGTTGATGGTAGTGCCTTCGAGGAGCGTGGCATCTACCTTTGTCGGGAGCTGCGCCTGCTCGCTTGGAAGTGCTGTGCGGAAGTGTGAGTCGAGGCCCGGAAGGACTTTGTGGACTGCTCGAAGGTCTTCTTCGTCAGCTGGTGACAGTTGCTCAGTCCACACTCTACCCAAGACATGTTCGCTGTTCCGTAACGTTTGGTTCAGCAGGTGCAGGCCAGGTGTCCTCGTGGCTCAGTTGGTAGGGCGTCGTTCTTGACGGCGCTGACAGACTGCCGGTGGTGGTTCGATTCCCTGCTGGTCCGCGAGTAAGCCTCAAGACCGTAGACCCGCCGAAAGGCAACGGGCTCGGGCAAAAAAAAAAGGTTCAGCAGGTGCAGGCCTTCATTAGACGAGTCATCGAGTAACCTGATCATCGCTTCTGCCAGGTTGGAAGGCACGTAGTAGTTTCTGTCGCTCCGAAGCCCGTGTTTTTTGGCCAGTAGGAGCTGGCGTGACCTCTTGGCATTAGGGGCCGTTCGAGCAATTCCGCCCGGTGTTTGCTGTGCGTCCCCTGTCCAAAGGATAAGGGGTTGTTGCTTGAGCAGGCTGATGGTTGCAATCTCACGGTCCGTGCCGTATTGCTGTCCTTCGTCAATAACCATCAAAGTGAGGTCCTGCATGAATCCACTTAATGTCGACCATGGCATGGTGAGGTCTTGAGCCACTGTGCCTCCCGTGGCCATGGCAAGTTGGCACTTGCTAAGCATCTGCCTCCTTTCCCTTGGGTTGATGTCAAATTTGGTATGCGCGTAACTGCTCTTGTTGCGCTCTTGGTCTCCAACTAGTAACTAGCCTGCCTATGCGCCCAAGCACCCCCGATGGGGGGTCGAGCCATAGGAGCAGGTCAGCGAAGGATTTCGTGCCCGAATTTTCTTTGCACAGAAACAGGATTCTGAGTTTGTTGCTGACGTCCAGCTCAAGGAGCGCTGGTATCAGGATTGCCATCGATTTGGATTTGCCTGCACCAAAAAGTCCTTGAATGCAGAGGTCAAGTCTGTTGGTCAGAAGCGCCAACCTAACTGCACATAGCGTGCTCAGCACATGTCCATCGAGTTCAGCTGCGTAGGAGATGGCTGTACTTCTGATCCAGCTGTGAGGTTCAGCCTGAATGTGACAGGGAATGAGTACAAGGCGCAGCAATTGTCCACAGAGAGACAGGATGTGGGATCTCTTGCCTCCCTCCATACCATCGACAGCAGCCTGTACATTGTAGATTCCAAGCCCGAGTTGATATCTGCACAACGGGGTTTGCGCCACAGCTGTCACCTCGCTGGTGGGTTTTGTGCAGCCGAACATCCAGATGTCATGCAGGAAGAAAGTGGGGGGCAACGGGCCTTTGTCGTCCTTAACTGTTGCATCAACTGGTTCCAGTCCTTGACCCTCCCTGAAGTACCGTTCATGTAGCACTTGGAGCTGTTCCTCTGCAAAGAATTCGATGGCTGGGACTGAGAGGAAGGCTACTTCGATTGCTTTAGGGTTACACTGTCTGTGTATACGGGCCGCAGGTAGCTCGTTTTTGTTCTTGGTTGTGCGAGGTATGATGGTTAACACCAACCCAAATAGGACCTGCAAGTTCGTGGAACCCTGGTGGTCTGGGTCAGTGGTTCCTACCATTGCGATGAGTCGGCCAGTACCGACAGGGCTTATTTTGTGATGGCGTGCTTCGCTCTCCAATAGCTGGTAAACATCCATCTGCGCCAGGCTCGGGTGTCGGAAGGCGAATGCATTATATCCCCCCCTAACTTTCCAATGGCCAAATTCACTACCCTTGAACAAAAACTCGAACTGAATGGATTGCCAGGGTTCTCGCACTGGGCCTGCGCTTTGCATGGTAAGGCCTGTTTCGTTGTATCCTTCGTTGGGGCTAAGCATTGGGAGGTAGTAGTCCAGCATGTAAATCGCTATGGGCAGTTGCAGAGTCCCCAGGAAGTGCTGGACCATTGTGGTGTAGTTCGGCATTTGAGCTCTGGATGCAATCTGAACAGTGGCCAGGGAAGCGAGATACTGGGTAGCGTGCTGCGCATTGTGGACCTTGGCATTTTGTCGTGCTATTCTGTCCACCAACTTTTCGGTTGTGGTGGTTGGATCTTCGCACATGACCGCAAGGTCCCGCAGGAGCCGTTTGGCGACATGGTTGAGTTCAAAACTGCACCATGAGAGGAGCCTGAGGGGGGCTTGCGCATATACCGTATACCTCGAAGGGGAGTACTCCTGGCATTCTCTCAAGGTCTGCTAAGTCATGGCAGCCTTCAGGTAGACTGACACGCGTCCAGTGTGCATAATTGTGTTGTGCATTTCCCAAATAAGCCCGCCATCCTGTGACGTGCGTGATCTTGAACCTCTGTTGTTGAAGCAATCTCATGTCATGCCGGGACGGGTTCCAAATGCACAAGCGATCTTGTGGACGATCTTATGGTTCTTGCTGAACCTCACGCCAAACACAGCTTCTTAAAGAATGCTCCACTCCTGAAGAAGTTGATCACAAGGCTGGGTTCGATTTTTGTGGGTTCGAAGCTCCAAGGAGCGGTCAAGGTGGTTGCAAGAAGTTGAAGGTGGGACAGCAGTCCTACACGGGATCTGTTGAACCGGCTTCAAGAACACCAGGGCAGCTATTTCGGTTGCATCTGTGGCACAGCTTGCGCAGTTCTTGGATGACCCTTACCAAGTGTGTTCCCTTGGACAATGAGCCTCTACCTCCGTCACCAGCATGGCCGGTTCACCAAGGTGTGATTAACCGAAACTAAACGTCTGGTGGAATGTTTGGATGTTGGAAAGTGCGAGCTCACTGATTCAAGCACATATTCCTGCGGTTCCGGAACTTCCACGGTGGGCAAACTTGGTGTGGTGATTGCTCCAAGGCGTTCTCCCAGGTATGGTAGTCGGCAGCTCCATCAGTATTTCAACTGCCAACACACTCCTGCCAAATCACATCATGCAATGCTCCCTCATATTTAAGATAGGCTCCAGTGCACACCCAGTGGCGGCCAAACAGCAGATACAACTCACACTCGATGTATTAAAGGCCCATCGTGGGATTCTCATCGACCCCAAAGATGGTGGTATGTTGTGTTTCCACGCCAATGGGCGCTGCATCACCCTCAATTTTGGAGCTCGAGCTAGTGGGTGGTACTGGAGTCGTGTGGCAGGTCTCATGGCGCGCACCAGTCATGCTTTGGTGGCGCACGGACACGTGCTGTGGCAGTATGTTGATGATCTTCTTGTTTGGCTTGACCGTGTGTCATCACCATATTGGGCAGTTGTGCTTTTCCTGATCCTGGGTACCCCATGTCATGGCACAAAGCGGCTTCAGTCGAAGTGGATTGGCTGGCATATTTCTGTAGCAACATGGTCCATATCGGTCCTCCGGAAAAGTTCCAAAGGAACATCAATCAACTGGACGTGAGGAGCAAGGGCTCCAAGCCTTCAGTGAAACATCTTCAATCTCTCATTGGCCGTTGTTTTGCTTTGGCTCACATCGGCTTGGCACCTCACTCACCGGATCCCAACTACGATGGTTGGCATGGACCATGTCACCTTTCAAACATTTGTATCAGCTCTGTCACCGCAGCTGACCAGGATTTGACCCACAAGCACCAATCACTACTTCAACACGTCCTTAGTGAGAGTTGCCAACTCTCATGTGAACACTCTCTACTTTTTTTCCGTCCAACGCCAGATGGCTCTCGCCAGGTCGTTTATGCTCATGAACACTCTGCACGATGTGAACAAGCTACACTCAAATCACGACGGGTTTGGGTTGGAACCACAGATCCATCGTCGCCGCATTGTGTATTGGATCCTGATGGTCTTGTGGTTTTGAAGGTCCCAGTTGTTGGTCTCCACACCTTTCACCCTGTCTATGACACCAGCTGACTACATTGCAGTGACAGCTACAGCAGACGCTATGGCATCAACAAGAGCTGGCAGGCTTTTGGGGGTGCCCCCGCTTTCTTTCCAGACGCGTCTGCAGTATGGCACCAATTTCAGATCACGCTCTCCGAAGCCCGAGACATGACATGTAGGACTGGGTTTGCGATGACATGCAGAAGCACAGAGCGGCATGCGAACACCTTGCGCAACTCACATTCTGCATTGAATCTCGCCTACCTCGTTGTCGTGTCCCAATTTCTTCACTTTTGGCGTTCTCAGATTTTTCCCAACTTTTTCCAAGCGTGTCGCATATCCCTGGGCATCTCTGTGTCCTTGCAGACTCGTTGAGTCGATCCAAGCAGCCATTACCTGTTGAGCTCACTGCCAGAGATTTTTGTGAAGTCAACTCTTGCGTCGTCTTTAGTCCAAATCGCACAGACTGGCCGAAAGCGGCCCAAACATTTTGGCATTGAACTAGAAAAAACGTGTTGCTGCAGTCCGCTAATTGGTGTATCTAAATCGATTTTCGTCTTGGGGGAGTTTGTAGTCCGGCTTCCGGCTGGTCGATTTTCGATTTTGTTTTTGGTGCCATTTGCAACCCCCGCCTTCTGGGTTTGTAGTTCTTGGTTGTGTTGGGGCACTTGTTTGATCTGTACTGTGTCTATATATAATTAGGGCCCGCTGGTTCTTTATCCAAGTTGTACAATCAGGAATCATATCAAATGCACCACGCATAAAAAAACGCTTGAGCATTGCGGCAGCACTTGAGTTCATATGCTAACATGTTATGTATACATATGGAAATTGAAGCAAAGGAAACCGTATTGTGAACGTGTCATGTGCTTGTACATAATTGTTCACATGTAGGGCCCGGAAATTATTACTGGTCCGTGGCCGGTTTTGCTTCAAGCTTCCACCTCGTTTCTGTGTTCCCACCACCATCCCCTATGCTCCACCGTTCTGTGGTTCTGGAGATGGTGCTGTAGAACTCCCCACTTCTTTCAATCAACCAGTTTGCAACCTTGGCCTTCTAGCTTTGTATATCTTGGCTGTGTTGGGGTACTTGTTTGATCTGTACTGTGTCTGTAAATAACTAGGACCCGTTGGGTCTTTATCCAAGACGTACAGTTATGAATCAGATCAAATGCATCACGCATAAAACAGCGTTTGAACATTGCGGCAGCGCTTGAGTTCATATGCTAACATGTTAAGTATACACAGGAAACCGTATTGTGAACTGGACAAAAAAATCCGAAGGATTGTTTGAAGGATTGTTTCTCCGAGTTTTCTTGCAGATATTTGATGTCTTTACCCATATTTGATGGTAGATATCTTGCGTTTTTGAATTGTTCGGGGGCTTTGTTCGGCTGAAAAAAACAGAGCTCCATGGACTGTCTGCTACAAAGAAAATGATGATGAGAATGAAAACCATGATGATGGTGATGATGATGAGGAGGAGGAGGACGACGACGACCACGACGACCACGACGACAATAGTAATCCTGTGTCAAACTATAGAGCAAAGGTGGGCTGATTTGTTTCGTTTTATCTACGCCCATTTCAAAAAAAAAATGGTAGCATGTAGGGAACTAATGAGCCGGGGAGTGGGATATGATTTCAAATCACCAGGTGGGCCAACAGAAATAACATACCTTCAAAACCACACAAAGTGTTATTATTTGTCACCCATTTTTTTTTGAGAACGATTCTTTGGTCGTTCCAACCTCCATGTCGAAGTCATTGTCCAAAATTTGAAGTTGCGAGGTTCTTTTTGAGATGTGGAACCATTCTTTGGGCATATTTTGAAAAAATGGAACGACACAATACAAAGAACTTTTTGTTGTTTATCCTGCTGTTGGTTCGGAAAGCTGGGTGAACTAGGATTTTTCATTTGAAATGCAGACATGTTGATCACATCCAAACCCCAAAATGGAAGGTGAGCATTCGAAAAGGATCAACATGACAGCAGTTATCACACCAAAAAAATACCATACTCGCATCCACACCATTTTCAACACCAAATTTTCACAATCCAACATCCGGCTTTGTCAAGTCCTATTATTCTCAGTTCGACAATGGTTGTCTTCTTTGCAATCTCTGCAAGCGACTCAGATGGTTGAGAACGATTGTTCAGATGGTTTCGTCCAGTTTCAACCAAAGAAAACATTTCATGATATTATTATCCCATGATTATCCCATGATTATCCATTATTATCCATGGTTTTTTCCCCGTCTTAGTTTGTCTGGCGCTATGCCGGTCGGGATCTCCCGTGGCTATGAGCCGGGGAGAATCCTTCTGCAGTTGCCTATCAGTCAAATAGGCGAGACGGTGGGCCCGGTGGGCGACTGAAATCAGATGCTGGAACCGTCAAACTTTGGAATTTTTTACATGTGCGTTTGTATTGGGATTGCAAGCGCAATTTTGGCATTCTTCAAACGAACATAGATGGCGAATTTGAATGCGAGGTGTGCAATTGGTCACCACCATACCCAGTTTGCAGTACATAACCAAAATCCACTCCAAGAACCAGCCGATGATGGATTCTGGAAACTGAATAACACAATACAAATTGGTGACCCACTGTACTGTAACAGAATTTTCTAGTTGCATGAAACATGTCTAACATTGGGTGCTCCATGTGACCCAGTGACCCAGTGCTTTCTAGTAAACCACAGAAAACCAACCAAGTTTGGGGATTGGGTGCCATCCTCGAAATGTTGCTGTATGATATGTATATAACAGCACAGATCTTACCCGTGTTTTTCAAACTCCATTTGACAGGTACCAAACATCGGGACCTGTCGCAAAATGAGTCAGATCCTACGCTGCAACATGAGAGATGGCTGGTGGTTCCATGCTTTGGTTGGCCTTTTTTGATGCATGTTAGATGAATCTTCCTATCCACCTCATGTGTAAAATTTGGCGATGGATCAACGCCTATTCTACAATATTTGGAGGGGGATGAACAGCTATTTTTCAGCCATTTTTCAGCCATTTTGGTGTTCACCAGGGCCCAGGGTACCAGGGTGCCTCGACCCAGAACCATTTAGAGATGATCTTGAACCGTTCTTGGAAGCTAAGCACCGGCAAAGGCATTGAGGTTTATGGCTATTTGTTTATCGCTGCTGCTATACACACATATAATTCAGAGAAAAGTACGCACATATGTACATATATATGTAGATACCTTGTATATCGGTTCTCGATAGATTCACCTCAGACTACATCCCGTATGCTGTCAGTCCAAACTGCTTTAGCTGCACCCAGAGGTGCCGCATGTTTGTTTGGAGTCTGGATAAATGGATTGAAAATGATGGTTGATTCATATGCTAAGGGGACTGTCATTGAGATATATGGGTATACAACTGGGGGGTCTAGGATTGCTATTGGATTAATAAGCATGGTGCAATGGCCCTGATCCGTTGGAATATACCCCCTACATGTATAACCATATATCATATATCCACATAAATTAAGTGGAACTACACCCCCATCTGCTTAAATCCCGCAGTATCCTTGATGTTTCTTGATGATGGTTGATCCTCGGAAAATCGACTTTCTGTCGCTGTTTTCAACCACTTTTTACATGAACCCTCAAAACCATCTATGAAAACCCTAAGAAAAACCCTAAATGAACCCTAAAGAGACCCTAAAGAAACCCTGTAAAAACCATATTAAAGTGTATATAGTGAAGTATCTGTGGAGTGAGCGCACATGCTGCGGGTACTAGTACTGTACTATCCAGAATGTCAACCCAGGATTTATTTTTTCCATGTCAACCTGGGGTGGCTTGGTTGAATCCCCATATGGTCTCGCTATACCCATTGGGAGTACCGTATTGTAGAATCAATGACTATATTCCATTGCTTCTATTAATCCTAGTCTACCTGCAAAAAGTCCCACTATCAATTTTTTTGGACAAACAAAATGACATATAGTATTAGAATTATCACCAAATTCTTAGTCTACCTATGTAGTTATATTCATAAAATTATCAACAATTATCAAATTCTTCTCCAATGGGATAATCATAATCTACCGTATTACGAATAGATATCTACCAGTGATTTATAATTTAATTCCCATATACTAAAAATAGACCCATATAATCCCATACAATCACAAAGTAATCCAGAAAAACTATAGTCCCCATTATCATATTGTAATCTTAGTATACCATTATTTTTATATACCATTCCCATATAGTCCTACTACTATTTCCCATTAATGGATTGTGATAAATACCCAGATGTCATATATTACACTCTTGGAAATACACAGTATTAGTATTATTACTATTCTTAATCCAATACTATCACACTACTAATAAATATAACAAGAATCATCCATATTACTCTTATTAGATTATAATCAATTATTATTCCTATAGATACTAGTCCCAGTATACCCATAGACTCCCTTCATCTTGGTTGAATTCTCAATAGTAGTAATCATTACATACTATCATTACATAAGAATAAGATCCCATTAAATAGATAAATAGATATTATTACTATCATGACAGTCATGGTATATTTCCTAATGTACTAGATATAATAGTACTAATAGAAAATATTTATTTACTAGTAATTATCTACATTTTGTTACACGTACTATCTAGTTGTACTAATAATATAGTACTAATATTATTCCTATCTATTTATTATTACTAATACTGTTTAATATTTACCCATAGTAAATATATGACTCACGGGAAATATTATAGTACTATCATTATTTAGCCATTATCATAGTCATGGCTGTATGAACATCTATTAAGCACTATCAATCACTATTATTACCAGTAACCCATTAATTTAGTCCTATAGGTATGGGATAGTATAATATAGTCCTATACTAATAGAAATACTATACTATTATACTATTATACTATTAAACTTTTATACTATTATACTGTTAAGTATACTATTAAACTTTTATACTATTATATTATTATACTATCATTATTATAGGCCCCAAGGTCCATGGGACGCTCCGAGCCCCAGGACCCCGAGCTGCGCAACGCTTCGGTGGCCCTCAGCGAGGCGGTTGCTGAGTTCGCGCTGAACCACGGGGAGGCGGCCGTGCAACTGGCGCGAGAAGCCCGTGTGGCGCGGCGAGAAGCCCCTAGGGAAAGACGATAAAATGGTGGTTTAAACTAGGGAAAAACAAGGATTCACCAGGAAAAAATGGTGGTTGAATGGTGGTTTAACTAGGAACAATGGGAAAAACAAGGATTAACTTGGGAAACACAGGGAAACATTTTGGGATTTACCTTGGAAACGTGGGGAAACATGGGATTTAACTAGGACAATTCCAAAAATGGTGAAACATAGGGGGTTTAATTAGGCAAAAACGGGGATTTGATGAGAAGTCATCAACAATAATGTGATTGTATATATATATATAGATAATGTCAACCCCGGATTGATAAACCATGGTTTATTAATTAGGGGTGTATTCCTCCAATAGTCATAATATGATACTTAAATGGTACCCTCCCAACTAAACAGCCGTAAACGGGGTTTATTAATCCAGGCTTGACATTATATACTATTTAAATGGGGATTTCAGCACCAAGAAATGGGATACCACTGAGATTTCAACCATTTTCACAAGGCTAATTTTTCACAGTGAAACCTGGGATGACAATGGGATTGGATTGATGATAGGCAACATTTTTTTTGTCCACTAGTGAATGGAGGGAGCGCTTCGGAGCTATTGTTGTATCCATATTTACGAAAAACCATGGGGGGAGACAAGAAGCTAGAATCAGAGTTTCGGAAACGCATGACGGTGATGTTCAGGATTTCAAAAAGGAAGACGAGGGATCCCCAAATTATGGGTTTCAATGTCAATAGTGAACTTGATCAGATTTAGGAGGTTTTGGGAGAACCCACCATTTTTTTAAAATAGAAACCCTCAGTTTTACTCGCAACAGCAAGTGTGTCTATCATATTTTGGGAGGAAGAACCCATGAGAAATCGGGCGGGGTTTCCTTAAGTAATGATGTTTTTTTTTTTGATGGTTTATGAACATGCGAAAAGGAAGGGATGATAGCTTTTAAAGCCTTCAACACTGAATACAAAAGGTGATCACCCGCAGGGAGTTGAATTCTTGGTGTTGGTTACTGTAATAGTTGATTGAAATAGTTGATTGATTTCATCTGATCTAAGCTTCAAATTATAATGTTGGTGCATGGTTGCAAAGGGTTGGTTACAGTAAAACCGTAAAACCCAACATGGGAACTCTTTTCAATGAACCAATAGAAGGCATGAATTAGTTTTTTTTCACAATAGGGCCATCAATGAACCCACAGATGGCTTTCAATCAGAGATTTGAAACAGTGTTTTCTTTTTTTTTTGGTGGCAAATCTAATGAACCAAATCCACTTTGTGATCTTTGTTCTGTCAATTGGCTTGTTCCCAACAGTGCCTGTTGGGTTTCAATCTCTGGGGATTCTTAATCTCCACTTACCTCCCTACTGAGGACATCTTCCAGGAGACTTCCGAAGGCAGATCCGATGCCACCCGCGTTTTGATGGTGCCTCGCTGTTTTTTTTGACGTTTCGGGGTCGGCTGGCCCGAAATGAAACTGGGGATGGTCTCAGTTTCAACACATTATGAAAATGGAGATGCACATTTTTGGACTGAAACTCGGAAAACAATCCCCGATTTCAGAATGGGTTATATGAATCATCCCCAAATGGGAGGGTCATGGTCGGTTTACCATGGTTTACCACATAAAGTATGATGCAGGATCTGACTCCATCCAATTTGGGGTGCCACAATTTGGGATGATGGACCCTGATATTTTTTGTGCATAGACTAATTATGACTAATTGAAGCAATTCAAAACCAACATTGATGCAAATTGATATCAAAAGTCAATTATTGATACCAAAATCCTGAGCCATATCCAATCAGATGGTGTTTAAAATCACCATTAAACACCATTAAACACCATTAAAATCACCATTAAACACCTTTCAAAAGTCTGAGCCATCTCCGGACTCTCAAGGAGTTTTGTTTGGCGTTCTCCTGCACCGAGGTGGCATTGACGGATGTTGAGTCACGACAAGAGGCCATTCAGCTAGGCCACGGGGATATGATGTGGGGAAAGCTGTTGATGGACGTGGCCAGACTTGGGATGGAAGGGTTCGCAGCGAAAGAAGCATTTTTTTTGCTGGCATTGAATCTGGCATTGAATCTTTTTTGGCTTTCACATTGTTTTTTTTGCTATTACACATCATTCAATATTGATGCACAAGACATGAAAAAACAACTGATTGATCATTGGGTCGGAATGCAACCAGCCTCATCAGATGGATTTGTCTGAAAGTTTGGTAGCCCCAATGGCCCAAATCCTGCGGCTAATAGCTGTACTTAAATGGCCACTTGGGGTTACACAATTTTCAGACATCCTCAATTTCGATTCTCAATTCTTGACATCCCTAATTTTTTCATAGGAACACCCCCATGATTCCGTTGGTTAAATCTTTTTCTCCAGTAAATTAACATAGACCCCGGCAGATAGGGGTTGGAAGATTAGTGGCTTATTTTCAGGGTCTATATTAATTTTCCAGAGGGTAAATTCCATGTTCATGCCAGGTGAGGCGGCTTTGCTGGGGCTCACTTCGCCTGACAGCGATGCAGAGAAACGCCGTCGCGCTCTGGTCTTGCAGTCCTTAGCGGAGGCTGCCGCCTTCAGATGTCGTGGAGAGTTGAGAACAAAGGCGACTTGGAGATTTTGGAATCTTTTGGATATTTTTTTGGTCGGTATTTCCCATGGTATTTCCCACATTTGGGGCCTGAACCTTTTCGGATGCGAACCATGATTCTTGGCAAACATTCAATTCTTGAATCCTCGGTATGAGTGTGTTCAAATTATTCTGGCGCTGAATTATATTACTCTCTGGTAATGACTAACATAGCTATTGAAAATGACCATTTATAGTGGATTTTCCCATTAATCATGGTGATTTTCCATAGCTATGTTAAATTACCAGAGGGTATTGTAGTATATACACATAATTGACACCATTGCATGGCTTGTTTGGGTAGGGCTGACGTTCAGGTAAAAAAATTGGGTAGCACTTGTAACTGGCTTTTCGCAGCCACATTTTTAGCAGCGTCGCAGCACTAAGGCTGTTAGCTGGGCAGAAGAGGCTATAGCTATCCAAAAGGATTTGGGCGACAAGATCATGGAGGGATACGCGCACCGGTGGCAGTTGGTGGCAGTGATTTCCGCCTGGGATCTTGCGCTGGGTGATGTTGACACAGAGATCCCATTGTGTCAACACAGATCCAGTGAATAAGCCCAGAGATAGCGAATGTCTGGGAACTTTTCGCACCTGTATCCTTTGAACTGTGCAGCTGGCAGTTTTTACTGGTTTATTTTCCGGCTCGAACAACAACTTGGCTGGCAAATTGACTTGGAAACGGTTTTGTTCAAAGCTGGGGGGTCCCTAAATCATCCCCACATCCACAAAAATTAGGCTGTTCTAAACCTTGGGGAAACCGTCAAAAACCACCATGACGCTGCCGCGGCCTTAAGGCGAACTTAGCCATGGCATCAGCTCTGATCCAGAAGGGTGTGAAGGCGGAAAAAGAGGTGTTTTTTTCTCGATCTGGGTTTGTCCAAACATTGGAGAATACCTAAAACACACCACAATGGTCCCTATAAAATGGTAACAGTTACAATAAACATTTTTGATGGTACCCTATGATTTTCAGACCGACTTGGGAAGTTGAGGCTCTGGGCACAGATGGTAAGATCCCCAAAAAGCCGTTGGTTATAACATTTCACAGACCCTACTAACCCAAGAAAATAACAGTTATGTATACAGTATACATAATGTTCTATCTCAAATGTTAAATATGCTGTGTATGCTACATCCATGCTTGGCTTCCCATCATGCTTCGACTTATGCCCAGCCCATGCACAGCTTGGGAGGCGCATCAGCGGAAACACTACCAGAGGCACAGACCAGCTGGGTAGCAGCAGGAAGATTCACAGGATCCCCCTATATTTGCTTTGTTTCCTCCAGATTCTTCCTTAAACTAATCCATTGATACAACAGCTTCTTTGGGCCTAGTTCTGTGGACCCAGAACGTGGATTGCAACAAAACAAGCTCTTTCATGGAATGATGGATTTCACCAGTTTTTCACAGAGTTGTTTCTGTGGAAGCAACTCTCCGAACTGGCTATGAATAATCCCCTGGTTTGGGATCAAGCCCCACTTTATCTATGGGACTTCTGTCTGGCCCTTACGGGGTAGTTGCCAAATGGTGCCCATTCCGTTGCGTGGTTTATCAAGTTGGATCCATGGACGCTCCCTGAACACTGATTCCCATGAATTGTCATATCCCAATTTCATATCCCATGACAAACTCAAGTTGGATCCCAGTAGATATGGGTCTGTCTGAAAATGAGCTATCCATAGCTATCCCAAATCTATGGTAATTTTATTCCCAATGAAATGGCCGCAAATGGGGGGGGTTCCCACATTTTCAAGCACACATATGATATTTGTATGTATTAATGATATTAGTGGTTACATATCCCAGTATATCCCATTGATTCCCAAGAATTTTCGAGTGGAATTCCTTTTCTGATGCTCAACCCGACTCATCTTTGGACAAGAAGATCCTGAATCGCCAGGCCCATCGATACCCATGAAAAACCCCAATAGAAAAAAAACCCATGAAAAAACACGCATTAGTGTATACATGTATCTGGGTAAATTATAACGACCTCACTGCGACCTCACTGGAATCATAGCAAACAAGGGAAATCATCCCTAAATGGCCTTATTTCAGGTTAGTGAATTATTATAATTTACCATGATGTATATCCAAATAGATATCATATATTAATCTAGTACTACAGATCAATCTGAAAACTCGGAATTACAACTCCAGCAAACCTCTACTTGTCCCATCAGTACACCCATAAATATTTTTGCGGGGCAAACCACTTTTTTTTATTGATGCTGATAGAACCTTGAGTACCAAACACACACACACAGAGATTTGTATATATATATATACACATCAATCTATATTCTATATACACAATTATATATACAACATATACAATCTAGAGATTGATTGTTAACCACCCATGGCTTTTCTCAAGCCAGGTCCATCAAGGCCCTGAAGCTGGCCCTGGAGCTCTTCGCGCCGTCCGAAGCTTCGGACGCGGCGCCGGAGCTGTCGGCGCTGGCGCGCAGCGGCGAGGCAAGAGCCTTGCACGGCTTGGCCTCCGCCTGTGGACGCCTGGAGGAGGGGGCCAGTGGGGATAGATCACATTTGTAGCTGCGGAAAAGAACGGATATGTATATATATATATATATGTATATATATATATAATATATATATATATGGCTGAGACTCTTCCAAACAGCAGACACCAAGGAGCATGGAGAGGCGCGGGGAAAGTATGGCAGAAACACAACCTTTTGGTCCAATGACCAATGGACTGCTGGCAATAGACAACCCTCACATTGCAGATGAAAAAGGAGCGCTTGTGCAGGAAGCTAGTTTGATGTCACACTTGCAACAAAGCAAGAGCGTTCTCAAGTTCCTTCATGCTCGAGGCGGCATCCAGGTTTGTCCCCTTGTTGGTCGAAGGTGTCGGACAAACTTTTGCGGCTTGGGTTGCCCGGCATACTGCACCCAGCCGACCCTGTCAGCAATCTTGCTGGCTTTTGTCCTCGGGGGGCTACTTGGAATTTTTGCCTGCCTCCTTCTCCTTTGGACTTTCTGGACTTCCCTTCAAGCCTCATCTTCTGAGCCATCTTCCGTGCGGCCATCTCCATCATCAGGTTCACGATACTCGGCACTTGCCGGGTATTTGGATGAGTTCAGGCCCAACGACGAAGGCCACATTGAGCTCACTAGCCAGGTGGGAGACCTTAAAATCTCCATCAGGGACCGGCCGAGAAAGCCACTCAGTTTCTGAGCAAAGTGCATTGGGGAGCTACCAACGTGCTGATTCTCCTGCTGCTAGCCTTGGTTCCTTTGATCTGGTCTCTTCCAGCCTCCTGACAGCCCTCAGCTTCCTTTGCCTAGGACTTTGGAGACGAGGTCACAGATCGAGAGCACCTTCTCTGCCTGCCCAGGTTCAGCCACCTCTAACCAAAAAAGGGTCAAGCGCTGTGCTTTCTGGTCGCGTGCGCAGCCCTAACAGGTTTCCACAAATTGATCTACGCCCCCGCTACTACGCCATCCTGCGGGCCGAAGCAGTTGAGCGCCCAGTGCTTTGCACCAGTGCCGGTGCCTACTGGCAGATCATGGGAGATCTCGAGAGTAGCAATTCGGTGTCACATTCCTTCCCTTCAGAGCTGGAGGCAAAGACCTATCTCTCAGGTGCAGGGGTTGCAGAGTTTGACACAGTGGCATAGAAAAGATGGAGAGTATGGACACCATGGATGGCGTTCTCACCTTGGAGGTGGACAGTGTGAAGTGCTGTCATGGTCGCTCGATCCAGCGGCAGAAGAGCTTGCAGAATGTATTGTGTTGGCACTTATGAGGAGAGAAGCGGGTGTGCTTCTAGGCGTGCCAATTGGGTTTCTTCCAGACTCAGTTCTAGCAGAAGGTGCGCTGGGATCAGAGGAGTCAATTTTTGAACCTCACAAAATTTTCACGGTGGCATCTTTGTTGGAGGAGGGTGGAATTTTGTCACAGACAGGGCGTTTACATAGTAGATGTTTTGGTGGTGGACTGCACAGCCGAGATTTTGAACTATCTGAGACTGTTTGCAGAGGACGAAGAAGTCGTTTATGGCTTCGACGAAGAGAGCCCATTTTCTTTTCCAGCAATAGATGCATTGCTGCCTCTCATTCGGCGATGCGCAGTCCACAGACGAATGAGCAGACTTCTACACACCAGAGGAGGCGGATGCAGAGGTGGATGGATCGCCTCGTCCAAAGCTCCTGCGCGCAGGCGAAGATCTGCGCTACGAGGGGCTACTCCTACAGGAGGTGGTGCAAAGGTAAAGGCAAAGAGGCCAACAATTGCCACTTTGGCACAGGACATGGGAAGCATGTTGGAGGCGCTCCCGAAAATTTCAGCGGAGTTGGGGTTGATGTGGGGCTGGCCAGTTGAGGCCTTTTTATTTGGGTTAGCATTGGCTGGAATCTTTCGGAGAGGTCCTTGCTGCACTACGCGACGACCTGATTTTACCAAGCGACGCAGCTCCAGGAGTACGTTTTGCCCTGCTCCGTAAAAATGCCCGGAAAACTCGGGGGAGGGCGGCCAGACATCAGGCTGCAAGGGTAGATCCGCCTGATCTCATATCCCTCCTTGAAGCAGTTTTTGGACGCATGCCACGGAGCCAGAAGTTGTGGACTTTTTCTGCCGCAACCCTGGGACGGCATTTTGCTGACCTCCTGGCGGCGCTTGGTTTGCCAACTACGAAGGTGGATGGGAAGAGGCCTTTTGACCTAGCCTCACTCAGGCCAGGTGGTGCAACTCTTCTCCTTTTAGAAAGCGAGTCACCAGAAAACGTGCGGAGACGTGTTCGTTGGGCAAGTCCAAAAGTGATGGATATCTACATTTAGGAAGTGATGTACACAACCTTAACTGAACATTTGCCCCAAGACGCGAAGTTACGTATTCAGCAACTAGCTTCAGTTTTCCCCCAAGTTCTGGATCAAGCTCTCCTCTTTTTGAATGCAGCCATACCTCCCACTACATGGCTGAGACACTTCCAAACAGCAGACACCAAGGAGCATGGAGAGGCGCGGGGAAAATATGGCAGAAACACCAGCTTTTGGTGCAATGAACAATGGACTGCTGGCGATGGACAACCCTCACATCGCAGATGAAAAAGGAGCGCTTGTGCAGGAAGCTGGTTTGATGTCAAACTTGCAACAAAGCAAGAGCGCAGATGAAATAGGAGTGCTTGTGCAGGAAACTGGTTTATATATATATATATATATGTATTTATGTATATATGTATATATGTATATATGTATATATGTATATACATACATACATACATACATACATACATACATACATACATACATACATACACACATCTGTATATATATATACATACATATATACATATGTACATATATACGTACATATAAACATACGAATATAGATTGATATCAAATCAATGTGTATATGGGTTACATATTAGTTGTTTCTACGGTTTATGAACTAGCAATTGCTTACAATTCCTGGGATGCACATTCAAATAGGACTGGGGTGGGGTTGGGGGTTGGCAATTGTAAAATGAAAGGTAGAAAACAATCAGAAATGGTGGTTTTACCATGAAAAATGGGGACTTAACTGGGACCAATTTGGATTGATGGTGGGGAACACATCAAGTTGTGGCCATTTTAATGGGAAAAATCATGGTGAACCATGTGATTTTGGGGTCGCTGTCAAAACCAAATCGGGAGGTAAGTGGAGATTAAGAATCCAAGAAACAACCATATTGGGCGATTTTGTGGTATAGAACATGGATTTTTGGGTACACCAAATTTGATCCAAAACTGGATGACAAATGGATTTGTGGAACTGAGAAATAATGCGATTCCAGTTGCGAATTTCTTCTTGGATTGGGATGTAGTGGGATGGAAACCAGCTATGAAACCTTACTAAGTAACATAGGAGAACCTGATGAGAAAAGGTAGGTAACTTCGCCAAAAAATGGACATGTCCAGCTTGGGGACTCAGCAAATACTGAGAAACCCTGTCGTTCAGTCGCCAATCCTCACAATTTGACGGTAGCGAAGTGTTCAAGAACTCGACAACCTGCTTAGAGATGGACTATTCCTAGGGTGATTTTTTAAATCACCATGTTTTTTTCTGGGCAGTTTCTCCCAATTTTTTTCTAGAAACTCCCCATAGTGCTTGGTGGTTTCGAACATTGATCTTCAAGGATCATCATATCCCAACTCATTCTCTCGCGGGTTATTTTTTCCAGGAGGCTCAACCACCAGCAAAATGATTTTAAAATCTCAGTTTGTTGCTAGTATTCTTATTAAATTCGTATCAATTCCAATGATATCCCAAAAAAAATTGGGAATATCAGCATAAATTCCCATAAATCCCCTGATAAATCCGCAGAATTTCAGCATCAATTCCATTCAGTTCCCATAAAAATCCCAACTTTCTGACATCCCTCAGACGTTTTTCCCCTCAGACGCCAGGACTTTCGTAGCTCCGTGAGCCGGGCACGCGAGGCGGCAGCCATCTGGCAAGAGCTAGGCTACCGCATGGAGGACGGTGGTGTTTTTTCGAGCATGTCGTGGCATATGATATTTGGGTATGGGTCAATACCTATACATACCATTTTTAGGGGGATGAACACCCATTTACCAGCTATTTTGATGTTCACCAGGGGTACAAGGTTTTGACACACTGCCATATGATATTATGATATGGGTTTGTCTGAAAATCGTGTACCCCTACACCCAATGGTTTTGCTGATCATTATCCCTACTAAATGGCTATAATTGGGGGTATACCCCATTTTCAGACATACCCATATTTAAATGGTGTAATGTCAACCCTGGATTAATAAACCCAACTATTGGAGGAGTACCCCCCATGGTTTAATAAACCACGGTTTAGCAAAATCCGGGGTTGACATGATTAAATGGCATATAGGTATAATTTTTCATGGTATACAGGTATATATATATATATTAAAGTGGTATAATTGTTACTGATGTATTAAATGTTATAACTATTAATGTTACGTATATGAAATGGTCTAATGGTATATTAAATGGTATATTATATTCATGGTATATTGATGTTACTTGAATGGTAGAATAATGCTATATTTATATAGCACATTAGTGGTCAATTAGAAAATAGTATATTTGGTCAACATTTTTCACAAACCAGAGGGAAAGGGGGGATCGAATTGTTATATTAATGGAATACATGGGCTTGTCTGAAGATAGGATGTACCCATAAAATGGTCATTGATGGTGATTAACCAATACTTTCAGGGTGGCACCCTGTTTTCAAACCAAGATAGCTATGGAAAATCACTATTTTTGACAGGTGAACCATCTATAGAATCTATGAATCAACCATTTTCGCTGTGTTAAATTCCCAGAGGGTAGTGGGTCTAATTGTTATCTTAATGGCATAGGTGATCGAAGCAAGGGCATACCAATCATGGATCATCTTGGTCATTTGGGGATGGAATCATCGATACTGTTGTCACATGTCCCCGTACACTGTTGGGTCATGTTATGACGATCCAGTCTGCCAATGTGGGATTATTGTTCCTCTTTTTCTGAGGCACTCTGTTTGATGTGTAAAATCCTTTTGCATTTTCGTCCCTTGTGGCACAATTGAATTGACCTCAAAGGGCTAATATTTACTGGATATATAGCTTGAAACAACCAGCCGATGATGGCTGGTTGATATCACCATTGTTGCTTCATATCCGCAGAAACCCTCTGGTAAACTAACAGTTTGCTATTGAAAATGGCCCATTTATAGTTGATTTACCCATTAAAAATGGTGATTTTCCATAGTTATGTTAGTTTACCAGAGGGTAATATGTAATATCTCTCAGAACGCTGACACTTCGTGAACACCAGGAGGCGTTAGAGTTAGAATTCCTGGCGCGGCTGCAGTTGCAACTGGGTCAATACAAGGAAGGTCGCAAGAGCGGGGAAGAGGCACTCAAGATCTTCATAGGCGCCAAGAGCCATGGACTGGGACATCAATTGATGGGTCGAATTTTTGTCACGCTGAGAAAAAACATCCAAAAGTTGGGACACTCTATATCTATATCTATATCTATATCTAATATACATATGTATGTATATATATATATATGTATGTATGTATGTAATGTAATGTAACGTAACGTAACGTAACGTAACGTAACGTAATGTAATGTAATGTAATGTAATGTATGTATGTATGTATGTATGTTATGTATGTATGTTATGTATGTATGTTATGTATGTATGTTATGTATGTATGTTATGTATGTATGTTATGTATGTATGTTATGTATGTATGTTATGTGTGTTATGTATGTATGTATGTATGTTAGTTATGTTAGTTATGTTAGTTATGTTAGTTATGTTAGTTATGTTATGTATGTATGTATGTATGTACGTATGTATGTATGTATGTATGTATGTATGTATGTATGTAATGTATGTAATGTATGTTATGTATGTTATGTATGTTATGTATGTATGTATGTATGTATGTATGTATGTATGTATGTATGTATGTATGTATGTATGTATGTATGGTATGTATGTAATGTATGTATGTATGTATGTATGTATGGTATGTATGGTATGTATGGTATGTATGGTATGTATGGTATGTATGGTATGTATGGTATGTATGGTATGTATGGTATGTATGTATGGTATGGATGTATGGTATGTATGTATGGTATGTATGGTATGTATGGTATGTATGGTATGTATGGTATGTATGGTATGTATGGTATGTATGGTATGTATGGTATGTATGTAATGTATGTAATGTATGTAATGTATGTAATGTATGTAATGTATGTATTGTATGTAATGTATGTAATGTATGTAATGTATGTAATGTATGTAATGTATGTAATGTATGTAATGTATGTAATGTATGTAATGTATGTAATGTATGTAATGTATGTAATGTATGTAATGTATGGAATGTATGTAATGTATGTAATGTATGTAATGTATGTAATGTATGTAATGTATGTAATGTATGTAATGTATGTAATGTATGTAATGTATGTAAAGTATGTAATGTATGTAAAGTATGTAATGTATGTAATGTATGTAAAGTATGTAAAGTATGTAATGTATGTAATGTATGTAATGTATGTAATGTATGTAATGTATGTAATGTATGTAATGTATGTAATGTATGTAATGTATGTAATGTATGTAATGTATGTAATGTATGTAATGTATGTATGTATGTATGTAAGTATGTATGTAAGTATGTATGTATGTATGTATGTATGTAATGTATGTATGTATGTATGTATCTATCTATGTATATATGTATGTATGTATGTATGTATGTATGTATGTATGTATACATATCTCTACATATAAGCCCACTGTGGTGAAACATATTTGCTTAGTTCACTGGAACTGCACCCCCAAGTATGATGGAGCCATTTTGTGGAGTTAGCGTGAGGAAAGAAGGGGCTGGAAAGAACGCAACAATTTCCAGGGTGTTTTTTTTTCTTAAATAGGTTTTGGATGCAATATCTTTTTTCACCCCTTTGTGGACCTGGATCCGATTCATTTGAACTGACATTAGCATGGGTCAAAATCGATAAAGATTCAAAACCTGGAGAACGCACCGATTCTGGTCATGTGGCTCGTCATGTGGAGTCCTAAACCATTCCCTTTGGAAATACCCCCCCCATTTTTCAGACATTTTTCTGGAGCAAAGTCCACCAGAGAAACAGCGCGGGTCACGGCAGGTCTCAAACTCTCCATCTGGCAGGGTGTGACCCTCCGAACCTTGGTCAAGGCGGGTTTTTGGTGAAGGAGCAGAGATCATTAGCTTCGCTATGATCATCTCCAAATCCCCCAGTTAGCGTGGATCCAAATGTCCTACTAGAAGCTCCCCCCCCAAAATCTCTCCAAAAAGCCAATGGATCACGTTGAAAACCTCATTTTCCCGATGAACAATAGCCAATTTCGTGTACCACAATTTTGGACCGCCATCGTGTTGATGATGTATCCCATCAAATCTGCAATAAATGGGCTAACGCCCTGGTGCCGCCCGCCGACCCATTTTTTGAGGGGGGGCAAAGGGTCAAAAAGGGCTGCGGATTTCAGTTGATTTTGATATTTCAACCTTTTGGAAGTAGAATTGACATGAATTGACTCTACTTGACTACAGTGGGCAAACTGTGGTTTCTGGATGTTTTCGGTCAAGATGTTCCTTTTAACCCAATACATCCCACTACCCATGAAGAACCATGATCAATAGCCGTCAATAAACAATGCTTATTATTACTGGCTATTATGAACGCCATTATTTGATTAATTTGCTTCTATATTACCATTACATCACGACAAACGTTGGTTTAACCCACTAATAACACTAATTGACTATTCATAACCAGTATATTAAGCATGAATATTCCTTATTCACCCTTATCAAACCAGTCCCCGCAGCAAAGATCACCATGTTTCGTGGGCCCCATCGGTGTTGTCCGGGGCCAGGTCCCCAGTAGAACGAAAACTGCAGGGCCCTAGTAGAACGAAAAGTGCGCCGTGGAAGGCCCCTCAGAAGGTCGGGCCAATTGGCCCAGTAGAACCAAAAGTGCCAATCAGCAGTTTCGAAACCCATGATGACCCAGCAGCTTAAAAGTCTTGAGAAGGTGAGGCCAGCTGGCCCCAGTAGAATGAAAACTGCACCTTGGAAGGCTTGAGAAGGTAGGGCAAGGAGGCCCCAGTAAAACCGAAGGAAACCTTGAGAAGGTGGGGGGGGTGGGGAGGGAGGCCTTGGAAGGCCGAAGAGAAGCAAAGTAAATGGCAAGGCTTACGTGCAGCAATGCCGTGCACTTGCTGGGCAGGGGTCGGCGGATGTATTGATGGTTGAGTGGCTTGAGCAGTTAAGGCACCATTTTTTCCTGCATACCCCGAAGGCTTTACTGCGTGGCAAGAAAGTTAAAGAGGCGCGAAAACTGGTTCCTCGGCAGATTTCAGTTCTGGTGTGCGCATGAGTTGGGGGTATGGTGGTAGATGAGGTAGAGTTTTTCTCTTCGGGTGAGGATAGTTGAATCTCCATTTTCATGGGTTTTCGAAGATTTTGGGTGAGAATTGGAGTGAGTGAGGTAAACTATTGGTAAGTGATGCTCAGGGAATTGGATGGATAGGCATTTGTAACCAAAAGATGACCAGCGAGTCTGTGGGCTGCTGAATCTTTAATTTGTTCCTTAGCTGGTCACTGTCGCAGTGCAAGTTCAACCCTTGTGAAAATGGTGTCAGCCTTGTCAGCCCACTATTATCACTGAATTCGCTTATTTTCCCAAATGATTGGGTCAATCTTACCAAAGTGCATGTCACATATTCATCCAATCGTGTCCTCGAAATTTAGTTTTGCTCCATTTTTGCCTAAGGCTACGATACATGGGTACATATTCTCTCCTGCGAGCGAAATTCTGAAGTTTCACCAAAATCCAAAGCTTTCCACCCATCACTTTCTTGCCATTTTTGGTTTCAAAAGTCCAATTTAGGGCCATCTGAAACTTGGTGAATTTTATCCCCGCCATACAAGTCCTGCTTGAAACCCCAATGACTTAACCCATGCCCAACACCTTGGCTCCGATGGTTTGTGATCTCTTCTTGTTCCGCAAGAGTCTAAGTAAAAACTTCGGATGGGCGACCAGGTCCATCTTGTTCGCTGGTGAGCCAATATCTATTGAAGATTCCTTTTCTTGACCGCTTCAAGCATACACTTGATCTTTATGATGATGATGATGATGATGATGATGGTAATTATTCCTTCCGGCGTTCTTGCTAGTGCTACATCCTTCCGGACACTGCAAGGTTTGGGCGTTTAGTTAGAAGTATTGTAGGTTTGCATGCCTTATACTGTATTGTATACCGCAGTTGCCACCTGTCAGCAAGAGTTTGGTTGACGTTAAAAATGAAAGGTTTAGGTTCTTACCACGCCATTGACTGGAGCAGCGCCTGGCGGCACAAAACAAAAACCCAAAGAGAGTATTCCCAACAACCAGCAAAGAAAACAAGTTAACAAAGAGGCAACAAGTGAACCGTATTTATTGATAAACCCCCACTTTAGAGGCGCGCGGCACAATCACAGCGCAAACACTTTATGAAAGCCAGCAAGTGCAAGGGTGTTAAGGGGGAGGGTGACCTGCCCGATGCGAACCCGGACTTTTCAATTCTTTAGAGAATATGTGTTTTCTTTTTGCATTCTTTGGAGTTGGTAAATTGGGCACTTTTTTTTTTTTGAGAGGGTGTCAGACCCCCATGCGTGCTGGCCTGTGATTCTTTGGATGAAGATTTTTCCCTAGAGTTTTTGCTTTCTCACCCACATTTTAACATGGCTTCCCAGCTTTTCCCAACTTTTCGCGTGGTTTTTTCCAAGGTGAACCGGCGCATGGCGTTGTTCAAAGAGGCCGAGGACATGGTGGGCATCTGCGGCGCGCTGGACGCCACCGCGGAGGTGGTCATGGCGGAGGGTGATGCCGTGCAGGCTGCGGAGCTGCTGAAGGAGGCCGTGAAAAAGGGCAAGGAGACCAAAATGAAGGACGGCGAGCTCTGGGAGCCTGGGATGGTGGAGATACCCTCTGGTTATGTCAAAATAGCTATGGAAAGATCCACCCATTTTTAATGGGAAAATCCACTAGAAATGGCCATTTTCAATAGTTATATTAAATTACCAGAGGGTAAGATTGGAAATATCGTACTGGTGATGAATAATGGTTAATAATGGTTAGTAATCTATAATAATCTATGGTACAATACTTGATTGGTGGGATGGTGATATTAATGGTGATTTAATAGGGATATAACCAACAACCATGGGGATATTAATGATGTTTAATGGCTGGTAATGGTGATTTCATGGTGATTTAATGGTGATTTTATGGTGATTAACCCTCTGGTAATGGAATATGAATGGCTGGTTGGTGGTTTGGAACATGAATGGATTATGACTTTCCATATCTTGGGCATGTCATCATCCCAACTGACGAACTCATATTTTTCAGAGGGGTAGGTATACTACCAACCAGAATATCTCATTCATATCCTAGATGTTGGGATGGGGGATGGGAAGATCTTATATATATATATACAAATAAAATTATATATATATATATAATTATATATATATATGGGTATGGATCAATACCTATTAATACCATTTTTAGTGGGATTAACATCCATTTACCAGCTATTTTGATGTTCACCAGGGGTACAAGGTTTTGACACACTGCCATATATCTTGTTAATATCAGAGATGCTGGGAATCATTTTTCTTGATGGGATGATCATATGATGGGATGTATCCATAATATTGATGTACTGAAATAATGTATGAACATACTGTAGACGTTGGGAAGATCATAGATCTTATTGTCATATCTTAGATGTTGGGGGGATATTGTTTTCTTATTCGTATCTTAGATGTTGGGATGGGATGGGAAGAGATCATCTCTGAGATGTTGGGATGGGGATAGGCTGGCGGATTTAGTTCGTGATAGCTGGTGAATAAATCACTCTCGGATTGGATGGGATGTTGGGTTGTTTGGAGTATGGTTGGGGGAAGACGGATTTTGTTGTATATTTTATCCATTTTTTTTTCGTGGATTCAAATAATTGGTTGGGATGGGTTGAGATGATGGGGCCAAAGCTGGTAACTGTTTATGTTGATGGACTTAAATTGATGTTTATGTTGGGAAATATAGCACATTCGAAAGTCTTCATTTTTTTGGTTGGATGTTGGGATGTTGGGGGTTGATATGTTTCTGATGTTGCTTTGGGATTGATAATCTGATATGTGTCGAGTTTAAGCGATTCATTGAGCCACTTTTTTTCGAAATCATGGGACAAGTGGATTCATTGAGCCCATGGCAAAGCATCTGGGGATGATCAGCTCGTCCCATGGTGTCTGATCTCCAGGATCGGCAGTTCAGAAAGTACGAGGTGCGCTCTTCGAAATCATTGGGTCTACTGGATACCTCAATTTCTATCAATTTTAGTGACAATTCTAATAGGGATGGTGATTGTCCATCAATTCTTGTTACAGTACCCATCAGTACCCTACTTATGACAAGATTGGTGATTGTGGTGATTCTATCGACCATGCCTTTGGATTCGTCCTGGCTGATCAACTGGGAGATAGCTTGTCTAAAAAGGACCACGTGCTACTGCAACAAGATGGATCCTTGCAAAGTAATCCAACCAAGGATTTAGTGGCAGGGGGTGAAATTTTGCAAGTCCGAAGCCTGCCTTCTCACCCACTACTAGTAGAGAAAGGAATGCATCACACGAATTTGATTGATGTTTTCCAAAGTAGATCGGTTTCAGCATCCCTGAAAAATCCCAAAATGAATTTGTCTGAAAATAGAGTCCCCCCCATATCCATCGGTTCATCATCATTTTCCATGGGGTGCATCCCATTTTCAGTCCATTTCTTTTCTATATCACGTCCCAATTGATCATGTTAAAAAAACTCTTCATTTTCCTACCATTCTACCATATTCTACCATTTTCCATGGTGGCTGCCCCTAAGCTCCCCCGGCTGAGGCCACCATGACTGCAGAGCAAGCAAATTTTTACCTTCAGGGGCAGAAGTACGACGATGCGCTACTTGGAGTAGTTGGTTCATGGGTAGTTGGTGAAGGGTTGCCTATCCATAATAGTTGGGTAATAAACATGTATCACACCCCACCCAAAAAACAGGCAAACAAGTTGAGAACCTCGAATTTATGGCAATGTATGGGGAAACAACATTATATAGGAACCGCTAAAGTTGATCACATACACGCAACGGTTGATTGTTAATTTTTCGTTATGTGTGTGTTCCTTGCAGCAAGCCCGATGCCATACATTGTCCCCGATTCACCATTTTTTTCAAATGTGGATGTCTTGTAGACCATACCCACAAAATGACTCAAAATGGGGTCAATCCTTAGGTTTACCAAAGTAGCTGTATATAGATGGTGAATGTCAACTGCTGATGAGGCTAAAACCTGGCTGATGGATTTTTTGGTGAAGCAAGAAAGTGGCGAGAATTCGCTAAATTGGAACAGCCACAATAAAGCCAACCATAGGAGGAAGGAAAATTATCTCCCCAATGGTTGGGTCACGTTTGAAAGTAAAATGGATCCCCACCCGGTTTTCACCCGTATCCTTGTAGAACTACTCATCGCCCAACTGGATGCCTCTACTGGTTGTGGCTTACTGTGTTATCCCATTCATTACTGGGGATGGGATGAACATCCAAGTAGCAACCGCGCTTTTCTATAGTTCACGCGCTTTTCCATGAAAATGACCCTGAAAGCCATTCCCCAGTCGGCCTATCCAGATGAATCTCGTTTCCATGCAAAAAAAATACTTTTCAAATATATATATATATAGAAAAAGCTGACCTTTTGATGGGTTTTCACGGTATTCACATCTGACCTTTCGATGGTTCATTCCCGCAGTCGTTCCAGTTCTGCCGCCAAGACGCCCCAGGTTGCAGCATGCCAAGAACGCCTTCTATCTCTTTGAGAAGATGGACTGCCAGGTCGAAATGGCCTCTTTGATGCAGGGATGGGGTAGACATTGGCGGAGCAGCCATGGGGATTGTACCAGTGAACATTGGGGGATTCATAGTTGATTTTTATGATGGAGTTGGTTCAATAGCTCAGATAACTGGGAAACATGGTAGATATCTCTGCAGTTGGATGAGCTGATTTTCCCCAACGTACAACTGGAGGGGTCCTCTTTTTTTATGGGTCTAAAATGGTCTACACCCAATGACTTAACCCCTAGCCATGTTGGTACCTGGCAATGCCCATATGGGGTTCTTAAGTAATGTGGCAGGCACTCCCAAGTCTCTTCAAAACCGGGTCATCTTTATCGGGGAAACCATTGGTTTTGGGGTACTAGAATTTTCGGAAACATCCACAAAGTCTATGAATCACGTCCGTTAATTTGGATCAACGATGACGACGTCAGGTTTGCGACATCGAATGATGAGGATTCGGGTACATAACTATCCCAAAATGGCCCAACATTTCAGGTTCGTGACTTCTTAGGACATTTATCCAGAATCTCCATTTGTTGATTGTACCACCCCTGAAAAACCCCCATTGAGTCACTATAAATCACCACAATTTGTCATCTAAATCACCATTAGATCACCATAAATCCCATTAAATCACCATAAATCCCATTAAATCACTATAAATCACCACAATTTGTTCGGATTAGCTATCTACCGATTCTGAGGCTACGACGCTGAGTACCATGGTCATGGCGCACCTATGCTTAGAACATCCGCAACAAGCACTGGAGGTGCAGATTGGTGAGCCGTTCACCATGGGGTCACCATGAGATGATGGATATAGTAAAAGGAACCTCCCAAGACTCGCCACATTTTAGGTTGTTGAATTGTTGTCATTGGGCTTTGCAGCTGTACTATAGCTTGCATTTGGAAGGCTGGACGCAGATCGAAAGACCTTGTACCGCCCTGGACATTCGGACTAAGCTGACTATGGGAACTATTTCAAGATCTTTCAGCCAGAGGATCACTGGCCTTAAGATGCCTTAAGCATCAAGCATTTGGAGTGCCTAGTGTTGAAGCCATCTTCATTCTTGTCCTGGGGGTAAGACCTATGGATGGAGCCATCCCGGTTGCCTTCAGCCAGTATCAGCCAGTGCGCAGGACACAAAGCGGGCCATCCGGATCTATGAGGGGTTGAATGACAAGAAGGGAGAGGCCGCCGGGGTTCAACAGGGCATCCGTACTGTGCTGGTTTTTGGCCAAGCGTTTTGAGGCCTCAAATGAAAGCCTGGATCACTGCCAGTGTTTTTGGGATGCCATCTATTCGGGCCAGGGTCAGGTTTCCGCTTCCTTGATCAATGGACCCTGGTTGATTGATTGGGGGTGTCTAGCAGTCTAGCAGAAAAGTTCGACTAAGCTACTGGAACAGTCCCCTGATCAACAGCCCAACAGCTCAACAGCTGTCGCATTCATCCGGCCTTGACATTGGCCCATGGCCGGCAGGGCTTGGCCTGGATCAATCATTGCTCTGGTCTCACCAAGATGGGAGACTTTGATGAGGTCGGGGCAGGGTGAGGGATGAGTCCAGGGGGTTGGCATTTTTGTTGTCCTCGACTAGCCGGGGGTAAACCAACATAGATGATGATTACCTGTTGAATATGGTGAATGCCACATCTATGTTAGTTTGCAGGCAGGTAAATTGGTGACTGCAACCAAAGATCACACAGCACAACACAAACCAATGAGGGTTGAATTCGATGGGTATCGCTCAACATTGGATACCGCCAAAATTGGAAAGTTTCAACATATATATATATATTATAATGGTTGATGATGGTTAATGATGGTTAGTAATGATTAATAACGGTTATAATATATATATATATATCCTAAGATGACAGGCTCATTTGTGGCTCAAATGGGCGACAAAAAAATGTGACCCAAACCCATATTGGATGGTGACGAAAAAATCCATTCTTGTCAGTCACTTCTCCAGGTTTGTTGGTTAGAGGTACCTAGTTACGTATTCCTGTTCACAAAAAAAATACCATCCGGTAATCAAACATGGCAATGGAACATCTCACATAAAAAAGAGTATTTTCTCAGCTATACTAGCTATACCTCTACATTGATAGGGGATTTCCCAGCCAGCCACGTTTGATGACCGGGTTTGGTCCTGCTTTCGGTTGGTTCCAAAAAGCCATAGCTTAGGCCATGAAGGTCGCGCACAAGGCGCGCGACATCTTCGCGAGTCAGAAGCTGCTCATTGGTCCCTTGGCCGCTGGGAGGATGCCTGGAACAAACCCGAGGATGCTGAGTTAGCCTGGAAAATCCACAGGAAACCATGGTGATTCCCGTGAAATAAAAGGGGGGTTCAACCGTAACATGTTCCTTGACACCAATGCAATGAACCAAGCATCTACTTGTCTGGGATACCCATTTGTGTTTGGTGATAGACCCTGGATTCGCAGAGATTTTTGGTTTTCGCAGGGGGTAAACACCATCACTAATGGTGGTTTTAATGGTCATTTCCAGCGTTCAACCTGGCGGCCATCACCATTTCTTGGGGTACCCCATTGATATAGAGATCTGATGATGTTTCGAGTGAATGTGGATTTGAATCTCGCTGATTTTGCACCAAAATGGGATGTTTGGGGCAAAAAACTGTCCAGTCCATTTAGGGCCTAACAATTTGACCAATGCCCATATTTCGCTCAAAATGAGCGAGATCCCCATTGCACATAGCCACAGCTGGGTTTGTTTAAAAATGGGAGACACGCAAAATCCAGCAGTCAATCAGCTATTGAAACGACCATTTTGGGATAGGAATGCGTCAGAAGCAACATATTGCCAAATCTTGTGGGGGATGAGCATCCCATCGACACATTTTGGTGTTCACCTGGGTATCGTGGTGACTTGAGCCGGGCGCCAGCTTGTGGCCCAGGTGAAGGGCAATCCTTGGACCATCTCTCGAGCTTGCACATGACCAGTGTTCGGCTGCCTAGACACCTGGTTACACCATGACAACAGTGGGAAGTGACTGCGTTCCACCTGTGTTGGTTGTTTTTTTTCTTTTCGGATTGAAGTGTTATGTTCCCTATGTTTGCTCAACACATCAAATGCTGGGATCTTGGTCAGGGTTCCTTGATCCAATATGATCCAATCTGGTGCGAAGTCTCTTCTATGAAGCAAGCTATATACCCTCTGGTTATGTCAAAATAGCTATGGAAAATCACCATTTTCAATGGGAAAATCCACTATTAATGGCCATTTTCAATAGTAAACTGTTAAATTACCAGAGGCTAATTATTGTAAGCCCAGTGATTAACACTGTTTTGGTTGGTCACATCGAGTTTCGCCTCTTTTGTGTCTATGCCCACAAGGTGATCTGAAGTACCCCAGCTTTTTGGCGAGTCACTGATTGATACCAACCCTAACCCGGGAGACATGGGGATACTGGGATTTTTTTGCTCTCCCGGGATCAGGTCTGACTAGCTGACTGGATCCGATGAAATCCCTGAGTTCCCATGAAATATCACATCAACTATCCACTATCCCCATTTCTTCGCGGTGACTCCCTGACTTTCAGCGTTTTTCAGTCCCAACTGTGCTTGGCTGCCCAGTGTAATCCCATTTTTATCATCTTTCAAAGTATCAAACAGAATCAGCCACATCCTGTTGGTATAGATGTTTTGGAGGATTCCTCATAATATCCACTTGTGTAATGTATTATGTAAAACCTATACCACATCGTATTTGATCCCTGAATTTTCGTGGTGAAATCGCCCAAAATCTTCTTTTTTCGCTTCCAGGGCGACTTCGCCAAATCTGCCACCTGCGCGAAACGGGCACGGCAGATCTTCAACGAGGCGACTCGGCTGTCAGAGGCCCGTGGCATTCAAAAAGGTGTGGATGAAAAGGGGGAATACCCTCTGGTAATTTAACATAGCTATTGAAAATGACCATTTATAGTGGATTTTCCCATTGAAAATGGTGATTTTCCATAGCTATGTTAGTTTACCAGAGGGTAATGTGGGTAGAATCATAAATTATTCTCCAGTCATCAGCGTTTTTATAGGTATGTGAACCCCATTCCCAGTCATGGGTGGTACCCTTAAAACATTCTAACAAACCATGTTTTACACATTTGATGAAGTTTTTTTGGGACATAAGGTGACAGAAGTAGTATGGGGATGATTCACAACCATTGGGTCCCAAGGATGGTGAGTTATTCAGGGCTGAAAAGCAGAAATCCATGGGGATTTTGTGCGATTTTTGGGCTGAAATAAGGATGGGATACCTCCCATCCTTTAACTTAGTGCCATTTTAACAGGATAATAATAATAGCAATATTAATAATCATAATAGTAATATATATATATTTTAATAGTAGTAATAATAATAAATAATAACAACAGTACTATAATACTCCACCACTACTACTACTACTAATAATAATAATAATTAATGGATAGTACATAACAATAATAATAGTAATCATAAGTAATAACATCATTAATAATAATGCCAATGAATAATAATAATGATGAAAACATTAACAACAATATATAGTTCTCATGAATCAATGGCTACTCTGTGAATCAATGGATGGGGAAAATGGGGGTTCTCTTCCATGCCGAGGCAGCCTGTTTCCGACAAGAGGCTGGGAGTGATACGGGACCGGAGGTGTCCCACCGGAGCATTGAAGCGAGAGAATTGGGGGGATTTTGCCGCTCCTCGAAATTTCGCCAATGGAACGTAGTCTTTCAATGGCCTAAATTCGCCTATACCTGAAGTATTAGCCACATCCAATCACTGATTGTGGAGTGATAGCCATGTCCAATAGTGAAATGATCTTCCAAAGACCGTTGATCTCTGGGCTTCGATCAACGGTGGGCTCAGGGAGTTCACCTCAAATGATGGTGACTTCTTCATGGAAAAGTGAGAAAAATCCTTGTTCATTTGATGTACATATATATATAAAATTATATACATGTATAAATGTATAATATATATATAAATGTAATATATATATAGTTTGATCGTTGGGGATTATTAAAAACTGACCCATGGAACCGGGAACCCTGTTGTGAAGAAAACAGTGATATTTCGGGTTATGATCACTGCTCCTTGGGGCACTGTGAGTATAACTGGATGGTATATCGAAATGAACACCCAGTAGGAGTGGAGTGTCTACATCCAATGTAAGTGTAGAAATCATCCGAACATAGGATGTGATGAAAGGTTTATACATGTGAGTGGATAATATCTCTACATCCAATGTTAGTTTACCCAATATATTGGAAACTAATACCCTGTGGTAAACTATCATAGCTATGGAAAATCACAATCTTTAGTAGGTAAATCAACTATAAATGGGCCATTTTCAATAGCTATGTCACAAATTACCAGAGGGTAATCACCATTCATTCATTATTAGCCATTAAGAACCTCCATTAATCACCATTAATCACCATTAATCACTGTTAAATGTCCAAAGGGTACATCCAACGGAAGTATAAACCATGGAACCGTGGATAGTTTATCCCACTGAGGCATTCATGGCATGGGCAGAGGCTGAGGCCCTGTTTGGCCTGGCACAGAGCCAAGCTGAGGACTCGCGTAAGTGGAGAAACTGGAAACTCATAGAATATGACATATATATATAATTATATATATATAATTATATATATAATATATATATATAATATTTACAATCATATACTCAAATGTCTGTACAACATCAATCTAGCCTAATCTAACTATATATTTATGTTTTCCGCGTGTGTCGGAATGAAGATGCTCAGGCAGCAAGGTCAAACGAATCAGATTTTTTTTGGGGAGATCCGATTCGCCGATGGCCCCATGGCAGGACTTCAAATCTGACCAGGAACTTCCGGAAGTTTGTACCAAGGCGAATGGGGAAAATGTCGAGCCAGGTGGAACTGAACCACTGGATCGATGGATGAGAATTAAACTGGGGATTCCACCAGCAACAGAGATAGTCCAGAAAAAAAGCGTTCAAGTGGTTTGCTTGATCCCTTGGCTACACAGAAAAGATCTGAGTGATACTTGCAAATCGGCGCCTCACATAATGCCCGACCAAGACCATTCCAACTGGGTATGAAACTTGAGTCGCTGAGACAGGTGTCCATATTACTTTTATCACCTTCATCCATTGTTCATATTTGTTTAATCATTCACTTTTCTAGGTCAACAAAAAAACAAGCCGCCATTTTTCCCCAGGTCCCCCCATGATATTTTGAGTTTGCCATGGGACCGGCCAGGGAGTCCTGGCCGGCCCATTTTTTTTATTAATCTCCCAGGCAAGTGAGGCGGCGGAAGAATCCTTGCGCTTGGCGCGAGATGCAGATGATGAGCTGCTGATGATGCATTCCATGCAGGCAACCAGAAGATGAGCGATGAAGAATAGCCTGGTTGAATGGTTGAGAACTAACTAATGACTTACCCTAGCTACTTTAGGGGGTTTTCATGATAAGCCATAGTAGGGAAATCCGCCAACCAGCTAGTAGAATGAAACGGGATGGGCTATTTGTACAATGGCTCGACGTGTTTAAAATGGGGATCATATGGGGATATTAGTCATCAAACATAGGGATACAATGGGATAGAGTTAACCGATCAAGAAGTCTATTCTGCTCATTGTTGGGATGATCACTGGGGTACCATAGATATGCCAAGAGGTTTCGAGGTTTCGAATACCACCCTTGGTCTTTTTGGGTCAAACCTGAGTAACAAAAATTGGGGTGATGAAGTGTAGGTTATTGAACATTTTTCATTATTCACATCCTCATTCTGGTTGCTCAGATCATCTGAAATTCCCTTTTCTGGTGGTCACAAATCCACTTTTGGCAGTTCAAAACCATCTTAAAAGCAGTGTTCATGCTTGAACATTCAGTTCCTGCCTTGTTTTTGGTGCCGGGCATCTGAGCCGGCCCCCGCTGTTGTTACTTCTTGACATTACACTAAAAACGACATCATAGACGAGGGGGGTGGGGGGGGTGGGGTGGGGTGGGATAATAGCGTCATTTGCTGTACGTTCTCATGCACTTGCACACATACGTCATGCTACGCTGCTGTACGTTCTCATGCACTTGCACACATACGTCATGCTACGCTGCTGTACGTTCTCATGCACTTGCACACATACGTCATGCTACGCGCTGTACGTTCTCATGCACTTGCACACATACGTCATGCTACGCTGCTGTACGTTCTCATGCACTTGCACACATACGTCATGCTACGCTGCTGTACGTTCTCATGCACTTGCACACATACGTCATGCTACGCTGCTGTACGTTGTCATGCACTTGCACACATACGTCATGCTACGCCGCTGTACGTTCTCTTGCACTTGCACACATATTTCATGCTACGCTGCTGTACGTTCTCATGCACTTGCAGATCGTAGGGCGGGTGTTAGGTGGATGGTTATGGATATGTAAATGATGATGATGATGATGATGGTGATGATGATGATGATGAAACTGCTCCTGATGCTAAGGTTTCGTTTTTCAGCGTTTTGTGGTCCCCCCTGAAAAATGTTTGAAAAGTGACAACAGCGGGGGCCGGCTCAGATGCCGGGACCTTGTTTTTGGTTCATTTTCCCATCTTTTTGATCGGTTTAAAATCACGACACCTGCTGTGCCTCTGGCCACTGCGCAGGTGGTGGCCAAGACAAGGATCATGTGCTTCAGGCATTGGGAGGCTCGTAGCGACAGATGACGACTGGGGATGTCCCATGACTGAAAGAACATATAACTGAAAAACATGTATTTTTTTGTTTTGTTTGGTTTAAACGACGCATGATTAAGATTTACTAATAATACTGAGTATATCTATAGGTATAATTATTCATATTTATTGTTTCTATGTTTGTTTTTGTTTTTACAGGAAACATACGGATTCTACCAACAGAACATATGGATTTTACCAGGACGAATAAGGATTTGTCAGCAAACATTGCCTGGTTTTGCCTGGATTTTACCAGTAAACCATTGTGGACTTCACCAATGAAAATGATTTTTGAACCATATATACCCTCTGGTAAACTAACAGTTTGCTATTGAAAATGGCCATAGAAATAGTGGATTTACCCAGCTATAAAATGGTGATTTCCATAGTTATGTAAACGTTTACCAGAGGGTATATATAATTAACCAGTAGTCAACTGGGTGGTGATTTCAAACCTCATTGATTTTCCTCCCTATATAGACATGTCATGATGATCCGAATATTGTTTGGGATATCCAGGGTAGTCCTCATTTTCTTAGCCCTTTTTGCAGTTAACAATTTTC
This sequence comes from Cladocopium goreaui, assembly GCA_947184155.2. Lineage (NCBI taxonomy): Eukaryota > Dinophyceae > Suessiales > Symbiodiniaceae > Cladocopium > Cladocopium goreaui. The sequence goes on along the minus strand of CAMXCT020006609.1, from coordinate 321,084 downwards.
ACTCGTGTCGATCCCCTTAGCTAATTCTCCAGGGGACATTCGCTTACCAACCCTCGGTGAATCCAGCAGTGATCTTGAGCATAGACAAACTCAGGTCAGTTCGTCAGCTTTATTACTAAGCAGCTAACAAAATACAGGGAAATCTACCGCTAGAAAGAGACCGTTCAAACCTTGTGTAATTTTTCAATTTTTGGTTGGTATTTTTCTGCATCATTAAACTGTGAGGGTTGCGGCTAGGTTACGAATAATGTCACTGCCCTCGGTGACATCCCACGCTCGCAGCACAGGCTGGCCCCTTGGTAGATGAATCACTGGAGATTGCACAGAAGAACAGCCAGCGTCGGACACCCAGCCTGGCTTCCCTGATCCCTTGTATCAGTGGGTTGGAAACGTTATTCATCACTACGTTCTTTCCCGGTGGGTGGATGTTGTTCGTTGATGACTCGGCGGATAAAACCCTGGTTTCGATTGGGAGAATCCCCACAGCGCAGTGGCTTTTCCGATAATTTTGGGTGAAAGCCGCGAACCAGTGAGGACCCTAAATCAGGTTTGGGATACCTGTTGCAAGGTAGGCAAGGGGACAAATCATGCACAGCCCGCAGGGATGGAAGAAGCGTCCCTGTGGTTGCTGAAGGCGCTGCCGTCGTGGGCGCGTACGGTAGAACAGCCCTAGAAAAAACGTTTTTTTTTTAACAATGACACCAAATGGGTGGGTTAGATATCACTGAAAGGTAAAGATGATAAAACATTTTTTTCCCACTGTGCTTCACTTTTCATCCAGAATTGGTTGAAGGGAACATCTGCGGGAAACGGCCTTAAATCACTCCATCGACACCTCATTTTGTTGTCATAATTCCACGTTTTACCACTTTTGATGGTAAGACCATCATTGATGGTTGACATCCATTGATTTCCCAAAGTGCCAGGCCCAGATCTGCATCTGCGATGGTGAAGATGACAAGGCCAAGGAGGTGCAGAAAGATGGATGTCGTTGTTGCAGCTGCCGAGCAAGATGGTAAAACCCCAAAAAGGCATCAAGAAATGTGGTATCCCATATGCCATCCCATATGTCATCCAATATATATATATAATAACATATATAACATAAAATGTACAGATATATATATATATACATACACATATTATAGCAACCCCCAAAAAGATCAAACATCCAATCCCATCGGATTTGGTACTGTATATTGTTACAGTCCTTGGTGGTGTGAAAAACAGCACCTTCAGGGTATCCCTCTCGTAGCCCCGGGAGCTGTGAAATATTGGGATACGATGTTGACCCCAAAAAGACAGCCTAACTTATTTTACCACTTGAGGCTTTTCTGAAGCCTCATTTCTTTATTGTAATTACTTGGATGTGTATCTCAGGAATGGTGGCTGGTGAAGAATCGAAGAATGATGATGAGTTTCCCAAAGGCAAATGTAGGAGAACCCCTTCCCAGGTTGACCAAAGAACGGGGAGATTTTGCAAGTTCGCATCATCAGTTGGCGGTCATTTGTAAGCTGCCACACGTTGGAACTGAGGGTTTGATGACAGCTATGCGGTGCATCCCAGGTAGCTGCTACTAAGTTATAGCCCATAGGACCCATGGAGATCATCATTTATCTATGTCATGTATATATAAGCCACGTAGTATCATATTGTATCGATTGATATCCCACATTGTGTCCCATATGCCATCCTATATATATATAGCAACCCTCAAAAAGATAGAAAAGTGGGACCACCTGGAAACACCTAACTCCGAAATCTTTTTTGGGATGGCAATCTATTCCATATTTCATAACATATACTGCCATCAGGTATGGATTCTATGGGTCCATGATTCATTTATGCTATCTCTAATGTACCCTCTGGTAATTTAACAGTTTGCTATTGAAAATGGCCCAGTCGAAATAGTGGATTTTCCCATTAAAAATGGGTGGGATCTTTCCATAGCTATGTAAACGTTTACCAGAGGGTATATATATGTATAGTGGACATAGAATATAGAATTACTATCTGTGATAATAGAACATATCTATCATTATCCATATGTATCTCTAATGTATCCATATGGATACCATGATTTATAGCCCCAGCCGTCTGGTGCTGCAGAACGCAATCAAATCGCGGGACATCTTCGAAGAAGTCGGCAACGACCAGGGCATGGAGCGCGGCCTTTCGGCTGGGCTTTTTGCGTTGGGCAAAGCCGGTTGGATTTCGGCCTAAAACTATGGGTTAGCCCAGTTAACCCATAGAAAATCATAGGAAACACATAGGGAAACTAGATTTGAAGTGGAAAATAAGCGTGAAATGATGGGTATGGAAAAATTACTTTCTTTGAGTGATCCCCACCGTGACACAGCATTCTTACGCGCAAACCCCCCAGCTCGCCCACACCACTTTTCCGAGGATATTGAAGGGCGTGTTAAACTTTATATTCAAGGGAATCTTCAACATGTTTCAACAGAGTTTCTAGGGAATCATGAAATTCCCACCCCCGTTAAACTTTAGATTCAAGGGAAATTTCAAAAAGTTTAGAGTTTAGGGTTTTAGGGTTTTAGGCTTTTAGGCTTTTAGGGTTTGTCGTTGTTGATGATGCTGATGATGATGATGGTGATGATGACGACGACGAGGAGGAGGAGGAGGAGGACGACGACGAGGATCATGATGATGATGATGATGATGATGATGATGATGATGATGTAACGTTCAACGCACAAGTAGCCCTAGCTGTGCGTTGCAAGATGAAAGCCATGATCATGGACATGTGCATTTTGTTCCACAAAACACAGTGTTTTTGATCTTCGGAGACGTCATCGACGTAGGCGCGGGCAAGCTGAGGGGTTTGCCCGTATTCTTACAGAATTTCTGACATTCTTTCTGACATTCTATTCTGACATTCTATATGGCATCTATTCCGAGAAGGAGAAGGAGGAAACAACTTTGATAAAATCTAGAGACCCTCACCTGGCAGGTGGGGAACAAACCATGGGGATTTAACAATCTACCATAGGATTATTATGATTAATTATAAAACCAATGACGATCTGCCTGGTGGCTTCAAAAATTATTTGAGGCGATCTGCAATGACGAAGAGGGGGCGGCTGAGCCACCAATCAGAAAGATCAGGAATTTTTCTGGTCCAGACAGGTTTATAAGAAACCCTGAAATGGGCAAGTTCGGGGGTTGCTAGTTTATGTTTGCATTTTACCAGAGTGCCAGTTGTAAATCGTGTGAAGCAAGAATGCCAACCATCCAATGGTTATTTATCCCACTAGTTGCGGCTGCAGTGCAGTTTGGACATCTTGGTGCAGCTTTAGTCTGCTTAGATGAGTGTTCATCAAATGGCGATGTGTTGTTAGGTGTGAACGGTATCAGGTTGATCAAACTTGTGCCAAAGTGTCGCTTGCCTGGCTGAACTGATCCAAATTGTGCTTTAGTGCTGGCTGCCTGACCAAGTTGATTCCACTTGGGCTTAAGCGGCTTAAGCGCTGATGGTCTGCTAAGCACTTAAGTGCGCCCCCCATTTGCTGCAACCTCATTGATGTGATGGTTTGTTTTGTGGAAGTGAATGTGGTTTTCTCAAACGCTAAAATGCCTGGACCAAGCGCTTGTGTGCCGCGCGGCCCTGTGTGAGAGCCCTGCGACGCTTGATTGATGTGCCCAGTTCTGAACAATTTAAATGATGCTTACATATCTTTACCAGTAAGGCTGGTGATATCAAACATGAACATGGTGAAAACAGCCAAACAACACCGGTCAGTCGCCGTTTGCCAAACTGACTGGCGATGTGGAACAAACGTTTAGATCCTGCTATTACCATTATCCTCCCAATTTTGATCGTTAAAAATCAAGTTTGGTGATGAGCCCCGAAATTTTGGTGGGACCACAGCAGCAGGCATCTCCATGCGCAGGAGCAGGCGCGGGAGATCATTGATGGTGACTACTTGCGGCAACAGCGGGAGGAAGACGAGCGAGGAATCACCTCGGTACCTCGGTGCGAAATTTGACGAACCATGGCGGTGGGGATTTTGACACCAAAAATGGTTGTAAAGTACCGTTAAAAAAGGGATTTAACCAAGGGAAAAATGGGATTTCCATGGATTTCCTTCATTCGGGTGGCTGGAACCAATCAAATCGGGGATTTAGTTTCGAGTGCGCGAAAACCGGCGAGTCAGCTAATGAATTTCTGGATTTGGGTTGGTCCGAAAATGGGAAAATGATGATACACCGGTAAATCAGGGGAGTTTGGGGTCTGGGGTGCCGTATTTTCAGTCAAACCCATGTTCCTACATGAGGAGATAGAATGAAAACAATCAAAAGAATAAGAGACAATACGCAATGACATGGGGACATAAACCAACAAAAATTAAGATATTCACAGATTTTGTCCGTTGTTTTTCTTCCTGTCATCTTTTGTCGCTGGCAAGTTGAATTGTTTCATCCAAATTTCGGAGAACAACAGCAAAAAATCCGTTGTGTTTTAAGTGAAATTGATCATGCAGTCGAGAGACAGTCCACGAACCTCACAGCCTACAGGTCAACAAATTCGTTCTGGGTCATATATACTGCTGGAAAGTCCCAGCGCCCAATGGGACTCCTTGATTTTCCTTTCATATTTGTGGCATGCTAGGCACGGGCACAAGCTTTATGTAGCCTCCGTTCGCAAGCCCCTGTACTTTCAGGAATATCCAATCAGGATTCTTTCGCTGCCATGTCAGCCTCGTGTACAATTCAAGCAGCATCCATTTTCTACTTGGACAACCTTTAGGTGACCGCTTCTGCACCATATACCAGCTCCTGCTTGTTGCTCTGGTTAAAATTTTCTACATCGACATTTTCTCCAACCACTATTCTGGATCTGTCGTATTCAACTCCTTCTTCAAGGCTGTGGGGGAAGCCTTGCACATTCTCTTCTACATCTCATTCTCCGAGTTTGCTGGAACCAGTACCAAGTCAACCGTCTCTTACTTGGTCTCATTGTGTCTCGTTTCGGTTGCCTTACTACCCTGCTTGCAATTCCAGCCAATTTTCTACCTTATCGACATTTTCTTCACGCACATTTTTCTGGATTTTTCACGTTTCACTCCAAGATGAAGACAAAGGGGGAAGTCTTCCACATCAACTCGCACTTTTCACTCTCCTCCTTTGCTGGAATGTACACTCCTCGTCATACTGTACTGAAGGGGCCGTGGCAATTTCCATTCCCTGTTCTCACGGGATTGAAAGTCCCTGTTTATAAAATTAATTCTGTTATAAGGAAATTTTTACTTGGAGGTAGACTACCACCAGGAAGCTGTTATCACCAGCTCCGACCAAACCAAGCCACATCACAGGTAGCAACTTTTTATTAAGCTTTCTCCACTTCAATTTTGGGGGCCAAGACAAAATTTTACTTCTAGCCACATCAACTCCATTACCTTGCAGCTAAAGCTCTCAGGGGCCGCCAGAGGCGTGCCGGGAGACCACGGTCATTCCATCGTTGTTACTTTCTCCCTCTTCTAGTTTTACTCTCCAAAGCGAGAGACAAGTGGTCACGAACCCTGCTATGCGTCACGGGACCGATCTCCTTAAGTATATTTTCTCTTTTGTGATTATTGCTTCTCCGTCGTTTCGTTGGTTTTGGGGTCCACCTACACAAAACCATCGGCTCCCGTGTTATAGGTGCTTGTTTGTAGCTTATCCCGCAGCCACAGATTCTATTGTTCTATTCACTTTATTTTTTTGCATCTTGTTCCTCCATTCGGCTGACGGAAAGCTGCTGCTGACTTGTATTTCGACATGAACTACATATCGCTGCGGAAAAAAAGATGTGGCATGCTCACTTCCATCATCTTCCATCCCAGCTTGCTATATTATTCCCGCATATGACCAGTTTGTTTATCACATTGTCATCCGGTCTTAGCAACTGGGAGGCACCTAAGAACTCAATTGATTCAAACCACTTGCCAAGGCTACTCCCATGGCCATGATGCCTTCAGAGTCGCAGATGTGCCCAAGAGTCAGACGGTGAGATGGTCAGAAATTTTTCCAATGTGGTTTCCATCAGTCAAGGTTCGTTTTACAGGTGAAGTTGGGGAATCATTAACCATGACATGGGGTTTTCCATACATGGGGGCACCCCAATAGATGGATGGTTTACTTCATGAAAAATTCGAAAATATCATGGGTGATTTGGTGGTACTCCCATGACTTAGGAAAACTCCACACAGATCAAAGCACCTCAAACCTGGCACATAGCCGCCCTGATGGCAGCTGAAGAACCGGATGACACATCTCCATGGAAAGAAAACATCACCACCTCTTGATCAATCCTTTGGAAAAAATATGACGAAACATCATTTGCTCATCGGGATCCAGGTACGGCTCCGGCGGCATCGGCGGGCGCAGCGGCGGGCCCGGACCAGGCGTCGTTGGGGGTGCTGGCCCCCCGTTTCGGAAAACCAGTTAGATTGATGGAATATCCCCACTTATGGGATGACATGTGGGTGAGATGAATGGATTTTAAACCACGGATCCGATTCGTGGGATGCACATCCAAGTAGCGATTAGTTGCTATATGGTGATACACGACTTTTTGACTAGGTACATTACTATAGCGATCAAAAACAAATCCACATACTGATAGTTCATTTACTTTTCCAGTTTTTTTGGGTTGCTATAGTTAGTTTCGTCCTGTACAAATGGATACTTGTTTTAAATCTGAATGGAATATACTATAATACAACGGATCTTAAAAATGATTAGAAACTAAAGATTGACAGCACTCTCTGGGGTTAAAAATGAAGCTAGTCCTTAGCCACTTACAGTTGGATGCACATTCAAGCAGGTGCCTTGGGATTCACATCTGGAGATGGGTTTCTTGCGGAATTTCTATCGTAACCCCAACATACGCTGTTCTGTTGACTTATTTTCCTCTTATAGAGCTGCTTTTATGGATGATTGTGTCCATCTTATATTACCAAGACGGTTTATGGCGATGTTGCATAGATGGGAAAATGACTAAAATCCAGAGTTCAAGTTCTAAACTATAGAGTTTAGTGTTGTATATTTCTTTGTACAGTTCACTTATCTCTAGAGTTCAGTGCCTTGGACTTACAATGGCTACTCTCGGGAGTTTAGGTTTGGACCAAGGTCTGCACTTATAGGCATGTATTTTCTGTGGGGGAAATTGCAGACTTGTGATGTGCTTTCACAATGTCTTTTTTCTGCAGAAAAGATTTCTTCTCCTCTAATGCATTCTCACCAAGCTCCAGAGTTTAGTGTTCTCATTGGGTACTGCAGTGTCCATTCTCTCCGGAGTATAGGCTTCCATTCTCTCTATCTAGCTATCTAGCTATGTATCTATCTGTCTAAGACTCTTTGCAGGGAGTTGGGAATGATGAGACCCCACCAGGAGTTCTTTAATGAAAGTTATCTATCTATCTATCTATCGATCTAGCTATCTATCTATCTATCTATCAAACTATCTATCTGTCCAAGACTCTTTACAGGGAGTTGGGAATGGTGAGACCCCGGCAGGAGTTCTTGAATGTAAGTTATCTACCTATCTATCTATCTATCTATCTAGCTAGCTAGCCATCTATCTATCTATCTATCTATCTATCAAACTATCTATCTGTCTAAGACTCTTTACAGGGAGTTGGGAATGGTGAGACCCCGGCAGGAGTTCTTGAATGTAAGTTATCTATCTATCTATCTAGCTATCTAGCTATGTATCTATCTGTCTAAGACTCTTTACAGGGAGTTGGGAATGGTGAGACCCCGGCAGGAGTTCATGAATGTAAGTTATCTATCTATCTATCTACCTATCTATCTATCTATCTATCTAGCTATCTAGCTATCTAGCTATCTAGCTATCTAGCTATCTAGCTATGTAGCTATCTAGCTATCTAGCTATGTATCTATCTGTCTAAGACTCTTCACAGGGAGTTGGGAATGGCGAGACCCCGGCAGGAGTTCGTGAATGTAAGTTATCTATCTATCTATCTATCTACCTATCTATCTATCTATCTAGCTATCTAGCTATCTAGCTATCTAGCTATGTATCTATCTGTCTAAGACTCTTTGCAGGGGATTCATCTGTTTGGACTTAACAGCAGCAAGGCTATGGTTCAAAACTGTTGAGCATTTTTGGGGGGTGATTTGATCCATTCTAGGTAGCTGGGGGTCTGGTAAGTTTTGAATCGTAGCCGCATGAAGAACTACTATCCGTAGGTTTTTGTCAGGGTACATAGTGACCGATGTTTGGAGATCGTTGTGTGGGTGGTTTCTGGAAAGAAATTAGATTTTGCTTAGCCACTCACTGGCTTTTTTGCACCTGGTGCCGTTTGGGCACAGTCCATGGAGACAAAAATCTGCAGTTTAGTGCTGTGCAAGCGTTGTTGGAGCGAGGGGATTGACTTTGAAGTTTAGACATGGAAGCTTGATGTGCACATTCTGACACTCATAAACTCAGGAGTAAAGACGACGTATTTCACTTAGAAATCAGCTCCATTAACTCCAGAGTTTAGTGTTTTGTACTCCAGAAAAAAGTGTCTTCCCATAGATGGTTTACAGATGATTTATACTATATATACCATTGACATGACCACGAAGAATATTTCATTTTTTCCCAATGCTTCCATGATTATAGGTTCGTATATTTAGTCAATTACCGGTTTCGATTTATAATTCCAAAAACAACTCTAAATCACCTATATAATTCATTTATCTTCTAATGGGCTTATTTATGGGATGATTAGTGGGTAAAATGGGTAAGCCCAAAAAATCTTCAAATCCCGTAGGTCATGGTCTTACCGTGTACAAATGCCAAACCATATCACTATTGCTATATTTCACCAGCCATAATTGAGATCCAGTTGACTTACCATTTACTGGTTGGTTGATCTTCGATGATTTTCCCATTTCGCTCAAAGGGGGAATTCTCCAGCCATGTTTGATCGAGGGTAATCATGGTAACTATAGTTCGCCAAAAAATGAGCATGGATCCATAGTTAACTATAGTAATAGTTTTACCATGGATCCATGGTAGTTTTACTATAGTTAACTATGGTAGTTGGTAATCATCCCATATTCCCACGTTGTAGCCATGATATCCTGGTTGTTTCACCCATGGAGAAGCCGCCAGGCCAGCCACCTATGGCCATGGCACAGGCGCCGGCGCCCTCTGCCGCCGCCCCGGCAGTGCCGCCGCCCAAGGGTGGGCCGACGCTGAAGCAGATTGAAGAGACGGCCACTTGGACGGAGAGTCGCCCTGTGGTTTTTTTGGGTTATGAAATCTGGAGGTTTTTTGGGCATGAAATATCACATTTTTACCACCAAGAGATGGCATGTCACGGAAACATGATGGTTGATTGATGGTTGATTGTTTATGAGACAGGGGGATTTAAAGATCAAAGAAGGGTTTTAAGCAGTTAGAGAATGATAGATAAAACTGATAACTAATACCAAATTGTTGTTTTTTCTTAATGAAACGGTGAATGAACTATCAAGCGTAGTATTTGAACCAACAAAAACGGTGATATTGTTGCGATCGATAGCTGATGGTTGGTTGATGATTGATTAGTTTTGAAATACCTTAACCTACCTGGTTTATTGGGGATCGATTACTAATTGCAAACCATAGCTGAGGGGATACCGCTCTTAACGAACCAGTGTAATGGGATCGGCAAACAGGGAATTTTACATGGTTCAAGTGCCGTTGGGTCACTGCAACCCCATCAAAAGTCTCTGCTGATTGGTGATTAATCCACAAAGAATGGGGATGAAACATCACTTTGTTTGGTGACTTATTTTTTCCCCAGAATGATAAGCCACAAATCTAATTTTGCCAATCTGTGGGGAAGTTTTTATTTTCCTAAGGTACCTGCAACAAACCCCAAGAACATCACTTATAAAGATCCCAGCACCATTTCATGTTTCGAATCTGGATGAGATTTGGGCAATTCTGTCCGTTCAATCATCATTTTTCTAAATCAGATCTGTTTCCCCTAAATCCACTGGTTAATCATCACTTTACCCAGTCTGTGGCCATTTTAGCAGCTACCCTCTGGTAATTTAACATAACTATGGAACATCACAATTTTTAATGGGTAAATCCACTATTTCTATGGCCATTTTCAATAGCAAACTGTTAGTCATTACCAGAGGGTAATCACCATTAATTCACTATTAGCCATTAATAACCCCGATTAATCACCATTAACCACCATTAACCACCATTAACCACCATGTAACCACCATTAACCACCATTAACCACCCTTTAAACCACCATTAATCACCATTAACCACCATTAACCACCATTAACCACCATTAACCACCATTAACCACCATTAACCACCATTAATCACCATTAACCACCATTAA